>JAPQLA010000025.1:17793449-17806836 GCA_029822935.1 Naso vlamingii | reverse complement strand
CAGCAGCCGCTAGAGAGAGTGGATTTTTTTTTTGCTCCTTCTGGTGTCACTAACATGTAAATTGTACTTTCAGGCCTTAAACACCATCAAAATGAAGATAATGATTTTGATCAATGTCAGAAATCGTAGACTCCATCTTTAAGAAAACAAATCGTATCGGGAACTTTACCACGAACGTTACTACATTACTCCAAATCTATCTGTCTATATCTATTTTAATCTGTCTGTCTGAATCTCTCTCTCTCTAAATCTCTCTCTCTAATGCCGAGGTCAGACTACACAATATCAGCCCGATAATAACCCGTCCTGAAAGATGTAGAGCGTCGGGTGGGCTCGGAAATGACCGATGAGCATCTGGCACGACAATCAATTGTTTCATCTCACGTAGTGTGTCATAAAGGACAACAACTGACGCCGCATCTAGGACACATCATGAGATGAGGCCGCACACAAATGTGAACATGGTGAGGCGAAAGAGGAGTGATGCTGGAGTCTTTATTCAAGCTTTTTCAAGCACAAGACAGCAGGTATCATACACATCACTTCAGACACCATGTTTGTTTGCATTCTTTCCCCCAGAAATATGAATTATGATTGACAGGTAGATGTTACGATTGGCTGAAAATTGGTTTGTTCTCCTCTGTGTAATCATTCAGCAGATTTTGTTTGAATTAGATTTAAAAAATGATAGATTTTAATATAAAAATACAAAGAAATTTACTTTCTGTAATCTTTTGGCATGCAGTACATTGTAAAATAGGTGCACACTCTGACCAGTTGTATGATCCAAAAGGGCTAAAAATGCATTTCTCATTCCATCTTGACTTTAAGGCTGCTTGTGCTCACATGCGTATTAAATTGCAGCTTTATGTTTTAGTAAAACACAGTGTGCAATTTATCCGCCTAAATAAAACAAATGCCGGTCTGTATGCGGTCAGAAGACGCTCCATGATGGTTCACTTTGGTTCATGTTTAACAATTTAATATTAAACTTAAATCCGTATTCTGTGAATGTTTCTATTTTTTGCATGGTTTTAATAATTATCTAGCAGCTGCTGTACATATCTAATGCAGGTTAATGTCCTCACTCTGATCTTACCAACATTGTTCAGTGGGAACAGTCACAGAGACGACCCAGGCTCATTAATGATGCCCAGATTGTTTCACTATTTGTTCAACATTGTCGCCATGAGAATAAAAGATCAGGCTCTCTTTCGCCTTTAACATTCTTGTGTTTCTCCTCTCAGCTCTCACCCTGCTGCAGTCATTCCTCTCCTCACCAGCCTGGCAGTAGCTTCAAGCAACCCATAAATAATTCATTGTTTGAAACAGAGACAATGAATACCAATTCCCTCATATTGCCCAGCACCATCATCAGGGCTGATTGCTCAGCCTAATGCCATTAACGTTATTGGTGACAATTTGTCTGCAGTATAAAGCGGTCAGTTTGGACTACTGACACTGAGGCTGGCCAGCAACCTGCTGGAAACACACAGAGCTCAGTGCATTGAAACAGTTGTGATGTCTTTCATTGGGAGTTATGATGAATCTATCATGGAGGACTCTGTTTATCCGTCTGCCTGGCGGCTCACTGGCAAGACGAACAAATAGTAAGACATTATTTGCTGATGGTTGCAATTTGTTTAAACAGTAGACTTTCAGCCAGAGGTGAATTTTAGATCAGCGATGAAATTGGCATCATCCACTGGAACGAGCACAAAAATAGACTTGGCATTGTGCGATGGCAGCATTGTGGTATTATTAACTTTAGTTACATACTTTTGGTTAGTAAACTATCAAGCAGCTGAAGTGCGTTTGGACACAGTTTAGGTTGGCTGCTGCATTTGTAAATGAGGAACAGACTCTGCAGACCAACTCAGCCTGGACCATTAATGAGCACCTGTCCCCAACATCTGATAGTTCATCAGCTCAGCTCATCCGCGCCAGCAATTACTGGCTCAGCATTTAGAAAAAAGTTCACTTAAATGAAAAAACAAACACCAAAAACTCTTTCACCATTAACACCTGGAGTGTTTAGCAGCAGCAAATGGAAACAGCTTTGAAGAATTATTTATTCATTTTTGTCTCTCCTGTCTTTCTAATGATTGTCAGTAGGTGGTTTTTACCAGCATAACTGCAGAAGTTAATAAGTAGTTCCTCTAAGATACTGATACAGAAGTTAATAAGTAGTTCCTCTAAATACTGTAACCTTTAAAGCTGAGGGTGGTAATTCTGGAAAGTTAGCTCGAGTTGAAAAATAATTTCCTCCGGGCTCCATCTGAACCCACCCCCTTCCCTCGGGGTTCATTCAAAAGCCACACCCTCCACACACAGGCGCAAGCTCCATAACAGAGCGGAGAGAGGACCTCGGCACATCACTTTCAACTTTAATTAATCACATTACGTCATTCAACAGTTTGAAAACACCAACAATGATCATAATGAATTTAAAAAATAAAACAAAGATGGCAACAGAAAGACAGCAACCACTGCTTCACTTTCTGGCCTCCCCTCACCAGTGATGTTCACTCTGATTTTTGTTTGCAGCCTTCTCCAGTTCGGTCTTTCTCCTTCTGCACTGTCTGACAGTAGAGGCTGCTGCGGTACAGCTGCTAATGTGGCTGCATTTTCTGTGCCCGGCTCGCTCAGCCGTAACTCTCTGCCTCATAAAACCCAGATTAAGCGGGATGGATGCATGGGTAGAGTGCATGAAGGTAGAACAGACAGGTAGGTGACAAGTGAATTCTTTGGGCTGAATTCTGAATCAAGTGGTTGGATGTATTACTGCCTTACTGTAGCCACCAAAAATGTAATTTTTTTTTTTTCTCAGAGCATTTAATAGCTGATTGCCATCAGGCTGTTCAGAAGTTTTCTACAAATATGACAATAAATGCTTCTAAACAGAATTATGAACCCCAGCTTTAAGCCTGCTGTTTGGGTGCGACACAGAAGCATGTGAACACGACCTTTAATCAACATATAGCGAATCTGTTTGCAGTATTTGCCCATATACACGCCCTGTTTCCAGCCTGTTTGCTAGGTTTTGCTAGCAAGCTGCTAGCTTTGGTTAAGTGTTGACTGTATGGATGTAAGAGTGTTATTGACCAATACTTGATCAGGTTTGGCAGAGGATCAACACTGCAGGTTTTACTTTTAGTTTTGGCACAGGTTTCAATCACCACACTTTCCTCCAAACAACTGGAAATTTGTGGCTCTTTAAATACATCTGGTGCAGAAGTTGCTACATGCATGTAAAGCTTACGCAGACAGGTTCATGTCGAACTTTCTTAACAGCCTGCTGCCTCTCACACTGAATCTAAACAGTTCCTTGTGCATCTGCATGACATGGCTCATGACATTGAAAGGCATTTGTTTTTAATATTGCTGCATAAGGCCTGTAGTCTTCTAATATTATGCTAATCTTTGTTCTTTGTTTCTCCATAGTCATCCCTACATGAGAGGTTAATGCAATTGACCTGTAATTTTCTTTCCTTGTTTGAAGTTTCTGGTTTGCCGAAAAACTGTTGGAAACAAATCAAAGCTGTGTAATAACAAATGGAACATTATGTTCCGTGCAGAAGTCACTTTCAGCGTACATTGCTGTTTTTGTTTTGTTTTGGCTTTTTTGCATACAGGAATTTAGCATGCAGTGTTATATATGACAGATGCAAAAGGCTACACTTTTACCTCGACACTTTCTTCTCTTCTTACCATAAAAAGACTGAATCATCTTCATCTGGTAAGCATCTCTGGACCTCCCTTGGTATTTGACTCCCTGATGACTCCTAATACGCTGAATATAAGAACAACTGACACCTGCAGATAATCTGTGGCATCATCCATGTGCTACAAACCAAACCAAGCAGTGACATTTTATTAAACTGCCTCTCCAGACAGGCACGGTCCATACATCCTGGCAACTGTTCCGCTCTTAGAGCAAAGGCAACACTTTCTATCACACTCTTTTCAAACTTTAATTGAAGACTGAACCGACGAAAAAAGATTCATGACTCGGAACACACAGACAGACATACACAGTCTGTTATTTGCAAAGACTCTGAAGTTCCCCTTCAGTAACTTCACAATCAGTTTGAAAAACCGCAAAAACGCTGCAAGTAAGTTGTCAGTTACAATACAAAGCATGAGTAATAAATGATTCCTGCCAACTGAAAGAGCCAAAAGTGTCTGTTGAGTGATGCACATCTGAGACTTACTTCTGCGAGCATGACGCTGGTTTCTTTTTACTTTATGAAATGAGTGGTTTTAAAAATTGACTGTGCCGATGATGACTCATAGATATGCCTCCAGGTAGGATAATATTATAGCAATTCCGCTTTAATTTAGTGGTGATTTACTGTTCCTGTTGCTGATTTCTTTAATTTTCTATATTATTGAGAACAAAACACCTATTTTCTTGTATTTCTCTATGAATTATTTCATAAAACAACACTTCTGTCAGACACTAACAGTCATTTATCTCATTTTGTATTTCCATTCAAGTTTGAATTCTGTGTGGGTTAGACATCAGTTTTGATGTGGTTTTAAAACATTAAACCTGATTAAGACCGTCCAACTCAGATTGCCATATGTGGTTTGTCCAACTGGTGTAGCCGTAGCTAGCTGTCCAAGATTTCGGACCTTTTTGCACATAAACAACTCACATTGCCACAGAGCTTACATCGGGTGAAGACAGTGCTTACCATTTCTCTCCAAAGAGAGTTTAGTTTGTCCATTTTGGGCCTCTGTATAAATATGGCAGTGCCACGTCGGACTACATAGGACCCACTTTCTCTGTTTATAAAATATATATTTTGATGTGATGAAAACCCTATTATTCACTATGAAAACACACTCGTGAATATTATGAGCATATTCTGCCAGTAGATTCCTCTAAATCTAACACACGACACCAGAGGAGTATGACTTTTTATTCCCAAAGCGTTTGGTTTTTCCAGTCCTGCATATCTATTGTATCCATGTCCTGACAAGATAATAACCTATATTTGCAACATGTTGACATGACAGACTGCTCAGACATTACTCAATACCAGCAGGATACAATAACACAGACTCTGCTCTCCCAAATGCAATATGAGTTTCTTCTTGCATCAGCACAAAAAATCTCACACACAGACAGAAAGAGACAAACACACACACGCGCGCGCGCACACACAGATTCTGATGCAGTAGCTTTGTCAGCAAAATGGACAACAGGTGTCAACGTCGCCAAAGCAGCTGGGCTCCATGCAGCAAGTCAAAAGGTCATGTGACTTTTAAAGCCTCCCCAAAAAGAAATGACCAGAGGCATTTTTTACCCTCCTCATACCCCACCAACACCCTGAAGGTTCAGTAACGACAAAGATTTAAATTTGAATTCTAGCATTAAAGTGTCAAAAGCAAATCTAATATAATTGTTCAGCCATTTAAAAGAAACGTTATTAGAGTTTGTTTGTACTGAATTCATAGATGATGTTTCTACAAAGAAAGCAGTGAGATTAACAGCAGCTTTTTCTGCCAACACCATGTGACTGCAGCACAGGAGCACTCACAAGTCATGTTTTGCAAGTCCAAGTCGAGTCTCAAGTCTTTTTGGTTCTTTAATAGTGAGGTAAATTTAAACGGCTGATGCTAAGTTCATCATAGCTGCTAACAGCCTGCATGTTAGCATCATCTAATGGCCTACCTTATTTTAAAATTTTAAAGTTTTAATCTAAAATTTTTTACTCCCAACTGTTCTTGTTTGAGTTGATTCATCTGTTGTCACTTTTAGCTGATGTATTTCTTTCTAAGGTTTTAATAATTAAGTGATTTGTTCATTTGTCTTTTATTGTTTTTGATTTTATCGAGACTTCTTGTATGTGTTTTTTGCAAGGTTATATTAGTTTTGGATTTTTCATTAGTTTTTTATTATTATCTGCTTTTGACTTATTAGTTTTAAAGCAAATTTTGTAGTTTACTTTTGATTTTTCAATAATAATACATAAATGCTTAGTTTTAGTCCAGTTTTCATTCGGTTTGGTGTTAGTTTTAGTCTTTTCCGCTTCCCCCCCCGACTTCCTATACTTTTTAAGTTAATTATCGGGGGTGGGGGGGTCTGAAATTTTTTGTTTACATAATGAATTGTGAATTACGTTTTTAAATCATTGTATTTCTGAATTAAAATAAAGGTTAAATGAATGAATGAATGTTACCAAGTGGCTTACCTATCCAGATGTGTTTTCAGGTGTCTGATAGTTTAGTTCAGATTGCATTCAGCCATTTATTTGTTTGTGCAGCAGGTGTTTTTGCCATATTGTTGTTGCAGCAGCAGACAGTCATTTGTAGCCGGGCACTCCACATGCGTGAGGTTGCACGTGATAATAAAGGAGGGACATTCAGCTCATCAGACATTTCCTCAATGTAAATGTGCTTAATCTCAAGTCTGGGTCAATCTCAAGTGAATACGGAGATTGACCCGCTGTGAACCCACATTCCACTGTGATAATAGCACGCTCATTTTTGCATTGTGTATGGGCAGCTGCAGTCTGTTTCCAGAGGGTAATCTCAGTAATCTAATTTTAAGTGAGAGGTCCTGACACTGAATGAGCTGAACTCATGATGAGGAGCGGCCCATTGTTTCCTCACCCACTGGTTGTGCAGCCGAGCTGGCTTCTCATCTCAGTCTGGCCCAGCCGACTGATGGATTTCCAAACTCTGCATCAGCCAAAGCTATTAAGTGGTCTGCTGGAGCGAAATGGCTTTACCGGTGCTGAGGTACTGCAGTCGGGCTCAGTAATTCCTGCGTGCTTTTGTCTCAGACCTCTGTGACTAAGTTAATTTCTTGCTAGACAAGCTCGTACAAGTATGTGCTGACACACAACAAATAACAGGTGAGAAATACAGTGAATCTCGTTTCTAACAGCCTCTTTTGTTCCCCCTCATCATCAGCACAGAATTCAGACAAGAGTGGTGACCCCAACCGAATGAATTCTCCTTTAGAGGAGCTTCGACTCCTCCGCTGCATGTCTCATGCTGTAAAAGCCCTTTTCATTATAAATCTGCTGCAGGCCTCATCCATCATTTGTTTGAAATCTCCGAGCTCATGATGTTTTCTTGTTGATTTTTGATTACTCTTTTTTGACTCCCACTTTGAGATGATAACAGTAAATAAGATTTGATGATTCAGTGGCATCGTGCTGCTGATTTAATACCAGGAAGGCAGAGAAAACGTAAGACTCCTCTGATCCCTCTTCAGCACTTACTCTACCTGCTTCTACATTATTCATGGTCATATTTAAGTCTCAGGAGATAAAGCCTGTCTTTACATTCATGGTGACAAGCGGGAAGGGCCCTGAGAAATTCAGGCCCTCTGTGATTTAAGTGCCTGACATGGTTGGCCAAACACAGAACTAGATTTCCCAGTACAGAGCGCACTGAATGCAGTTATATCCCGTAAGACCTTATACACAGACAGGGGACCCAAAACAACAGTGATGAGACGAAAGAAAAGCCAAGAAAGGAAAGACAACTTTGTGTTTTTCTCTAGAATGCAGCATTTTCAATGATGAGCCTTTACAGAAGCTACGAGGAACTTTTAGTTTCTGTTGATTATGGTGACCCCTGTGGACAAAAGTGGCATGAGCACCACCATCTCCTGTCATAAAGATCTGCATACGCATTGTTTTTGAAGTAAGTGAAATACAGAGAAATCGTATTTTTTAATACAATTTTCCTTCTTTAAACATTAACTGTATAGAGTTTAAAGGATTATTAACTGGCGATAGCGAAACATAGTTACCTTTTCTCAAGTAACTTTATCATTCAAACGTCTAGGTTACATGTAATCCTGCAGTTAACAAATTTGGTTGCCCCGTGCAGGCACAGATTGGACATCGAAAGACTGGAACATTTCCTGAGGGCCTGTTGGACTATTTGGTCTGCCATTAGCAGTCATTGTGAACAGCAAGAAAGCGTGAACAGACCTCTCTGAAAGCACACATCATCATATGCGAGGGCGACTCTCGCTGTTGGTTTATTGTGCTGCTTCTCAACTGATAACATTGTTGCCAGGTGAAATGGATGCTCACAAGAAAAGGAAAGGTGGAGCAGAGAGACCATTTTCAGCTCACTGCATGCAATACAGAGTTTGGATGCTAATGCTAGCGCTAGTCAAGGGACCCAGCAGTAGCCACTACAAAGCCCTAATTAAACACTCCACAGCGCACCCAAAGCAAGATGAAAATAATGACAGTCTATTGATGTGAATTTGAGTATTCACAGAATAATTTTAGAAGTCAGCCTATGGCTGAATTTCTATAATTTGTGGCTCTAATTAGAATTAACAGCAACTGGAAGCTGGAGGTAGTAGCAACAGGAAGTAAAGAGTTTGGCAGCTTCCTGTGGCTGTTAATGCTAATCAGAGCCACAAATTAAAGAAAATCAGCCATAGTTTGACTTTAAAAATTGTTCTTCAAACACTCAGACACTGTGGAGTGTTTAATTAGAGTTTGGTAGTGGCTACTGGGTCCCTTGACCTAAACTAGCATAAGCATTAGCGGCAAAACGGCAAGCTGTCCAAACTCTGTACCCAACTCTTTTATCGATAGAAATAGGATTGGGTAGGTCGAAAATGTTAAAAATTCAGAAATATCCCTTTAAAAAGAGAGAGGCCTTTGCCACAGACTAGGCAAAATACTTTAAAATAAGTGATTTCTTCGCTAGTAAGTTACCAGGTTAGTCTAAAGTAACGTTACCCAGCATGGCTAGTTAAGTAACCTGGCTAATAGCAGTGTGACAGAACACAGTGAGCACGTCTCTCTGTGGGGGAAGTAAATCAGAGCATAACGAGTGCAGCAGAGTCAGCCTCCTGGACTGAATTATTATCCCAATCCACCGGCTCTGGTATTGTTATTTTGGTGAGCAAAAGTTTTTAACAATCCTGTTACAATCCTTAGCTTGTTAGAGGAAAAGGAAATAACATTAAAAAAAAACAAAAAACAGGTGGAATATGGTTAAGATAAAAGTTGTTTGTTGTTTTGGTTTTTTTCCTTTCTCTCCCCCTTTTTAAAAAAAAAATGAACAAAAGAAAGCAAGCCAAAACTACACCAACAGCCAGCCAGGAGCACCAATCGGCCGACAGCGATCACACATCTGTTTAAACATACACTCAAATACTTGGTTAGGCACAGGCAGAGGGAGGGAGGTGTACTGGCAGCCATAACAATTCCCAAGTAATGTGATGTCTTCAAATTAATAAACCAAGAGCACGATGTAGCTCGTTTTAAGCCAACACATAAAATGTTACATTATGTAAGTGAATTGATTCGGCAATTCAGAAGCCACCAGACTGCAGAGCAGCTTCTTTTCTCAAGCTGCCACACATCTCAGATTGTCACCAACTCTTTGCCCTAACAAAGTGTTTTGATTTTCTGAATTTTGATCCAGTGGACGGCATTAAGAATAAACACAGCTGTAGAAATAACTGTTTCTGTCTCTGTCTTGTTTGCTTATATTGGTTGACAAACAGTCAAAAGTTCATCAGTACGTCAAAAAAATAATAAATTAAACTTTCAGTGACTAGTACTGTATGTGGCAAAGGTTACTATTATGTTTCAAGGGAAGTACTGCAGTGCAATACAGGATTAACTATAAATATACTGATGTAAACAAGACATGAAAGTGAGAACGAACAGAGAAACAGGAAAGCTGCCTTTGAATAAACCACTCGCTGAAAAATGCTCAACTGAGGGAAACTGCAGATTCTGTTGATATTTATACGATTGTCACTGCAAGCAAACCCTTTCACATTACATGCAATCATTTCCAAATTGTTGATATAAAACTGTTTATTAGTGCAGCTTTAAAATGACCATGTGTTGCACATTTATTTCTCATTTATATAAACTCAGAGGATTCATTTTTCAGACCAAAACTGCTCAGCTGCATCATATAAAGTGCTGTAAAGAGTTCCAGCCTGCAACAGTGCAGCATATTTTCTAATTCAATCAGAATGTCTTTAGTGATGACGGTCTTTGTTGTATTTCTCACAAAAAACTGATGACCAGCTGTTAAACAAGTGCAGTGGAGTAGAAATGGCGTGCGGTTAAATGGAGTTTTTTTTATTCTATTGACGACTTAAAGCACTGAGTTAACATTTACACGCCCCACACACACTCGTACACTAATGGCACGAGAATCCAACCAACCTGCTCATCAAAAACAGACAGACAGATAGACACACACACACACACTGATGGAGAATCAATCAGGAATGATTCGGTGTTCAGTATTTTGCACAAGAACTCTTTGACATGCAGACCGGAGGAGTCAGGGATCGAACCACTGACCTTCTGATAAGTAGACGACCCATCTCAGTTTCCTGAGCCACAGTTTCAAGAACCTTAAAATTGCACTTAAGTATCCATTGGTTTCACAGCAGACATTTTGAGGACCGACACAGGTATGACCAACGAATGTCTTCCTTCCGTTAAGTGTAACAGCGAGCAGGTCAGTGAGTGAGCACGCACAGTACCACAGCTCTGGAACAAGCTCACCTAATAACCTGATGGGTTTCACGATGGACGTTTTGAGTTGTCAGAGCAGGAAAAGCACAGGTGAAATTCATGACATTAATGATGGCTGCTTGAATGTAGGTGAGCTTGTTCCAGAGCTCTGCTGCTGTGCATCGACCTGACTCGCTGTGACACTTGGTGGAAGGAAGCCATCGTTGATCACACCGGTGTTGGTCCTCAAGATGTCTGCTGTGAAACCCATGGACAGTATTTGATTAATGTGCTCAGTTATTTTGACCACTGTTAGATGAATCACGTTGAGGATGGACAGGAACAACATTCAGCAGATGTTACCACAGATGCAGGATGTCGCTGTTACACTAACAAGAACAACTATGAAACATATGTGTAATTATAGAAATACCTTTGTATCTTTTTCTGCATGTGCAATGTGCAAGTAAGAGTTTCAGCCAAGATTTCGATGCATGTTTTTTTTAGTCACTGCTGAATTTCATGTTTAAACATCACTCATGTCTCCCCTGTGGCTGTGGGAGGGAGGCGACAGCAGGCACAGGAGAAAACACTGTCATTGGCTTCCTCCTCCGGGAAAACACGGCAGGTCATTTGAATCTATATTAGAACACTTTTATTTTCTTCACCATGGTAGCTCCACACAGTCTCCCTCCTCTGGATCTCCTTGTCAACGGTACTGAGAAGTCCTGGTGCAAATTATTGTCTCGGGTATAAATAGGCTGACAGCCCGGCGGGGCCAGGTCGTCTGATCTGCCAGTTCAGAGTCCTCCTCGCTGCCTGGCACAGCACTGTGGCACTGAAGTGGATGTTTTTCCCAACATTCACAATGACCTCAGATGTCCACAGATGGCACAGATCCCTGGCAAACTCTAACGCCCTTTTGATGAGCAGGTGACTTCTAAAACAATTATTCACCTCTCAGAAATGTTTGTTGCAACATGCCGAGGTACCAGTGGATGAGATGAGTTGATGTCAAAGTCGGTATAATGTTTATATACTTTGGTTTTACAACTCTCGTTTTTAATTAACTGGTTTAAATTGTCATTGTTACGCTGCCGCTCAGTGCAGCTCTTTTTTTCTCAAAGGTTGGTATTTGTCTTGACCTTTTAATTGATTAGGCTGCTAAATGTGATTGCACCTGTATTAAAAAGGGTCATAATTATATTGTTGAGAAAGAACAAAGTAATTATAAGTATTTGAAAAAGATATAAATTTGGCTGTCAGTTTATAGGTACAGCTAATCATGGGTGCAGAGTGTGAATGCTTTTTCTCCACTTGGTTCATTGCTCAGGTGCCGAAGCAGCTAAAAACCTGCTCAACAAGATTAACTGATGACTCCTGCTGCATTCCTAGATTTCATTTTTCAAACTAATGTTGCATTTAATACCTTTCTTGTGGTCCTTTTGCTTCTTTTCATTATGTTCATTTGGGAGACTTTTTCTCAAAAGTTAATTTTTTTTTCCACTCTTGAATTTTGGGATAGTGTCTTGCTCAAAGCTGGTGTTGGAAACTTATTTTGTGTTTTATTTTGTAAAAATATCATAATATCCTTTCATCTGTCAGTAACAGAAGTGTTCTGTGAGCAAAGCGACATCCACATTATTCTGTTTTATATTGAAGAGGCATCAATATTGTTACATGTCAGCCTGGAATCCTCACTAACATGACGTCTTAGCAGCCCAAAGACGGAGCCATTTGAAGACAACACTGTCCGTGTTTTATTTTGAAAATTCCAGCGGTGCTTCCTACTGCAGATGGGCAGAGACACTGGAGATGCTGATGTGGACACCTTCCCTGATTGGTCACACCCAAGTCATGTGACTATTTTCCAGACGAAAACAACCCTCTCTGTTTCATGGATGTACGTATCTGTGAGCCACGACTACCTACTATATTTCAACATGGACAGTAAATTACAGGAGTTGCAGTTGTTGTCTCTGCTAGCAGCTGTTGTGCAGATAAATTCTGCATTTTATCATCAAGCTACCACTGCTTACATGCTCAGGAGGAAAGATGCTATCCAGCAAACTGTCACAGTTCCTGTGTTCAGCGGCACCATCAGCCCTTCATTGATTGGGACAACTTTATCAATGGAGTAGTGGTTCCAGAGGAACGGCGAGGAAACTTTTGCATGTTCAGATCGACCCTTATCAACTCGAGTGAAAAAGTGCTTGTACCGCTCATGTGGACAAGGATCATCTTTGTTTTAAGACTCCATCTTAAATTGGAAACGCAGTAATGTGGACGTAGCCTGTCAGGCTCTCTGTGACCCCCTGCCTCTGTGTTCGAAGGGTCCGAAAATTCTACAGCTCCCGTTTGCTTTGACAAATCAGGGCCTCTTCCTGGCCTCTCTGCTTTAACTGTTTGTCTAACAGCTTGTTGCTTTCTCAGTTTCATCAGCCATGAAGAAGAATTTAAAATGACGGCAGACAACGAAAATCCAGCAATGACTAAATCAACTCTTCCTCCATTGCAACAACTGGATGTACTACAAAAAGAACGGCAGTCTTCGTAGTGACTGCAGGTATGACAAACTCACATGAACACACACGAGTCTTCTTTGGAGGGTTAGGCTGCAGGACTGAGAGGAGGAGGGACAGAGAGGGAACAGGACAGGGTTGTGTTCAAAACGTCGTGAAACTGCTCTCTTTCCTCCTCTTTTCTCCAAAGTTACCAACCCAACTGTAGGTAACATGCTTACTGAAGAGACCAGGGACCTGAAGCATCAATGGTGATGGAATAACCTGATAAATATCAGTTATATTTACTTTCATTTTTTTCTCCTCTCCTTTAAAAAGTGGTTATTTGAAGTTATTAATACAATGCCTGATAAATATTCAGTTGTCATGGTTATGTTCATTTTA
>JAPQLA010000025.1:17777932-17788089 GCA_029822935.1 Naso vlamingii | reverse complement strand
AGGTGAGGAGAAGGACTTTAAACTCTGTTCTAGATTTCACAGGGAGCCAATGAAGAGAAGCTAAAACAGGGGAAATAAGAAACAAGAAATTTGAACCCGACTATATTCAATGTTCAGATTTCTGTTCTGGAATTTATAAAAATTAGGACATAATAATGTATCATTTTCATATTTAATAACAATTCTGAAAACTTGTGACATAAAAAACAATTGCATGAGTAATGAACTGGGGAAGTTTCTCTGTGGTTTCTGAAGCTGTGTGATGACGGTGTGACGTGGCAGTGCATTTTGTAAACGGCAGATTTCCAGCAGCGCCTCCTCATCACTCAGCAGACGGTGGACATGTAGGACCAGAGGTGTCTCTCCTTAGAGCACAAAGTAAACGTAACATTTCAAACTAGAATTGAATAATCCTGATGTCATGAAAAATTAAGGAAAAAGCCCTGTATCATGCTTTTAAAATCCGTCAAAATCTATAAAAGGAATTTTATTCATCAGCTGGAAAAACATTTTGCATGATCATCCAGCTGCATGCTGCATGTTTGGCACTAAAACCACAGACTGAGTATCTTAATGTGTCACAGCGAGAGAGTGAAAAGGGGTGTATTTGCTGGAGCTACTATTAGTCAGCCTTTTTAATTAATAGACATCCTGTCCTCTGGCTCTAATTTGAAAAGAGCAAAGGCAGGAGGCAGAGAGGACGCAGAGGAGGATAAAGACATTGTAATTAGTTATTGAGTGAGGAAGGTGCTCGCTGCAGTGGACAGTGTCAGCCCGTGTAACAGGAGAGATTCAGAGGGCGGGTGACATTAGTCTATTTGCTTTCTGTCGTCTCTCAAGACACCCATGGCAGTTTTAGATAGTGTCAGGCAGTCTGGCTTTGGCTGTCTATCAACAACATTCTCAGGACCAAATGTGGAAAACAGAGCTTAAGTTCAGCTCGCTTGAGATCAATGAAACCTTATACCTTCGTGATGATAAATCAATAGTTTTCTGCTGGTGTACAGAGACCTTTTCGATCCAAAGACCTCACAACCATGACACAATAATTCCAAAATATCTATAATTTGTGATGTCTGCCGAGTAAAGAGCTCAGAGGTCCTCACAGTGAAGTCTAACGAGCATGATTCCACTGAAGAGCAGCATATGTGCAGCTTAATGGATTTAAATACCAGCAGTATTGCACAGAGTAAAGTGGTAAAGCGGCACCTGGAACATTTTGGCAGCCATGTTTGTTATGCAGAGAGAGGAAAGGGGGCACAGTGTTGCTGAGCAGTGAGAACAGGTGGAGGACTCGTTTCTGTGTGGTGCAGTGTAAATATATGCACTCAGGTTGTGTGTGTGTGTTTCTGCATGTGGGCACATTTGTCACAGAGGTGCACAAGTGCAAAGGAGAGAAATATGCAGTGTTTGCAAAGTGGATGCAACTAATACCTGATGTTTGGACACTTGTAGCGGTCTTGACAGTGATCACAGAAAAAAAATTTATGAACTAAGACCTGATGGACATCTCGGCTAGCAGATATTATTGACAGATATCAGCCTATCACAAATATGTTAGTATCGCGATATCTTCTCCGATATGCGCTGATATCAAAACTGTTTTTAAAGGAGCTATGCACAAAATTGATTCAGCACTAGCAGTCACAAATCTGTATCAGCTTTAACATGACTGACGTGAACGCACTGCCATCCTGGCTACAAAAAACCAAAGAAACTGAGAAGCTGGATAACAACACACCGAGAGGGCGTGTGACATCACTCCGTTCTCAATTTGCCACTAGTTCTTTACAGCAAAATATGTTTTTCTGGAAATCTGATAAGGCTGAATTTGGTTTCTAGCTCCTTTAAGGCTAGAAAAAATATCTTCGACAAGAGATTTAAAATGGTGTTATTACTTAATTTGTCCAGCAGAGGGCGATCTGTTTATCATGGTATCGGCTAAAAACCCCAGTCAGGCTCAAGTATGAACGCTTCACCAAAATGTCTTTCCGGACGAAATAAGGAGGTAAACAAATAAAAAGGATGGACAAATATCAGACTGGAGGAATATAAACATCATCAGGAAGATTTTCCTCAACCTGCAGCACAAACATGATTTCATCCATGGCTTCTTACTGAACTACAAAACATTAGTAAATATTTGTAATACAAGTTGGAGCTTACAAACCTCCAGAGTGTCTTGAGGTACTTTTTAGATAGAGCATTTTCTGAAGCTTTTTTAACCCACACGCAGCTCTCCAGACGTGAATCAGACGATGTACCCAAATCAAAGTAACATCCCCATGGCTGCTGTCTTGTTGTATCTCAGTTGCTCTATTACAGTCGGTATATTAGCTCAAAATGATATCGTTACCACTTTCTGTCCCACTGATGTTGAGCTTCAAGAATGATATATCACAGTGGATATTTTTAATAATTTGCTCAGCGTTTTTTTACATGAGCTAGAAAATGGAGCTCAGACACTTATCTGACAACGGCTCGTGAGATTATTTGCACAGACCACACTGAGATCTGTCTGTTTATTTTGGAGGAGAAAAGGGGATTTGGAGAAAAGGACGTAGGACAGGCACAAAATCCTGATGAACTGAAGAGATCTTTTTCGTTAGGGAGCCACTTCTGCTTTCTTCTGAGGACAAGTGCTTAAGAGTTTCACATAATAAAACATTTCTTCTTGAAAGAAATGTTTAAAATTCTTCCACCCTTGTGAGCTGACACTTTCATATCAGCCATGACACAGCAGAGGTTACCCCTAAGCTCGGTCAACAAACCCCTCACTGCCGATGAAAGCTGTGTTGGTTTGGACTCACCACTAGAGAGGATCCTTTTCAAATCTTGGGTCAATAAGAGGAACTCTAATTGAAAGAGACCAAAAGATCTGGCTGAAGGAGAAGTACCATGTTATTAACTGATCTGTAGATAGACTTGTTGGCTTTTAAATTGAGAGGGAAAGGAGCCGACCTGATGCCAGATAATCCATTGTTCCCCCTGGACACAAGACTGCCCGTTTGGCTTCATCCGAAGCTAGAATATTGCCTGCAGGCCTCGTATCAGTCGGCTGGACCAGAGAGCGGGTGGAAAAAAAGAGAAAAGATCCTCCCAGAGCAACTCAAAGTATTCCATGCTAATAACTTGACCACTTTAATAGATTAAAAAACTGACAGCGACTCTTGCAGGGTGTGAGGAATAAATGCCAAACAGTAACTTGACAGTAAATAATGTGTACTCTGTCTCAGACAGGAGTTTGTGTGTGTGCTCTTGTTCCAATTTAAAATGAGATAAATATCTTACTGCTGTGTGTCAGCATGCATATGGGTGTGTGTGTGTGTGTGTGTGTGTGTGTGTGTGTGTGTGTATGCGGTTAATGCACCGTTACAGACGCTGCATCAACTTGTGATGACACACCAGAAAAAGAGGCAGAGTAGAGCCACATTTGGCACGCAAACTGGACTCCAGTTCATTTGACATGAGACCTTTTGACCTTGAGAGAGGAAAAAACTGAGTAAACCACAGCAAAACAACAGGAGGACAGAGATCCATGCGCTTTATTTGGTAGAACTTTAATTTCCCTGTTTGTAAAGCAATAAGTTTTGGGATAGCACAGTGTTGTCGATATGATATTGAAATGTATCCAGGGTGAAATTAGAGTGTGGAATTAATCACTAACAAGCCAATATGTGGGTCCCTGATTTTATTTACTGTACATAAGGCAACATAAATCATTGGGAACCTCATTAAACACGCAGCCAGCTCAAGGTAATTTCCCTGGGAGGCCTGCTTGGCTCGAATCTCTCAAATCCACATGACTGTCTCTGGCCTCAGCCAGTCCTGGCAATGCAGAGAGACAGAGAGACAGAATCAGTCAGAGACAGATACAGACAGGAGCAGATAGAGATATAAGGACGGAGAGATGGATGACTGACTCTTGAATGATGAGCTCTCCTCCGTCTCTCTTCAGCCACCAATAGTGACCGAGGACGCAGCAGACCTGCAGCTCCTCTTACATAACAAGCACTTCAAACTTGCATCCAGTACTCGGCGTTACTGCCGTGTGTTTTAGCATATCTTGATATCAAATTGTTCGGTTTTCTGCCCGCGTCATGCTGCGTTTACACAATGTCGGCAAAATGGAAAGAACAGAAAAACTGGCTGTCATTTAGACTGACTGTTCATGCATAATTCAAGATGACTTGTAGTAACATCATTAATATGCCGCATTAGCTCAGACACAGATACTGAATGTCACAGAACTGAGTGTGTTTATACAGTTAGATTTGGTAGAAAAGGCTCCACTCTTTAAAGGAGCATCCCAGTGTTCCTACATGTCATCGTCCTTTGTCAACATCAGCCGCACACATGAGAGCAACGCTTCCTGGCCATGCCGCTGTTTGGGTGAAAACAGACCCCACTCGCTGACTGGCAGTAAATTCAAAATACCCGATGTTGCAAATTTAATCTCCTTAAATAAGAATGGCGCATTAGTTGTTTTTTTTTTTTGCTAATCTAACTCATATAATGTCTTTGCTGATCAATGATCATTGATCTGTTCAAAAATAAGGAAATAGGGGCTGGTGAGTGTCCTCTCAGCCTGTGTCCATCAAAGTGGATCAACGACCCCACGCAATGGCCCCAGGTATCACATCCTGACATATACAACTACCTCACTGAATCTACAGGTAATGTACTCCTGACATGTTTTCTGACATTAACACACTTTATTTGGCTGTTTTGGTCGTCTGTACAATGTGGCATCACTGTTAACGAACTGCTTAGCAGGTTTTAGCAGCTCGTTCCTGCAGCTGTAACAGGCTGTTCATAGTTTTCTCATGAGGTTTTTTGCCGTACAGTAATATGGCACAGAGTTACAGCTCATGACCATAACTATCATTAACAATCACCTGCTGTTTGATTTTATTCACCTGTTGTTTATGACCAAGATGTCTGTGATTGAATACAATGAACAAAGACAACGGTAATAATTCCATCCTAAATATAAAAAAATGAAGAGGGAAGCCTCTGTATACTGCAAAACAGTTTAATGCATCATTTATAGCAAGGTCTGGACAGACAAACACAAATATGGCTGAATGTAATACATACAGACCATTATCAGTAGTAGTAGTAATAGTATAGTGGTCTGCATGTGTTACATTAAATATAGAATTATTGTTTGTGTTCATCTGCCTGTAAAGCGCTGTAAAGGCTGCATTTTTAAGTCATTAAACTTTTTTTGCAAAGTAAAGAAAATCGTAACTCTGGGTTTTTTGTTATGTGATGTACACAACACAGCACAGCAGCTTTTAGACATGATTCCACTAGGTTTTTGAATCCGACACCAGTGTCCAGATCCCTTTGTTTTCACCTAAAGGAGAGCGTGAAGGAGGCGTGTTGTTCTGCGTGATATTGGGATGCTCTCATGGATTACATAAACACACACACACACACACACACACATACACACACCCCTTCCCCAAATACCTTTATCTATCACATATCGTGTTTAATAAATGTTACAGAAAGGAATATAAGTTAAAAAGAACTTATGCGTCAAAATCCTTCTTCACGCTAATATTCCCCTTAGGAAGGCAGCACTTTGAAGGAACTGTTTTTCCAGGCGTAATATCTTTGGTGTTCACGGCTCCCAGCTCAAAACAAAGGCAGACGTTCTCTTTAGAAGGGTGAATTACCTACAGCTAGCAACTTTCACCTGTCCTATAGTGTTTCTATCCCCTGTTTCAACATGAGTGGCAGTGAATGGGCTTTAAAAATGCAGCCTGACATCTACTGAAGTAACACATGGTCACATTTGAACATTTGGAGAAGATAGAGACGATCTCTGCTAACAGGTCAAAAGTAGACTGGCATGCTCCTTTAAGAAGAGCTCTCCCCATGAACATTAAAGTGCAGCAGCAAAGCACAGCACATACAGAGAAAGTTTGGTTTACAGAAGAGCTGCACGTGTCCGCGAATGGCACTGACTTGAGTACAATCGGCCAATGACAGGGAGGTAGTTCACAATAACCATTCTGTGCACCTGCAAATTGTTCAAATCCGACATGTTTTCTTCTTACATCAGGCATTTCTGGTTGCAAATTCCATCGCAGTGGCAGCAAAAAGTTAAAATATTTCAACTTTGGACGGCATTGCCGTCTGCTGTTACTGTTACCAGCATGCTCTGCCGGCCTCGTCAGATTTTACCATCCTGCTCTCATCCACTTAAATGACGTCCGGTTTGCTGTTTGCTGTCTACCTGATTTCATGTGAATGTAGCATAAATGTCTAAACTGTGACAGAGGAATATATTTTGTGATGGTTAAACAGCCTAAAACTAGTAACAGGTAGTAAATTAGATACACAGTAGGATGTAAACAGGCTGTTAGCAGGTGAAGTCAGTGAAGCAGATTATGTGTGTACATCAGTGAGTGTGGCATAAAGTGGTAAGGGGGGCCAAAAGATGAGTCTGCTGATGCAGGACCAGATCAACACTTTGTGTCTGGTGTCCTCTTCCTGCACCTCCGGGTGTAAACTTCCTCTTCTGATTGCAGCTTCTTCCTTGTGATGTGCTGAGTGTCACATCCGTGGTCGTGCCCCAGCATGTTCACCAGGGTCTCTCATGTCCCCTCACTCAGTTTTGACATGAGCTTTAAAAGACAGAGATGAGTCGAGCTTGACAACAAGGCTTGTAACAAGAGAGGAGAGGGATGGCGTGGCCATCGATGGTGTAACTATAGTTAGACAGTAATAATAACTATTACTAACAACAAATAACTAATTTAAGTAATTATGATATGTGATAAGAGTCAAAAACTCTTTTTTCTCTCAGGGGAAACCAGCTATAGCCATGTCTGACAAGCTAAACTATGCTAAGAAATCTAGCAAGTTAACGCCAAACTTGGCTCCTCCAGCTCGCTGTAACTTCAATATTAACGTTTATAAAGCAACAGTAATATATAAACTATCAATATATTCTATATTTCTTGTAATTTGTAAATAATTTGCATAATAGCCTACATTGCATCAACTAAATGAAATTTAGGAATGACATCATACATCTTACAAATTATTAAAATCGCAGTTGTTCAAGAGTTATGTACACTGCAATTCAATAAATTTGTGATGGTATCAGTTTTTGTTTTAACTGCATTAGACATGTTTTCTGAGGCAGAGTCCTGCATGGGTCCATTTTTTAAAACCTGCACCCGCCCATATCTGTGAACTTCAGTACCAGAACCGACCCTTTGCATGTCACAGCCACACCTGCCTGTGCTGTTAATAAAGGCCCTGTGACCCAACCTGTACTCTTGATTAAACACACTCACACACACACACACAAAGGCTACAGTCATTCACCTTTTGGTACTTTTGCAAGCAGCAAAGGCATTGACAATTGACAATAATCGATTATCACACTACGCCTCTAAATGTCCAACTTAGTCCTCGATGATGCGTTATCCACTCTCTGGTTCTCTCCACTGGCTAATCTTGCCTTTATATAAGCAAACTAACTAACAAACACACTGTCTAACTTGCAAGAGTATTTTATTATCTTAACGTTTTGGTGCTAGACTCTCATCAGGAAACAGTTTGCAAAATAAGAGAGGCCATCTTAAATAGGGAGTGGCTGCAAGTCTGCAGTCAATCCCAGTAATCACATAAAATCACATGAAAAAAAAAACTACTTTACTAATATTTTGCATTTGCTCTTCCCACTCCTGAGCATCTTTCTTAAGAAGTAGATATGCAAAGTTTTATGTGGTCAAGAGCCACCGTTTGTCATTGACTTTCAAAATAAAAGAAACTGCGGCTGGATGATAGTGATTTACATCGCACATCTTTTTAATTTGTTTTATTCTGAAAAACAAAAGTATATTTTTGTTCTCACCCGCTGCCCGCCCTCATGTAACCCGAGTAACCCGCTGCAGGACTCTGATCCGAGGTGTATAGTTCACAGGGCAATGCACGGAGGAAGTAATGTTTGCGTTGGGTTTTTGAATGAAGCAATCTGTCGGGGAAAGTGCCTTTGATGGACACTCTCTGCACAGGGAGTAGGAAGCACTGTTGAAGTACCCTGTGGATCAGAACGCAGCTCACCTACCGTAGCAGTCTCACCTTCCTGGCACACACAACTAGGAGTCAGGAAGTGAGGAGGTGATGAAGGTTTATAACAACCTCTGAGCACACTTCATGAACATAGAGATGAGAGCTATTGGGTGGGATCGTTCAGGGAGAGGTTTTAAGTCTTTTTAGCAACAAAGTCTTTTTAATGCATTTACTAGGTAAGTCATGGATTTCCCTTATTGTTCGCTGATGATCTGATGTGACCCCGTTGTCCTCTATCATACTGCATGATTTTCTTGTGCAGCTCATGATATGAAAAAGACCAAATAAAGAACAAGCATTCTTACCACCTTCTCTTAAACAAGTACTCACAGGGAATCAGTTGTCTTGTGGAAAAACCTCCCTGAGATAAAAGTACAAGATAAAAATATTGTTTTCAACCAAGAACAAAAAGAGCTGCAAACATTAGGAGCCGGTAGCGTGCATTAAGTATTTGAACACTGTTTCATTTGATATAGACTGCACAGCTTCTTATTTGTGCTACAAGCAAAAAGCTTTGGAACAAATCTATAATCCTGTTTTTCATCATTCTGTAAATCTTGATCTGTGTTTTTAATCTAAAATTCTTTTTTCCTGCCTAAATCCTTTTTCCCTGCTCCGCAGCAGCAATGTGAAATGTGTGTCTTGTGCCTGAGTGACAGTCACTTCGTTATAAACAGGTTTGCTGGATTCCTGTTGTTAAATCATTCACTTTTCTTCTTTTTTTTAATAGTTGTGGTTAAGATATCACTGAAGGGTACGGAAGCTGTCGTAAAAATCACAAAAACTCTAAACAAGCAGATTATTTCTGGTGCAAAAAGTCATTCAAAAACCAAATTACTGTTTTAAACTGACCAGAGATTACACCGCAATATATATTTTAAAAAAAAACAACAACAAAAAAACTGCATTTGGAAATCATTTGAATCCAACTTTCCATGATGCAATCAGTCAAACAAGACCCTGACTCTGTTTCTGTAACTGCTGCCTCTGTGATTCGTCATTTACGCTCCCGCCCTCTCTCTCTCTCTCTCTCTCTCTCTCTCTGGAAACTCAGTGTTCACCCACACAGAAACACAGCGATGGCAGCTTTCACTCATGTGCAGATTATTCCTAGAAAATGCATGTGGTGACCTCTTGTCATCCATTTTTAATCCACATGTCATTTATTTGAACTTTCTCTCATCCGTTGGGGCAGTCTGCACTCTCGAGTATAACTGCTCAAACTGCTCACATGTGATGTATGACAGTTAATATAGATCAAAACTGCTGTAATGGAGGAGTGAAAGAAAGCAATAATTCATCATTGAATTTCCAGGCCATTTCAATTTCATTGAGCCCTCATCAAAAAACATAGTTTCACATCCGTGCTCAGTTAATATCTCATTCCGTAACTGATGCACCGCAAGGTTATTACAAGGAGCATGCAACTGTATTCTTATCCACATATATTATGTTAGAGAAGTAATATGTTGTGGAGTGTTGGTAATAGGCTGCAGAATGGGCTCCAGAGATCAGGTAGAGGACGCGTGTTTTCCCAAATGACATTCAGAAAGACAGTACATCCAGTTCCACTACGTTTTCTATTTTGTTGTTGTTTTTGTTTTGTTTTTAACAGCAACAGATGATCAGCTGCTAAAAAATTCACTAGACTTCTCAAGGTGAAGTCATCGTGGAATGACATCCTGCAAAATGTCTTCCTTTAAAAAATTTTTAAAAATCCATATTTTATTATGTAATTTTAGAATCAAATACATACATGAAGTAAACCGCAAGGCACATGCATGCCAGCAAACAACAGAAGAAGAAGGAGAAGAGGAAAAAGAAAAAGAAGAAGAAGAAATGCATAAAGTGCTAATCTGAGTCTAAAAATAACATAACGTGATAAATAAACTAGAAAACCACTCGGAGAGCGCCCCACCCCCACCCCCCCACCCCCTTGGAGAGCGGGTAACAAGTCACAACAAGCACTCAGGACCGTTAAGAGTTGTTGGAAAGTTTATTTGATGACTTTAGGTGGAGGCAGGCTAGCACTTCCCATTGACTACCAGTGTTTGAGC
>JAPQLA010000025.1:17739167-17759937 GCA_029822935.1 Naso vlamingii | reverse complement strand
AAAGAGAAAGTCAAATGTTCTTTTCAACTATTCAACTGTTTTGTTTTCTTTTTTTCATTACCATCTGAGTTTCAGTTTTCATTTCTCCAGCTGTGAGCAGCTCCTCTAGTTCATGCAGTTCACTGCAGATTGTTGAACAGTTGTGTCAACAAACAACAGACACAAAAATAAAACAAATTTAATAAGCACATTGACACTTTTGAGTGTCTTTAATTTTGGCCTTTTTGCAGCGTGAACAAACCTGGAAACTGAAGTACTGAGCCATAACATGGAGAAATGTATCGGATGATTTAGAGGCAAATAAAAGATTCAGCTGCTGCCATCAATAACGTTTTGCTATTTTACCATTTTTAGTTTTTGATGATTGTTGACTTTATGTATTTATTTCACTTTTTAGCATCACCATGTTTCTGAGCCTGGATGTGAAAGACAGACTCAGTGTGGACTCAATTTAACGGTTATGGGTCATAATCTGAACATATTTAATAGCTCTCATCTTAACTCCTAATGGGCTCGGTAATTCATCACTGGTGTCTTATTAAAATGACTGGAGGTGGTATTTACTGGCTTTGCTGGAGTTTAGGTTCCTTCTGTGGCTTAGGTAATGTGATTTGTTATCTCTCGGTTTTGGACTGATCATATCACCTTTAATGCTCAGGTAAGTGTGTCTGCGGGCCCTTTTGCAGACATGTTAATCCCTTATGAGACAGTGCACAATAATTTTTCCTCAGGCAGCGTCCTTCTGACTGCTGCAGAGTCTGTTTTGCAATCAGAGCTGCCAGGTTTTATAATAAGGGCTCACTCCATCTGCCTCATCTTTAAAACATCCTTCCACTATTTTTATAGACTTGTTTTTCAAAGCTGGGGTTAACCATGTCTGGAAATCAAGCTAGCTGTAGCATGAGACTCCTAAGGAAGCAGCTCTGCTACCCCCTCCCCTCTCTGTTTTTGCTCCGTAGCGCCGCCCTTCACCTGGCTTGCATTGTATTTCAATTATTGTCGCTTTCTGTTTTAGATGATCATCTCGATACATCACTCTTCTTTTTTTGGGGAGGGTTGCTTTGCCGTGTTTGTTAAAGCTAAAAGAGCAACTTTTCCTCCTGGGTTGTCTGCCGTAGTGGCTAAGTCCCGCCCCTCCTGCCCTCATTCTCAAATATGACGTTTGTCAATTTAAAGGATAATTTTATAATCAATCAAGTGTCAGTTTGTGGTGAAGTTAGTTGAGCAAACACAGAGTTAGTCGCTTGAGAGATTGTTGTCCAGACGTCACTTACACCACGATCGGGTGTGTCGTCTTTCTAAATACGCATTTTCAGTTTTATACTTCAGCAGTTGTTTAATAAACTGAGACTTTCTTGACTTAAAAAAATATCTTTTACCTTGACAAACATCACATTTGAAATTGGCCGAACAATTTAAACAGGATCAAAAAATAATCTCCCTTTCCATTGATGACCGTTCACATTTCTTCCAGCATGGGGTCCCATGGACCAGGGGTAGAAAGGCGGGACTTAAGCACTCTGTTGTGTTGGGCTTTTACACGCTTAGGGGAAATGAACACAGCCAATACACACACCATTTAAAATGTCGTTTGACTGGCTGAAAAGTGTCCATCAGGGTCTGAATAAAGAGCGAAGGAGAGGAGCAGAAGTCTAGTGTTCTTTCAGACCCCATGAATACAATATACTGACAGGCTATTATGGGATTTTTGCCCAATGACACCAAAAATAAACTGCCTACCTCATATTAATTGGATATTTCGGCCCATGTTTTATACTCATAGTGTTACTTTGAGTTCTTTTGGCCCCTGGTGATTTCTATTTTGAGTTGTTTTGTCTTATTTCAAATGTTTACCACATGGATTGTGGAAAAATGGATTTGAAGTTGTCATGGTTAATATGACGTGGTGTTTTTTTAATTGTCATTTTATTGCTATGATGACTGTAACACACATGGCAGACTGCAACAAACAGGAGCTCTGATTACAATTTTCCAGAAGTAGGACGCGGTGCACAGAATTGCAAATTCGCAATATTTTGTCTTCACTTCTGCTTCAGAAGGAACGTTTGTTATTGTGTCCATCGTTACACCTCGCCTATGAGTGGTATATTACAGAACAAAGCAGAAGAAATAACAGCGAAGCAGTGAGCCCAGACTGGTAAATCATAGCAAGAGCTAGCACAGGATCATAATTCACAGAAGGATAATGTTGTATAAAGAAACATGACATTACATTTTCCTCACACAATTGAATTACATTGTACTCCACAGGGAAGATTTCACACATTAATGCACTATTCCAGATACAAACCCCTGTGTGTAGCCTTGCAGTCACAGCACATAAAGAGAAATGAAATCCACATTATAACCAAGCAAGCAGGAAATATCAGGACGGTTACTGATTTTGTCATTTTACAAGCCACATTATGGCAAAACACTGACTTTTTTTTTAGATGTAATACTGCAAAGTGAAATAGCTCTGTGCTGACTGGCTCCACTGAAAGTGTTCAAAATGAGTTACAACACAAAATGAGGATTAATTAAAATATAATGACGCTAAAATGAAAAGACAAACACAAAACAGAAACAAAAGTCGTGTCTCATTCGGGTTAAATTATTGTCTTTAAAAAACAAACTTTGGGTTGAACTGAAATAAATCCATAGTTGAGTTCACTGAGTTTAAACTGTGGGTGTTTGGTGCAGGCTGTGCTCTTTTAAGCATTTCAACAGGAAATGGTTTTTTTTAACCTTCGGTGTCTGCTCACAGCCTTGCAGGTATGCACAGCAGACTGTTCTTGTTTGCTCTCTGGTTTGTTTTAAAAGGATTGGTCTCAGCTTTTTACATCTTGAATAAAAGGCTGAGGAGCAACACGGACAACCCTTCACACATTTGTACCCCCAACCCAAATGTTAAAAAATGCCTCCTTATGATTTTACATAAAAGTCATAGAGCAGTGACATTGTATGGTGATAGGGAGAGTTTTTGTTCCTCGCTGTGAAGAAAGCAGATAGGACAAGCCACCAACAAGACCACCCACCTCAAGTATACCTGTTCCTTTACATGTATGCGACTTTTTTAAAAATCTGGCTGCTCTAGACTGTCATCAGACAGCTGTTTCCTTTGGGCCTACATTGCCTCAACCGCACCACGTCTGTATTCCTACACATAACACAGCTTTGTCATCTTTCTGACACTCCATTCTTCCAACAACTCAATCGTCCGACAAAAGCAACATTGATCCGACAGCCCGACAACGCAAAACCCATCGCTATGACGCACCACTGGTCCAACAATACAGTCACCAATCTCAGCCCCATTACGGATCAGGGTCGTGCTTGGTGACTGTTGTCCATCCTCTGGTCTCAGCGTCAGTTTACATGGCCTTGTCCATACCTGCTAGCTGAAACATCTGCAATGTTACATCCTAACCTTAACCACAGGTGAAAGGTAAAGTACAAAAGTTGTAGACTCTAGTGGTATAAAATAATCAAAAGGAATGGGAACATGAAAACAGCCGCAGGTGACAGAGACTAGTGTGTAGTTGGAGCAATGGGTTTTTGTTGTCGGAATATTGGGCTGTCAGACCAATGGGCACTTGTCAGACTATTGAGAGGGTAGAGCAGTGGGGTGTCGGACCAATGGGCAGCTCCCTGCACAACTGCAGGTAGTCCCAAGGAAAACTGCTATCTGACAGCAATGTAAAGTTCCAAAAATTTAAAAAATGTAATGTAGGCCTACATGTAAAGAGACATATATACTTTAAGTGGGTGGTCTTGTTGGTGGTTCAAAGATGTGTTGCTGTTGATACCAGTGAATCGTGCAGCTTCTCCAGACAGAGTTCAAGCTGACAGTTATCTTCGGCAGGTAAGACACTGACGTAAGTGTCTCATACAACCCCGCATTAAAAAACAAACTATCCTTTTAAAGAGGATGTGAGGAAATTTTCTAGCCATTTCCCAACAACCTCCTGGTGTTTCTACAGAGATGACATGAAAGATTCCAGCCAGGTCAAAAACGGGCTTTTCTAGCCCTTACCAAATGCTATGTGTGCATCAACCTAAGTGGACCTTCACCACTAAAATGTGAAGTTTGAACCTTAAAAATGTGAAGAAACAGAAGGTCCAACATATCTGTTGCTTGCAGAAATGCACAATGTCAAAATGAATTCCTGGGGAGTGAATTTTTTCTGCTCATTGAGAAATGTCACTGTATGTGTGCATAAAAGAGCTCCTACTCAAATGATGGATGAATATGAGAGGTCACGGAGAAAGTCACCTAACCCAAGAAGCACTGCATGCCTGCTGGGACAGAGAGAAAACATCAAAATGAAGTTTTGTCTGACAGCAGCAGGAGACTTGGAGGTAAATGAAAAGAAGTTTTGTCCAGATGTGATGTGACCTCAAAACTTGGTTGGTAGATTTTGAATTACTTTAAATCACACAAGAAGTAAAAGTGCAGATTTTAGAGAGTTTTGTTACCATATAGACTATGTGCACGTTGTCACTGATAGATATAAAATATCAAATCTGCTCTGTCCAATCTAAAGTGAGGCGCATCCAGTATTTTGTGAAATAACTGCAATGCATTCTGAATAATAAGACAGGGCTCCGAGGTCACATTCATTTGGGTCCCTGCTCATATAGGCATTCGGGGTAACGAGAGAGTTCACAAACAAGCTGTTAAAACAGAAAACACAGACATCCGTATTAAACTTTTAAAACCACAGGAAGAGGGTATTGTGTGGAAGAAAATCAATAAAGATTGGCAACAGCACTGGGATCAGGAGATAAGGGGAAAACATTTACATTCAATTCAAAATAGAGTGAATATTGTGAGAAATATGGGAGGAAATAAAAAGAAGAGAAAATTGACCCGTATTTAATCCCATTGGCACATTGCGGGGGCCAGAAGCAGGCCGGAAACTCTCCCAGACCTCTTTCTGAGTTTGGTCAGTTCACTTTTCTCTTTCTCTCCTTATAGTCCTTAAAAATTCTCTTTTACATCTTTTCTTAAATTTCTGAAGGTTTCCGTCCTTGTCAAGGACAAGTCCTCAGGAAAAGACAGTGGACTTTGACCAGTCAACTGCAGCCAGTTTTTCTCATCCTGTTTTGTCTTGGTAAGCTGTTAGTGAGCCTTTGCCTTTTCAGTTTAACAAGCTAAGATCTCTTTTAGCCAATCATGTGTGGAGCGGAGCAGCTTCCATAGGAGCCTCATGGTACAGCTAGCTTGATTTCTAGATGTTGCCTGCGCAGCTTAAACAAGATTGAGAGTAGCCCCAATGCAAACATTTTATCTTTGGCTCTCTCTCTCTCTCGCCACAAACATTCATGTTAACGTGTTTTCTAATGTTGTACTTTAACTTTGTCTTTGGCCCCTAAAAGCTTCAGTGCAAAGTGTCAGGACTCCATGAGGTTGCTCCTATACTGTGCACTTTGCGGCTTCACTACACTAAAATATGTCTGTAGTATAGTGGAATCTGATTGCCAATGACTCCTTAAAATTCTCATCTTTTTAGTGCAAATGTCAATAAAAGATTTCCTGACTGCACTGTCTCCGTGGCAATGTTACGATCCCTACCCAATACCATGTAACTACCAAGTGTCGGTCCAAATCAAGTTACACTCACAGCTGTGGAGTTCCTGTCTACTGAAGGTGAGGGACGCCCTTTACTCTGATTAGGAACAAAGAAGTAGTCGTCACCATGGCAACAGAGGGATGACCTGTTTGCTTGCTGTGTATTTCATTGAATAAGCCTGTTAGGGACCATTAAATGTAACTGTAGGGACTTCTGTTTGTTATACACGAACTGCAATAAGCAGGCAGCCTGCTGACTAATTATTATTATTTTACCTGTCTGTCACTATTACAACAGATCTGAATTTCCACAGTTCAGGCGATTTTGTTTGCCAGCGTGACAAACGTGCCAGTAAAATTTGCTACTTTGCTACTGGAAGGAGAGAGATGGAACTTCCATCTGATGGGGTTTCATCCTCCATTCTCCTGTTGAACTTCCTGCCAGGATGGTTGTATGCCTGCACCGATGCAGACTCACTGACGGTTTAACAGTCCACTCACAGTCCGTGCTACGTCATTTGGGACGGCTCTTCATGTTGTGGATCCTCTGTGAGAGTGGTGGGAGAGCGGATAGGGGCCTGTTTGGGATTGGGCCTTCCTGTTCAATTCCCCAGAGCCAACAAATTATGGGATCTGTTGTTCCAAAACTGATAAGCCTCCAAATAGAAAGAAAGAATACCAGGGGAGCAGCGTACTCTCTTTGCCTGAGGGCGGGCTCACAGTGGCAGACTTTGAAAACACCAGGTCCACCGCATCATGCTAAATTGCCTCCTCTGCTCATGCATATTTTCCATTCAGGCTTCTTTCAGTGGAGTGCTGCAAAGAAAATAATCAAAACACTGTAATATTTGATATTTCTGCCGCCACAAATCTTTTTCTGTCATCCAAGAGCACGAGCTTTCACCTGGATTCACTTGGGTCTGTTGTCTGGCTCACCAGGTTCAGAGCTTCACCTTCCAGGCAATTAGTCAGTCGACGCTCCATCACCCAATCAAAAGGCATCCATAATAACCAGTGGGATACCAATTAGGGTGATGTGCTCATATCTCCCACACCAGATTTCATCCTCCTATACTGAGGGACATTAATGGGGCTGAGTGGCTGTCACAGACCAGCAGATCACATTTTGAAACTGAAATAGGCTGGAGGTTAAAAATTCAAACAGGATTTTGATGTTTCAGGAATGGAAACTTGTGGTATGAATCTGCAAACTTTTTTCAGCAATGAAACGTGTGGCTGTGTTTGGATCCGCACACATGATGGCATGATTCAGCCTGCGTCAGTGATGTTTTTGCAGAGGATAAAGATACTGCTGTTCCTCTGACAGACAGGCGCAGACTATAAAAAGTATATTGATTGAACATAACGGAACCTCCACACATCTACATCTTTTCTCATCTTTGCCAATGCCCTTGAGGGTTAACACGGTGTCTTTGAAAATTGGAGATGCAGCCGAACCCTCACTGTGAAGGACAAAAACAATTTCGGCCAGGATGGGTAATAAATGGGACTAATGTCTGTACTGTTTAGATGCTGTCTGCTGGGCTGAGTTTTGTGTATACAGCCTTAGGCGGAGGAAATGTTGCTCTTCTGAGGTCAGCTTTGACAAATCTCTGAACCCAGCCTGGTATAAACCTGCAGGAAAAATGAAACAGCAAGCGGCAAATAAAGAAATAGGCGCTATGAAAATAACCTATATCAATAAAATTGACTAAAGCATGGGTACACAAAACGTTCACCTTTAGAAATAAACTGCACCACATCGGTTTATGCTTTTTTGTAAAAGATATGTGCAATAAATCTCCAAATAAAAACATCACTGTCAGGCCAGAAAGGTTCTCCACGTAACGTCAAACTTATTAGCAGCTGATAAAAAACTAGTGAATGTATCCCAACCTCGGGAGGAAACAACAGTACAGTAGTTATAAATGAAAACGCCTCATGTAAAATAATCAAATATATTTTTATTTTGTAATTGTTAACAAACTACATAAAAAATGTCAATAAATTGACCTGACTAACAAATGTTTTTCTATGTAACCATAGCATAATAAAGTGAATAAGCCTACTTCTTTTTTTGTCCAGACAGCACTAAGCACACGGTGAGCCACACCACTGCTGAGTTTCTTCAGTACTGACACACACTGAAGCTTATATTGACTCCTATATGCCGTACTGCACAGCCCAGCTGCTGTAAAGGCACAGTGTGTGGATTAAAGTTCAGTTTAATGCTGCATCTGAAAATTGTTCCCAACAAATCGACTATTTACTTGAATTTGAGTGATGTTGGTCAGAATCTACAGAAAACCAATACACAGCAAAATTCCTGCGGCACAACTTCTCCAGCTTGTCCTGGTCTCACCCTGCCTGATCGTCTCCTGCTATTACTATGCGCTGAAATGCGTCCAAAGACTCAGGTGCTCAGCATTCTTACCAGGTGTCTGAACCACATCAAATCGTCTTCTGGTAAAAATTAAATGCTTCTACAGCTTCAAGATGCCCCTGATGGTGCTGTGCAAGTCTAGGCTCTCACCTATAACACACTGTTCAACAACTAAAAGCCAGATTTAGTGTTTAACAAGGAAATTGTAAATATTTTGAGAAATAGCTTGTTTACTCTTTTTTAAAGAGTTTGAATAAGCATAAAAGGCTTTGTTTTTGTCAGTCTGGGTGCAGCACAGACACAGGTCCATAAATGCAGGTGCGTCTGTGGCACCGTGGGAAAGTGGACGATCAGACAATTGAAGGGTGTGTCACAGCTGATTTCAGTCATGGCCAGTCAGATCAGCTCCTCTCATTCCCTTGAAGACTGCTGTGACGCAACGTATTGTCAATGGGTGCGTCTCAAGTCTCTTAAATTGCATCCACGTTTCCCTCACCTGCGTACTTTCGTTGCGTCTTAGTCCCGCCCACTGTGAATGCATGGAGAGACGCAAGAAAACCAAAGTGAGGAGAGAGGAGATGAGAAAAGACATTTTAAGAGAAATGAGATGTCCTTTCTTCGGCGGTGTCACATAAAGTAACGTTCCTTTATGATGACATGGAGCAGCTGGATTTGCTGCAGAAAGTGGCGGGAGTGTTTCCAAAAAAAAAAAAAAAAAGTTGGTGGAGTGTTTCCCCTCTGCTGCTGTCTGCTGTGTGTTTTCTTATTCAAGCCAAGTGATTTGGAAATAACTGTCCATTCAGATATTTCCACAAACACTACGAATTCTATGTAGAGCCCCTCTCCTGTTTTTCCAATCTTCACTAATTCTGATATGACTCTTTTTAATGCATTATCACGCTCGTATTATCTATGTGTTAAATTTCATTGCTCCCTGGACTCCTTCTCGTTAGTAGGTCTGAATTAATTCAATGCAAAGAAAGAAGTGAATATGGGCCACTAAAACTTGAATTGCTTTTCCGCCATCTCGTTCAAATGCTTCAGCTGTGGAGGCGGAGTTTTTATACCCAATCATTGAGCTGGGAGACCTGCGCGGAGGATGGACTCACGTATCCTTGCTCATCGCTCCTTGATGATCGCTCCTCGTTCCTCGATCCTCGCTCCTCCCTGCACAAATAAGAGCTGTGGGATGGTCCTCAAAATGGTGTCACCAAAACAACCTTCAGATCAAGCGAGGAGCCAGGAAACGACAAATAAGAGACTTGAGATGCACCCAATATCATATCGGCTGAAGAAGGAGCAGAACGGTGCCGCCAGCCAAACTTTACGCAGGTGGAAACTGACTTACTTATCCAAAATATTCAGGCTCGTAATCGCCAAATTTACGAAACTATTAGTAATCCTCCACAGGTTGATGAGGTCAAATCGGCTAGGGAAGAGTTAGCATTAGAAATTAAATGGCTCTTCTCTGGTGTTATGACAACAGTTGCCCAGCACGTCATGATGCGCATCAGCTGCATGATTCACATCCATTCAGTAGACAAGGCTCAGCTTACTATTTTCTATGAATAATTGAATAAGAAGGTTACATTCAAAACATTTTTTTTTATTGTTTATGTATGTGATTGAAATGTGGAGGACATCTGTTGAACCTGCCTGTGAAATTTTGGATAAGTCTGAGGTGCAAGATCCCCTCAAAAATGACACTGAAGTTGCACCAACGTATCTTTACTGGCACCTTTTGTTGCATCGCTCCGCCCAGTTCGCTGCTGTCTGGTTCATGTCTGCCCACGAAAATAGCAACTTGGCACAGATGTGATTAAAAAAAGCCACTTGTGCTGCACCAAATTACCAATATGCCTGGACCTGCACGTAGACCAGCTTTATAAAAATAGAGCCTAAAGACCGTAACCAGCTAACTTGCCTTTTTCTAAACAAATGCTCAGAATGAAACAAAAAAACAAAAACAAGTGTTTGAAGGTGTAAAAATGAAAATGATTTTTTCAACTTAATGCCAACAGCAGAGACTCAGGAAGTGCAGAGTGTCACTGCAACTAGCCAAGAAAAAGTACATGACAGTGTACAATAAAACATGTTTTAACAATCTTAATTTGACACAAATTCAAAATAGAGGATGTAACATGTTTATTATTAAGCTTTTGAGGTGCAAGGAGTCAGGCCGGCTGTAACCAGCTGTTTCTAATCATTATGCTAAGCTAAGCTAGCTAGCTGCTGGCTGTTCAGACATGAGAGTGGAATCAAACTATTTGTGTAAATTCAGTGCTACAGTTGTATAAGTCAATGTTTGCAGAGTTCTGTCACCATATATGACTTATGCTGGCTACACAATAGGTGATTTTAAGTCCAATTCTGGGCCAATTCAACGGGGCGGGCCCGATCCCCAGCTTGGTCGCAATTGATTATTTGTTTAAATGCTCCTCAAGTGTGTGGTGTCAACACGACTATATACTACTCCCGATCAAGTCGGAGCTTCCACGATCTGTTTGATATTTACAATTCTTGATCGGGCTACTTCCAATGGAATACCCACAGTAGCCAATGAGAGCAAGCAGACAGAGACGTGTCATTAATCAGATGTTGCATACTTAGTTTCAAACATGGCAACGAACAAAAAAAAACTGTGTCCCGAACCAAGTAGAATATTAAAAATAAAGACCAGTTTGTGGAATTATGGCAACAACAAACCACAACAGGGCCAGCAAGGAAAAGGCGCGGACAGAAATTGTGGCAGTGTGGGATGTAACAGGTGAGTGAATGGGCTAATGCTAATAAGGTAGCAACAGCTTTTAGTATCAACTGTTAAGCTGTTACAGGTGTGTGGTCTCGTGTGTAGAACAAATCATCTGGTGTGTGCGTTTAGATAACTAAAGTGTTGAAAAATCAGTCCAAACTGTACTTGTGTCTGTGGTCTCCCACGTTTTTAAACCGGTTAAGATTTGGTTACCGTTTAGTGTGTGGCCTGCATTACCATAAGACTGATTTGCCCCAACACACTGTACCTTCTATATTTTCTGAATTATATTCAGACTATTCCAAAACCTCTGTTAACACATTTTATGTTACAGTACAAACAATTGTGTTGTTCATGCTAACAAGCCTGCCCATCACACACAGAGTAACCAGCAGTGATTTCTCAGAGGAGCTGCAGGATGGACAACAATCAGCTCTGCTGCTGCTTTTCTTGCAGCCTCCGTCTGCTGCATGGGCTGAGCTGCAGCAGCACAATAATGCACAGCAAAGCAGATAAATGTGCACAGCATGTTCAGATGAAGGCCACGACTCTATCAGACTTTCTTCAGTCTCTGTTCTCCAATATCTAACATGCGAAGTAAGACTGAATAATGAAGTTATCATGTTGCTGAATTCACTTTTTCCCTTTTTATTGGTATGCAGCACCAGCGTGGTCACAGGGCTTAATAAATGAGAGAGCGGCTTGTCTGTAATCCAGAGGCAATGATTGTAAGATTAGATTATTTATTCAGTTTTTACAGTGTTGGCTTATATTGTGATGTTGCAGATGGAGCCATTTTTGTAATTGCTCTGAAAGGAACTTGGGGAAAAAGATGAGTGTTCAGCTTAAAACGTACGTCAAATTGTGCAGACGATTGATGTAACTTTTATTTAGATATTATTCAACTTACAAACTGTAAAATCATTTGATGGATTTTTTTTAAGCAAGTCCAGTATTTTTTTCAAACATTGGACATCAAGATTCAAAATTCAAAATAAATTTTATTGTATGAGTACCAAAAGTGTACTACAGACCAAAGTTACATAGCATGCATCGACAGAAGAAAAATGCCCACAATGAGTAACAACAAACCTATTACTGAACAATTGGAAGCAACATTTCAAAGCTTTTGTCCTCAAAATCCAGACAAACACATGGCTCTGTGTTATAAAATCCCTCGTACTGTTGGTCCTCTTTGTTTAATGCCTATTAAACAGGCAGTTCAGGTGACAGTGACACAGATGCTGGTGTCATGATGCGATGCAAGGTCATGGAACCACATGTGCAGGTGAGGATCAATCAGACAGATTAATGAAGAACAGCCTGCTGACGAGCAGATTTGGACCTGACGGCCGCATCCCCATCCCGCGGTCCCCACTAAGCTTACATGACTCCAATCATTTCCAGAACAGACAAACGATTCAGGAGCCAAACAGCAAACCCAAACTGCCAACAGCATGTCCCATTTTTATCAACTACAAAACATTTTTACAATAAATGCTAAAAAGGCTCCACTGTGGTGATACACAGTTCAAACAGAAATATCTCCTGGAGATCATATTCACGATGACATGAAAATGTGAATTGTATGGATGCGAATATTTCTGACACTATTCACACCAGCAGAGACATGAGTTTGCAACGGAAACACAGGAATATGAATTTGTGTTTAAGAGTTTTGATGGAGTTTTGGTAGCTCACTTCACTTCAGCAGAGCTTCCTGCCTCTCGCTGCCATGGACGGACGCTGTCGCCCCGTGGGGGCTGCACGAAACATCGACAGACAGACATCAATGATGGACGTGATGTCCATTCTGCAAAATCATCGCGACTGGTCGATGCTTTTGTTTGCATTGCTACACGAACTTAAAAAAAAGACTCCTGCTGATTACACAGCTGCAACAAATACCTCTAACATTACCTTAACATTTCATTCATCAACTGCGCGTTTCACTTGTTGTTGTTCTCCTCTGAGAGACTTCTCTCACTTTATTTAGACCCACGCCTCAAAGAATCCAGGAGGGCTCAGTTCACATTTCCCATGCGTTCACATTTGGCACCGATTGGCTGGTAAACATACTGACGTCTGGCTTAAACAACAAAAGAAAGAGCCTGAACAGTTCAAGGACTACTCTAAATTTGATATTTTTATGTTAAAGGCATGTCAAAAGTTGTTGGGACAATTTAGCTGATCTGAAAAGTGTTCAGGTCATGTCAGACCATCCTGACCATAAACTCCGCCCGTCGCTGTCGGTCTAAATTTCTGCATTTCTAGCAAAGCTTGTGTTAAGCTCAGTGACACCATTGAAAGGGGGGATTGTGTTTGTCACCTGCATGGTGTCTCATGAACATAAAATATTTTCTTTTACACGATGCAAGTGGTCAAAAATCCCACAGGGATTGCTCTGACTTTGTAAACCTGACCATAAAAGACTTGATCCTGCTGCAGTTGCTACAGGCAAAATCTGTGTTTGCATGAAAACGATGGGTAGATGAACGTAACGACATGCAGATCATTTTGTGACTTAAACCTTCAGTGAAACTGTGTAATTAAATTTCTCATAGTGGATTGTGGGAAGAGCTCATCCTCGCCTGCCAGCGCTTCATTCTCTAGTGACGTTATTTATTGTCGAAGTGTTGTTTGTTCACATGCAGTGCAGATGCTGGCCTCAGGGGCAGCAGCTCAAAACTATTTGAAAGTGTTAAAAATTAATTGTAATGGATGTGGAATCTGAAAAGAAACAGAGATAAATGAGCACTTTTGTTGTGTGTTAGTTTGTTATCAGTTGCTGCTGCAGGGCTTCACGTTCACAGCATGACGAGCGATATGAGTGAAGAAACAAAAGCTTCTGCTTTTTGTGACAGTGACAGTTTTAATCACCTCAACATTTTTGTTTGTCTCATTTTAAAGTTCATTTGAAAACGCATAGCCTATAGTAATTTCCATTTTATGGTTCTTCATCCTTCTCTGCAGTTCAGAGAAAAATATTGAACTTTTTACTCCTCTTCTTTATTTGAGCTACTTTTAAAAAAGATTGAACAAGTGGTTTCCAAACTTCTAGACTTGTGATCTTTTAGAGGAAGGCAGTATCAACGTTTATTGAACATTGATTCACCCCTGAATGTTTGCAGATAGTTTCCTCTAAATAATTCTTTGAGGTCGTCAGGTATAAAAGACAACAGAGCAAACAATAGTATGAATTTGTATTTTTTTACTCAACGGATCATCTCACAAACACTCCAGCTTCAACTTGTAACCCACTGCACAGAAAAAATTATATGAAAACAAATCAGTCACATGGACCATTTACGTTATTTATTTAAGCCTTGGTGTGTCTGACAGGCTTTAGGACCCAAGAAAGAGCGGACACCGAGACAGGCAGAGTGAATGAAAGACATTTATTGACAGTATCAGGGAAAAAACATTAATTGCATTCATAAAAAAACTGTGAAGTCATTGGGGATCATCAGCGAACTTCAAATATGTCTTGTTTATTAACTTCATATTATTCAACGATTTTTCCTTTTTTGATTTATAATAATATAGTTTGGGGCAAACAAACACCACTCCAGTCTTCATGAACTTCATTTATTTCCAAAACGTTTTGTGAGATTCACAACTTTTACAAACTTCACTGAAGCCCCGCCCCCTCTTCAAAAAAAATTAAATATTCTTTCAGTCTGACACAAATAGTCATCCAATATGTGTGTTCGTATACAAAAACATGTATGGACGTCATCATTTAGAAACTCCTTAACAAAATTCTCAGACCCATCCATACACCACGACACAGACTGATCATCTTCACCTTCCTGTTTATAAAACCAAACACGGCCACATATTTTTCATAATGTAAGTGGGTAAAACACACAAAAGGCTGGAAGCTGCACTGGTAAAAACTTCTCTAAACATCTTCAGAAAATTTTTAAAGAAAGAAAGAAAATTGAAAGAAAATTGTCATCACTTTTAATCAATGAAGCCTCATTTTTGCATTAATATTTTTTCCTTTCTCTCTCACAAACTTTTTATTGTGTTTCTATAATTTCGTTAGATCATTGTCTATTTGAATGATTAGCTATCTTTGTGTTTACTGTTGCTGTGTTGTTTGTATTTTTTTTTAATTGTGCCGTTATTCTTTATTATTTTGCCGTTTCTTTTATAAAAGAAGTGAGATCCCGTGCATATGTCTGATGGCTTCTTGGTCTCTCCTGACACGTCTTTTATGATTTCATAATGTGATTTTATGCAATCTTGTGTTTATGCAAATAAATTAAATAAAATAAAAAAAGAGGAAACAGTGAGGAGGCTAAGGCACAGGTAGGTGGGGGTGCAGGTGGTGCTGCTGTGGCTTACAGCAGGAGGCTAAGGTGAACAAGGCTGGAGCTCAATGGTGGAACTGACTCTGCAGACAATGAAGAGAAGGCAGAAAGTGTCCACTTTGCATTTAAAGCTACATAATTGACCAAATACCTATACATAGCAACAGCCAAACATTCATAAGACTATTCATGTCGTGTCAGTCTTATGAACATTCCTAAAATAATGTCTTACCTTGAATGTTTCTAAATGTCTGTCTTCAGCATATTGTATTTTTAAATGTTGTATTTGTACTTTTATTTTATCAAAAGATCTAAATAATTCTTCCATCACTTCCTGTAGGGATGCTTTCCAAGATGTGTGTCTTTTCTAAACTGAGAATCAATATTTTTCTTGCCCCTGTACATACCGTTTTACTGCAGCAGCTATCAGGGCTTAATCTCTCCATCCTCTGGAATAACAGAGCTCATTTTTATTAAACCTGAGAAAACATGTTGCTGCTGCTACCTGATTCAGTTTTACAGACAGGTATGACATCCAGCATTTCACTGATTTAAGATAAAGCAGCATTACCGCAAATCTCTTCAGAGTCGACCCGGTGTGGGTGGAATTCACCTCCTCATGAGCGAACTCCTGGATAAATGCGGGGGCTGCATAGGTAATGATCTCTCATGTTTTCAGTCCAGGTGCGAGTTCTCGGCTTTGGTGTCCTCATCAAAGACTTATCTTGCAGGCATTTGGGGAAGTTCCATGTTGAAAAAGCTCCATGCTTTCAGATTCCTATATTCCCACGCTTAGCATTAGCACATTCTTCACAATTTGTCACACTGCTTAAGAACCCACTTGGATTTTTAATTCTATGCTCTGGGACTTTTTTTAATCTTTCATTTTGCAATATCGCTGTATCTGCTGGTATCATTTGCATCTTGCATGTTACATACAATCTATTTATAGCCTTGCCTCAATGTAAAGTAAATTGATTAAATTATGGCACAGATGTTATGTGTGTGTGTGCAATAAAAAATGAGCACAAAAACTGGCATTTTCCTATTTACATATAATCATATAAGCTGTTATCTGCAGTCCTTATCATCTGGAAAAAGAACTAACATGGTAGCTGCGCTTTGGCAAATACAAGTTTAACTCATGAAAAAAAATCCACAATGTGTGCAATCAATTATCATATCAGTCGTGTTGAAAACTGATTATTTTTTTCAGTCGCTGCAGGAAATAAAATAAAAAGCCCTCTGCTGTTGTACCACTTTTGAATTCTAAAACTTTTATGATTATACACTGAGTTGTAATTTAAAGGATATGCCCTTGTGTTACATAAATAATTAAATATAAATATTTCTATTCAACAAAAGGAACCAAACAAATGGGTCCCTTGTGATGTTCAACCTTTTGAACTTCAATTATATGGATAACTTGGCTAAAAAGAAATGCACTCCTTGCATGACAAATGCAAAGCAATGTGTTAATCTGTCTTTATATACTGTGTAATTATCCAATTATAACAAGTGACACTAATGATGTGGTTGGCCACTTCAGAATTATTCCATCCAGGGTGGCAAATTGCTGCTCAGTGGCTTCGGATCATCCGGCAGCTGTTTTTCTTTCAGTCTGTCAGATTTGTGGAGCAAAGTCCAGCGTAAAATCCATCCAGAGCTGAACATGTGAGAGCGTAAAAGTGGAAGACAAGTGTGAACTTTCATGTTACAATATTTTATCATTCTCTTTGATAGGGATGGAGCATAGCAAAGTGGCTTTGCATACACGGGTGTTTTCTTTTGTTCTTTAAAGTTCTGATTCAACTGTAAGCTGAGAGACAGTACGCTGGTTATATTGTTGTGAAATGCACGTGTCTTTTGTTTTTCTGTTTCTTACTGTGCTCGGTTTCTAGATGTACGACCTGACAAGCATTCTGACCCTCAAACAAAAAACCAAATAACCAAAACATTTTTTTCTCAAGCTTCAGTGTTCCTCTGATATTTTCAGCATAATAAAGTTACTGTAAAAATGGACAGAGGAAATACAGCACAGTACACAACTGTAAATACATAACACAACATACAAGAACACTGACAACGTATTTGAACGTGAGTTGAAAAGATTGTAAAATAAAATTTAGTCTGTAAGGTTAAATACATGAAGCAAATTGATCAAAGTCAAAACATATAAATAAAATTAAAAAAAAAAAAACTTGTCAAAAGTGCAATAAACAGCTTGCAGACAATCAAGCAAAACTAGTTTCACTTTCATTTAGAGTCTAATGCCTTTGATTAGATTGTTCCTGATTTTTTACTTTCTTCTAAATTTTTCATTTTGGTGTCGCAGGAAGGGTTTTTCCTAAATCCATTTTCTTTACTTCTGTCTTTCCTGGAAATTCATTCATAAATCAACATTTTAAACCAGGGAAAATTCATTCAAATGATTGAACTGTTGTTGTTTTGGATATGGACACAATTAAAATGACAAAACAAGATATAACTGGTGATATATGGTATGTGATGTGTATTTATTCTGGAAAATGTCCTATTTTGAAATATGAAGATTTTAAAGTGTGAAGAAAAAAATATCGTTCTGCTCAGACCACTCAGTCAACTCAGAAACATAATCCATATTTGTGTTTATGTGTATTGTCCGAAAACTCTAAGTGAGGAAGTTGTTCTTACACCTAATCCTGTTTGTAAAGCCTAAATGGAGAATAAAACGGGGGACGGGGCACAACCCTGAGGAACCCCTGTGTTTAAAACCAGCTAATCAGAAAAACATCTGTTCAGACTGACACGTTGGGTCGACTGCATTAAAACAGTCGGATTAGGGTGACCAGATGAGAATGGGTGAAATTCAGGACATGGGATTTGGGGCTGGGTGTGGTCACGTGGTCACACTGGTAATGAAAAGTTAAACACATGACAGTCAAAACTCAACACTTAAATGATTGGTATTCATAAATTCTGCATCTCATAGATGGTTTCATCTCCCTCCATATTTTTTAAAAAAGTAAACAAAGTCATAAGTCGCCCTTGCTGTTAGCATGTGATGACTCTTACAGTATTTTATGATGTGGCCCATGAGAGGAGGATTGGTGATGGATAGAAAGAAGAGTGAAGGGCAGTAGAAGAAACTGAGTGATGTTTCAAAAAATAATAGAGTAAACAAGTCAAGGGGGGAGAATGTGCAAGAGTGAGGTGAAAAAGTGAAGAGAAGAAAAAGGAGCGTTAAAAGAGCAACAAAAGGAGAGGGAGTAGAAAAGCAGACAAGAGGAGCTACGGTTCTTTTGAAGAAGCAGAAATGTCATTTTAATGACAAGATTGGAAAAAAACAACAACAAAACACCTATAAACCCCAGTTACCCAGACCAGGATGACATGATGGTCCACTGCATGGTCCTTTGTAAGTTGTTTAAATAGGCTACTTGAAACCATAATTGTCTCCATGTTTTATTTAATAATGATAATGTTCAATAATTTTTGTAAGGTAAACCAGAAACATCCCTGGATTTCATTTCAGAAATCTGGTCATCTTAGGGTAAGTTTGCAAATCACAGAGATGTTTAAAAGGAATGTTTGTATGTAGGGTGTTAAAAGCTGATGAAAGTCCATGTATAAGTACAAATACAAAGGACAAAGAAGGAAACTGGGTAACTTTGTGCACTGGCAGCTCCAACAATGAGGAATAACTTTTAAAAAGTTGAAATTCACTTCAGTGTGAAATCCACAAAGCACATGTTTACCGAGCCAGCTGGTCTGTGATGGCTTTTTACCAGAGAACACCAGAGGGACGAGAGGTGGAAAACATTTACTTGGCAAGTCAAACACCCTCACAGTGGCTAAATTTCTGCTTTTCAGAAGTGAGCATGAATGAAACTTTTTAATATTTGAGCGCCCACTTCCTGCCCATATCTCACACCATTTAATTTGTGCAAACACAGAGAGCCTGGAGAGTTTCAGTCAGACGTCATGGGCCACTCTCCTCCCTGGAAATAACGCCTCATGAGTTTAGCTGAGGAGACAAGTTTAATTTTGTATTTAAAAAGGTGCAGCTCCGAGGTGGAAAACTGCAGACGATTCAGAGCCGGCTGGAGCGCAAAAACAATATTATACTCGTTTTCTCTCACAGTGTCTCGCTGCAACTCCTGCTTGTTTTAATGGCTTTTCCCTGTTCAAGTTATTGTCTCATAATAAATTGAGTTTCATATGTGTAAACATGCTACAAATGGAAACTAAAGTGGTAAAAAATTAATTCAGCTCTTTCGGATTCTCAGGCTGAAAGAGTCTGCGGGGTTTTTTTCTTGGTTGAGTTTTCCAGAGTAGAAGAGGCCTGGAGAATGTGAGAAACCCACAAAGGACTTAACATTTGACATGAAATCATTCTCACACTGGAAATCAAGGCACAATCAGATGACTGAACGGTGAAATTTCTCCGTGAATGTGACCCTCCAGTGTGAAAGACAATCAGATGGTTTAATTCAGCAATCAGCCCCCCCCCAGTTCAAACACCTGATTGGTCTGTTTTGTTTGCACTCGTGTGAAAATCGGCCGTGTGGTGAGCAGGAATTATATGCACTTCAGCTCCAATTTAAAACAAGAAAACACATTATTCCTCATGTTCATCCTGAGCCAGAGAGAATGATTAAAACAACCTTTGATTGCTTGTAAACACTCATCAGATCATGAGAAGCGGCCATGTTGACTGTTAAGTTATGATGGCCACAGGCAATATCCAATCAACGGTGCTTTTTATTGGCTGTTGCTAGGATACCAAACTTTCCGTATGTGAATCAGCCCGGACTCGATGTGATTTGTGCAGGCTTGACACTTGAATGCATTGCATCATTCCACACACTATGCACTTCAAAAATACTTGGGATGCATAAGAGGGGAAAATCTAATGAGAAAAGTTGAACGGACTGGCGGAGGGACCACAGACAGCAGCTTGGAAGGAGATTGGATTCCTGCAGGAGGGCTGATATTGAATGCTCTCACACATGCTGTTGATGAGAAATGACATGTTTTCTCTGGTCAACAGCAACTTGCATTGTGGAGGTAATCTCTTTTTTCACGTCTGTGCTGGGATGTTTTACCATCAAAGCCCCCGTGGCTGACAGAAAAATCTTTTTAACGAATGTTTGAAAGCAGCCTGTCCATCATTAGCCTAATTCTGAATCCTTAAAATATTCCTACAGTTCGGATAAACAGTTTCCTCCTCTTTCATTTCCACAATGCTGAGGGAAACATATTAGCATCCACATCCTGCTGGAACCGTCGAGAATATCCTTTCAAATCTGTGTGATGAGTCACTTTTTGTGAAACTAAATATTTACATTTACAGGGTAGTTTACTGCACAAAGCTGCAACCCAGCTCAAGTTAGGACATACATTTTACATAACTTAAAGAAAAAAACAAGTATATTGCTGTCAACAGTTTTTTCCTAAAATGGAGATTAATTGCATACTTTCATAGTTAATTGGGATTAATTGCTTTTTTTTAATTGCTCTTTTAAAATTCTATTATTTTGCATTTCACAACTGTTTTTAATTCAAAATTAACAGTATAAAGCAATTCAGTGTAACTTGATTGGGAATCAAACACCAATTGGATTACGTCTCTTGCACAAGTCTAGTGCAGTAACAAGGAAGAGACGGGCAGAGTTCACCCACAGCTAATTAGCTTAGCTCAAACACTGGTAGTCAATGGGAAGTGCTAGCCTGCCTCCACCTAAAGTCATCAGATAAAC
>JAPQLA010000025.1:17714639-17729951 GCA_029822935.1 Naso vlamingii | reverse complement strand
CAGCTTAGTTTGGTTAAAGCTAGGTTTGCCCTTTATTCCCAACAGAGAAATTCATGTTTGTTTGAAATAAAAACAATATATTTGAAATAATTCCTTTGTCTTTTGTAGTTAAAAAAAAATAGATTAAAATCGAAAATCAAATGTGGTGTGAAAAAATCGGGGATTTAATTTTTAGGCCATATTGCCCAGCCCTACTTGGTACATTTCTCTCTGGGTGGTAACATTAGGCGGGTTTAACCACAAATGTTCGGTGAGTGTAAAGTGCATTTCTTTGTAACGTTTGTGAACTGCGGTTCTGTTTTGTGGTCGCCCTCTGGCTCGTCTCCGCTCCTGTGCGCCTCAGCCCGGCTGTACATGGGGGAGGAGCCGCTTCCTGAGCAGCAACAGCCTGAAGCCCAGTGTCAATAATAAACTCGGAAGATAACTCATAACTTGCTTGGATACTGAAGATGTTGTTTCGTTATTTTTTACATGCAGTTACACATTGCCAGTTCAAACAGGACAGTGGCTGATAAAATAAAAAATTTTAAAAAGTGGCTGGAGCATTTTGGAATACATCAGCCACAATGGCAGATGGACAAAAAAGTTGATTTTCAACCCCGCCTGCAATCACCAACTAATGTTATTGTTAAGGGTTGTTTTTAATACTTGAGTGATCTCTAACATTGGTCATTATAAGAGTCATCAAGAATGTAATGCAACGATTGCCTCCAGTATGATGCATTCTTATTAGTTGCAAGTGAGAACATGGGAAGATGAGCACTTTTTAACTTTAACATAGAAAATAATAGTAATAATTGCCATCTAATAATAGTTAATTTAAGAGTTCATTTATCTGGTCTATTGTTTGCTATAGTCCTGAAAACTTAGTTTTGTCCTGCTTTCTTCTCTTTTTCAATAAGAACTATGTCATGAATGCATTACAGGATGTAAACATACACCCCCCACCCCAAAACTATTATTATTTATGGTTTATTTGGTAGGGACAGATACACTATACGTAGACATGCTGAAAACAGACATCTGATGCAAGTGTCACAGTACTTGAAGCCAATGCTAATTTGCAACAACCATCCCTAGAAATGTGTATAGAAATGCAGTAACCTTTATATTTAAAGTCAAAAGCCTGCCCTGCACACAGATTTTGTCAGTTTATGATATGATGATACTGTCCAATGGTCGGCAGTCCTTTGTGCTTTGCTTCAGTGTACCTGAGGCTTACATGAGAAATCAGTAATCTTATGTGTTTTGTGATTAAGCACTGTCTTTTTACAGAATCAATGATAACTATAGCTCTGTTCGATTGACGCTGACCTGTACAGTTGCATGGTGTGTGCATGCATGTGCCTGTTCAGCAGTTACAACCTCATATGTTTTGATGGACAGGCTACATCCATGCTTATGCCCCTAAGGGCCAAGCAGTGGAGGTTTTGATGATGTATTTATAACAGTCCTTCGTCTAAACGCCCCATCTTTGTGGAGACAAGGAGAAATATATTATATCTGTCTGTCATCCCACTTTATTATAATGCATTACCATAACAGCACACCCACTTCCCACCATATGGTCAATATTTTTATTACTTGAAATTGTTATGAGTGGTGGGCAAACCGTCTGCTTTCAGAGCCCACATATCAAGTGTGTGTCCTGTCCTTCATTATCAGCGTGTAAAAGAGTAGCTGATGGCTTGTTAAGGAATATTAATGTGCTATACGGGGGTAGGTGCACATAGAGCCATAGCAGGATGTATTTAGAACATGCAATTGTGCTGTGTAGCAAAAAAGACTATCATATGTCGATCATAAACTAGACACACATATTGCAGGTGCACCAAAGGTTGAGAGTGCTGCTATTGTAAAACTGCAATTGAACTTCAGTATATGGTTCGTGGTGAAGAAGATGGGAAACTGTCGAAATCCTATTTAAACCTGCAGCAGCTTCAGACGTGCACTCGGCTCTTCAAAGCTACTAAAACACTGCAGGAAACTGTTAAGAACAGCTGAGCTATGGGTTATTTTTGCACAACTCTTGAGCTGTCATATGTATTTTTTCTAAATTGGATTGTTTCTCCAGCTACTTAGTAAGTTAAATAATTAGTAGATCCCAAAGTCACTTTTCAAAGAGTGCCGAATTTTCTATTTCCAGCTTATTACTTGTAAAGATTTGCTGCATTTCTTTGTTTTATTTGATTGTAGATTAAATATTTGTGGGTTCCATCACCGTGGGATTAGGATGTTTTGTCATTATGCTTTTACATTTCATAGACCAAATGATTTATGTTTTAATCCAAAAAATGGCAGAATTATCTATAGTGAAAACAATCTTAAGTTGCAACTGTAACTGTTTTTGGTGTTTTTGTAGATTTTTGTAGATTTATTTGTTTGTTTGTTTTTTGAAAAAAAGCTGGCCGGCTGTAAGCCCACACTGTGCCTGTTTTTAAACAACAAGGTTAAAAGTAGAGGCAAAAAGAAAAACTAAGTAAGGATATTATTTTAATGGAAGAGTTACTCCAGCAAGGAAGTGAGGCATTGTTGCTGTTTTAAGCCACTGAAGTTGTTTACATGGTGTTGAGAGCAGTTTGGTGCTGACATGTGTTAATGTCGATGTTTTATCTTCCAAAAGGTTAGGGCCCGTGACATCATAAGCCTAATTAATTCAACTGGGTAAGTGGCTGCACCCACTGCTCTCAACATCATGTAAACAACTTCAGTTCCTTACAAGCTTTTAGACCTGATGCTGATGGCAAATGCTCCTTAAGGGAGTCGGATGCGGCATGCAGCACTTACTGTGCCGTGCAAGCCTGTGACATCATGGCACCGTAGCAATCACCAGGCACACCTGTGTTTATTAGCTGTTGTTTCCTGTGTTTATATGTTGTAAGAAACCGAAGTTTAAAACTGCAGAAATGCCTCTGTTCTGTTTTGGAGTGTCTCACGTTTTCAACATTAGTGTTTTTCATCCCAATGTCTTTGCATGATATTCAAATATGCCTGATGATGATCCCAGTTAATCCAATCAGTAATGTGAATGTTGTCAGTCTGTTACAGCCCATAAGGGACCTTTTGCTTTTTGACATTAGTTTTATATTTCCTGCTATAGTGTTGTATATTTGCCTGTTTGTTTAACAGTGTCTTATGTAAAAGTAACCCAGAAGTGTTTTGGTTTCATCTCTAAATCTGTCCGACTAGACACTCTCGCCCGAGGCCATCTCACTAAACTTAGCTTGGTGGAAGGCACCATGTTGGAAATATTTCCCCTGCTTTGAACCAAATTGTTTTTGTCCCACTTCGGGTGAGGAAAGGTGACATTTCTTTTTATGAGATGTTATATTGACCCTCAAGGGAAGTTGTGAGCTGAATAAGAAGAGGCAGGCAGTGAGAGGGTGCCGTCTGAGCGAATCAATAAGCTGCTGTGTATTTTGGGTCTGTGCATAAACTATCTACCTGCCAAAAAAACATCCTAAGTGAGTTAACAGCAAAATAATGTGCATAGGAGGTTGGTTTTTTTCTGAAACTGTATGAGTAACAGAAACTAAACTAAAAACAGAATAATTTCAAATCCTTCAGTCACCATCATGAATACCTGTCAAAACATAAATAAGACTGTGTCTCGTATACCTTTAACTGGACCATTTTTTGTTGTTGTGTTTATTTATGAAGAATATTCATGAGGAAATTTACAAACCACTTGAGATGAACCATCTTGTTTTCGAGAGGGTCCTACAATTTACTATAATTGCTTTAATTGCGTTTAATGCCCCCCCGTACAGTTAAGTGTCATGCAATGCTGAGTTCAACAGGATATTTGTATTTTCTTATGCGGCAGCGTTACATAAAGGACACTTAGCCTCGAGGACGCCTTGATTTAAATTAGGAAAGCCCTTCAATGTGGTGGCACAACTTTACTTCAAGCGATTCTAATAATATTTGACACAGTGTCATAGATCCTGGTGTTTTGCATAACATCCCTGGAAACAATTGGTTTGTAGCTATTCCTAATTTCTGGATGGTGACTGGGGGTGTTCTTGCCATCACGCAACTAGTCTCTTCCCCTTCCATTAGCTGACTACGTGTTGTCGTTTTTAGAACCTCCATTACTGCATCTTGGGCGTAGACATTTGAGACTGGTTTAAAGAAATAAAAACAAGCCCCTGTTGTTGCTTTGATAACGAGTGCTACCAGACATTTCTCTAGCACTGACATGGCGCCGTGGAGATAGGGGCTGGCTATGGGAGACTATAGCCCAATTCCAATTCCCCTCCTTGACCTTACCACTTTGCCCTACTGCATGTTTGTGTGTTCATGTCTAGGGAAGATCCCCAGTGTATGCTCTGTTAATGGTGTGAAATGGTGTCTCCACTTCCTGTCTCCTAAGTGGGCGGAGTCACATCTCCTGTGGAACAGTTAGGAACCACCATCCCTCCGCCTCATCTGGAAGTGTTATAATGTCATGTGAATGGATTAAAGCAGATGGATTTTGCATTGCATGATATTTGTTTCATGTAAGTTTGAACTTTTAATTCGTGGTTTCACCTATAAGACCATTTCGATGTCTGTTTATGTCCATTGTGAAGCAAGACGGGAAGCACCAGTTTACAGATCTCACGAGAATGTGTTGCTGAGACAGAGACAGGTCTCGAACAAAGTTCATTTTCTCCTGATATGTGTGTCTAAAAAAATGTATCTTGGTGACGATGGGGCAAAAGAATTGGTCATAATCTGTGATCACATTTATTTCTTCCATAAGAATGAATGGACTCCAGACTGCTTCTAGTCTCTAAAAGGGGCGGGGCCATGGCGAAACCCATGTGACACTGAAACAGGAAATGAACGGATCCTCTGTCCAGTAATCTGGCTTTCCTGGCCAAGTACCTTGTTCTGGAGTTTACCTTACCTAAAATCTTCAGGCCATGGAAGCCCCTCCTAGGTTCCCATGAAGAATACATCCTAGATAGCTAACAGAAGACTTTGATAGAACAAGTTTCCCCTCACTCTTGATGTCTAGTGCTGATTCTTTGTTTAACCTTTGCTTTGAACCAAACAAAATCGACTCAGCCTGTTATCAGATAACCAGGTCTTTAGTCTCCCCAACTCGTCAACTAGTATTTCCTGTATTCTATCCTTATCCTTGTTTGACATAAGAACTGCTGAGTCATCTGCATATAAAAAAAAATATTAGTACAGGCCACTTTCATGTCATTACAGAACAGGAAGAGCAAGGGACCCAACACACTACCTTGGGGCACCCCACAGGTAATTGGAACGGCCTTGGATAACTGCCCTCCAACCTCAACTTGCTGATCCCGACCTGACATGTATGAGGTCATCCAGCTTAAAACTATCCTGTCCATACCAAGGGTCTTTAACTTGGTTAGATGAATCTGGTGATTTATTGTACTGAAGGCCTTTTGCAGGTCCAAAAGCCCCAGGTTGCACATATTTCCAGCGTCTATGTTCCTCCTTATAAAATCTGTTAAATATAAAAGACAAGTGTCGGTTGAACAAGAAAGTCACATATTGGAAATTCCGGCCATTACATAAACACCATTGATGTGATCTGATGATGTAAGAGGGTTGAAGGGTTGTACAGTTTTACAGGGGGGATTTCAGGCACTACCTCTTGTAACTCTGTTTCAAGGGGCAGGGTACTGTTTTTTTTTTTTTTATTAACACTAAAATGTTAATGCTAAAAATTCTGTTATTAGATATATCAGCTGAACATACTTAAAAAATACTTGCCACAAGGGAATGTAACGGAGGCAGGATATTTTGCATTTTAAACTATCAGTGCACTGAACAGTTCACGTCACTTATTAGTTATCTGAAAATAGACTTCCCTCTGCTGGACAAACTATGTAATAACACCATGTCAAATCACTAGTCCAAGCATTTTTTCTGACCTTGAAAAAACAGTTTTAATATTGCCATATCACAGAACATATACTCCAATACCAATATATCTGCAATAGACCAATATCAGCCAATTATCAGCAACCGATGTATCGGTTGAGCCGTAGTAGAAGCAAGGGCCAAATTAATATGCAAAAAAAAAAAAAAAGAAAAAAGAAGATGTTTAGTCGGCATGGTATCCTAATTATAATTAACTCCCTCACAGAAGTCTTATGTTACCTTCTGCTCTTTTTCACTTAAATGTTAAAAATAAATCTACCTCCTAAGGTTTAACATCATCTGCCTCTCTGGTACAAAAATAAACTAGCTTAAATGACGGCATGAGAGCATACACTGTTTGCTTCTCAGGAGGCTTGAAAAATAGAGCAGTGGACTCTCTCATACTCTACATATGTAAAACAGAAGACAGCTGTAAATTTCACAGTGACCTTGCAGTAGGCCTATATATCCAGGATAAACTATTACATTTGTTTTACTTGGTCTGGTCACAGTGCAGCCCTTTATAACAGGTTCCATTTAGTCCTTTACAATGACGTGCTAAACACAGCCGTTTTTTCCTCTGGCAGACTGAATTGCTGTTTAAATTGGTCAAACCACCTTGCTACAATATCCTTTATCACTCCCTGTGGTCAGTCATTTAGGCTTTGTGGTGTTCAGCTTCAGGGTAAATCTCCTCATCTGATCCCAATGGACGTTGATCTCATGTGAAATCTCCAAAAGGTGTGAAGTAAATTAATTTCATACCTCAGTAAGTTTGGAAGCTGCAATGACATTGAAAAGTAGAGGGGTGTTTGTACTTCCATTTTAATCCAGCGGTGTTGATCACACCTAAACACGATCGAATTTCAAACATGCGTGGCTTTTCAAATTCATGAGCTGGACAGCACTGCGGGCAGTGTTTAACACCTTGTTTTGCGCTGATTACCTAATCGTCGAAGGATGACCTCGGTGCAAAGAGCCTTTCAGGCGGGCAATTACTTTCAAAAATTCTGTGTTTTCCATACAGATGAAAGCCACACTTTCAATCAGGCAGCGCTGATGGGTTGTAGTTTTGGTGATTGAACTAAATCTTCAGTTCTAGTGATGAGCTTTGAGGACTTATGATTATGGCAAAAAGTGGCAACAACATCATTCCACACTTTACCCTTGGCTATCACGTCCTGCATGACTGACATCTACATATTTCAAACTAATGGGAGCTGGAATTAGATTTCGCAGAGGATTTCCAGACTTTTGCATCCTTGGTTTCTTAGGATTTGATTACTTGCCATCTGTCAGCTGTAGTTTTCTGGTTTATCTGTCTGTAATTTTATTTGAAGGATTACTGAAGGAGTAACAAATAAAACAAGCATACATACCCTTGTCACATCCAAATAGAGTCTGTAGTAGGCTTGCAGTCTGACATGTGCACACACTGGATTTGTTCATGCGATGGCTTTATCAAACACTAAAGCTTCAAATGACTGTACTGCTGAAAGACAATCTTGTCCTGGTAGATTTCGGTGAAGATAGGCTTGGCCCCATCACTGTGGCTTTTTGATGAAAGATAGCGGCTGATTAGCTGCCAAGACATTTGAAATGACTCCAACTCTAAAGCCAGGATACAGTTCTGACAGAGCTCTGTGGCTGAAGCAGCCAGACATCTGGATTAATGTGTGAAAGGATTTTCTTGGTTTTTCCCCACAGAGCAAGCTCTGCAATCAGAGATGGATAGGCTGAACCAGCGTAGCTTTTTTTGTTCTTTAGTTTCGGAAGGGAGCTTAGTCAAAGTTGTACTTGCCCTATAAATATTTTGTGTATATATTTAACTAGTGAATGAAAATGATCATGCTTATCTTTCCAAAACAGAAAAATACCCTGCTCTCTGGTATACCCTACAATAAATGAAGTCGTGTGTACAATAAATGTGTAAATGTTCATTTTGACACAAAAGTAAGAACTGTTGCCTATGCAAGATCTTTAAAATCTTTTCTGTATGAGGGAAAAACTGTTTCATGTGGTTAGAGAGGAGGGGTGGATAAGTATGTATTCAACCTTAAATAAAATGTTTAGACCTAATAAAGAATAGCATTTTTCTTCTTTGCTAGCAAACTATATGACAGTGCCTTTTCGAGGCAGGTTTTGTATAAAAGAAATGGATTGGGAGGTCAGCTTCGATAGCTCTGATCTGCCTCCGGAAGTAAAATCCAAGCAGCGTGAGAGGCGAGCTGGTGTTTGTGTAAATGGGTAAGCTGGCAGGCCGGGCCAGGGGTATTTATTTTAAAGAATCCCAGGGCCCGCCCATGGGCCCGAAAAGCCACTTTTTAAAGAATCATTGCCGTAAATACGCCACCTGCCATAGCCAGAAACTTTAAGAACTGTTTAACCCCTTAACATTCTCCTTTGCTATGGGGCCTACATGGAATACCCATATTTAGAGGCCTATAATGGAGAAAATATAACCCCAAAAATATAGGTATGAGAGTTAGGGGAGAATCTAGCTATAAAATTAAATTCTTTTAAACAAAATATATAAAATTTGTAGCATGTTCATATTGACTTTAATTTCTAAATTTAAATCAATATGCACAGTGCTAAGAACCACTTAAAACTCTTATGGCCCACCTACGGGACATGAGAATGGTAACAGGTTAAATTGTCAGATTTTCGAGTTTCCGATGATCACTGAACGCCTCACTTGTAACATCACACACTTACCGAAATCTAAGCATAATTCTAACTTAAAACTGTGACCTTTTATCAAATTTGTTTTATTCTTCATGTCTTCTTTAAATATCTACCAAAAACAAACCGTTTGCTCCATCTATAATCTGTAAAAAACAAATATTCTCTGTTTCTTTGTGCACTCGTGAAGCCATGAGTGATGCAGATAGGCCCAGCCCTCGCCTCTCTGTAATTTAGCGCAGTGAATTCTGAGCGCTGCCTTGCAGGATGCCTTTACAGCCTGAATACAGGCTGCAGAATTACTCCTGCATGTATGTAGAGCCACCAAAATATTTTTCCCATGTTCCTCAGACTTGAAGGCACCAAAAAATATGTTGCATTACTGATTCCTTTTTTTTTTTTTAATTTAAATTTTTTTTTTTTTTCCAAAATCTGAGAAATGAAATGTTTGATTTTTCTTTTTTTTAATGATACAGAGCATTTTAACGTTGTTACACTGCACAGGAGACATTGTTGAGCCACCTCTTTCTCTTGTCATGGTTGTCCTGAATCCACAGAGGTGCAGGATTTTTTATTGCAGTAAGAAATGAGCCCAGTGAGTAAAAATGTGACAGAAGCGAAAAACTGCTTGGGGTTCTGAGGGTTTAACAGAGGAGATATCATGCTCAAAGGAATTCAACAGAATTATGACAGAATGGATGTTTTGACTGTTTGACATTGTTACTGTCAGAGTTTTCTGACAGTTTTTATGCAGTGTAATAAATTCTTTAACTGTTTGTGGCGCATGTTAGGCATTTATCTTAACAGCTGAGATATCAAGCGTAAAGGAAACGTCATACTGGACGAGTCTCCTTTTAGTCCAGTGTTCTGTTGAAACATACAACCTGTCAAAATGTGCTACTTTGCGCCTCTGCGTATGCAGTCTTGGGTTCTGTTTCCTTTTTTATTGCAATTTTGACTTGTTTTTGAAATGTAGAAATTAGATGACGTACAACCTGTTGTGTGTTATCTGTAAGCACGTGTAGCTCATTTGATCATGTGCGTATGATTTAATCGGGTGTCACGCCTAGCCTAACGTAATATCTTTAAAATCCCTTTTCTTTATGCTTTTGACCTGTAAACATTGCAAATGGGGGGAGTAGTGGTGTAATAGGAATGGGTTGTGTGCTGGGAGCATTGTTTGATAAGGGATATTGGTCTATCAAGATACACTACTCCTGAAATCTTGATTAAAGATGTTATTATAGAGTACGGCAGCATTATTCAACAAGGCAGCACAAATCAACAGAACACCGGCTTGCTGTATAAAATGACCGACTGTAGCAGCGTATAGCCCGTGCTGCTCGGTTCAGTGTCAGTTTACGATGGCAGACGATTGTCGAGCGATGCGGCGCTCATGTGGCGTCTCTGTGTGGAAAGAGCGCATTGATGTAGGATGTAGGGTTGGTACTGTGACATTTGTGTCATTTCAGACACTGACTGTTAACTGTTGGTACTTTTTACAGAAAATATTTTTCTTGAAGATTTTGCACAGTCTTTACAGATGGACTTATGAAAATAGATTAGAAGTGCTTCAGCTAAACCTTGTTGGAGTGAGACCTAAATGTAAAATTTACTGCCTTGCCTTCTTTTCTGTGTTGGTTGTTTGGTTGGTGAAGATTTTGTCTGTTATATATTGGCAGTCTTTTCCTAACACAACAGTGTGTTATGTCCTCTGTGAAGCTAAATGTTTAAAGAACGTTATCATGCACTCTTGAGCACTTTAAAAATCAATTATGTTTAATCACCGTTGTTACTTTGCAAACTAAGTGATTTACTTTTGCCATAAATGGGATTCAGACAGAACTGCTCAGAAATGTGATATTGGCTTTAAGAACTGTAAGGAATCTATATTGCACTAAAAAAAAAGAACGTTCTTTGTGATTGTTCAACAAATTTGAGAAAATCTGAAGGCAAATACAACAATGAATGAGGACATGAATCGTTGTGTGTGGTGTCGGCTTTAGCTCTGAGCTGATAAAGATGATGACTCATTATGATTTTAAAGTGTCCTGCTTCTCTCCTAAGCTGTGTCACATCTGAGCCTTAATCTCCGTTAGTGTGAGCTGCCATGTGTGATGGTGGCCTCGGTTTACCTGGGAGACAACTGACAGCGGCTGGAATGAGAATGAGGAGGGACACAGACAATTAAAGGGCTGGATTCAGCCCGGCCTGACCTTCTGATCAATGCAGCCCTATTTAGAGCTGGCAGGCTGGAGAACAGCACACTTTTTCCACACTAATAAAGACGGCACAGAGAGCAGCTTCTGGGCTGGACTGCCAATACTTTTAACACCCCCATCGATTCTCATTACTGTTAATGGTTTCTTTGCTAGTGTGAGCCTGATGTTGAGGAGGGTGTGGGTGGCCTTCCATGTTGTGAAGAGTTTTGGCGAGGGACAGTCATTGTATTATGAGCCAGGTTAGTGGAAGGGCTCAGATAGTGCCAGTTTTTACTGTGTGCACCAAGTTATGTAATACATGCGTGAAATCACCATATGTATTTTGCAATAATCTTAATTAATTAATATGCTTGCTTAAAACTTCTACGTTGATGCCCTCCTTTTTGAATTGTTCAGTGATTTACATCAGTTTGGTGTTAAATCAGTCACATCTTAGATGGGATTTAGAGTGAGGACATCATCTTCTTATCAGGATCCGACTGATATAAGATTTTACTTAATAGTTATTAAATAACAAACCTCCCTCTGCTGGACTTACTGTGTATTTACAGTTAATTTCTACAGTTAATTTCTTAATAATCTAAGCATTTTTTCTGGTCTTTTAAAACAGTTTTAATATCGGCGCACGTCAGTGGAAGTCAGTACTTTGGTTTAGAAAAATTTGCCCCTGTCAAAGCATCCTGGAAGATTTCAATTTCCTGGACAAATTGGAGAAATTTTGGTCAAATATTTATTTAGATTTTTTGAAAAAAAGATTGGCAGCCTAGATCAAGAATGACATTATCAAGACTTGTAGATTTGGCCCATTCTAAATATAAAGTCACATCAAGAGACGTGCATAATACAGTTTTAAAAATATGTTCGACTTGGTCAGAGCCCTGAAGCCAGTTGCTCAGTGATGCGTCCACCAGTTAGATTAGAGAATTAGATAAATGAGAAAGAGAAATGCAGAGAAGGACAATCACACCGAAACTAACCGTGTTGGTCTCCACAGTATTTAAGCACAGGCTTTTTAAACTGCTCTGAAACGGTTAGATTAGATTAGACTGAATTTATTGTCCACCTCAGTGGAAATTTGTGTTTGGCTTCTCTGATACATTAAAAACAGAACTGTGACACCATGGTTTCTGTCAGTCAGACTTTTCATTGCTCCCTGTCCTCACCAGCACTTTGTCTCTCTGTCGCTCACTCTTGATCTCAGCTCGTGTGAACGGTGGAGGGGTGGTGCGGAGCAGCCACAGCGGTGACAGACATCGTCATAACGACAGAAAAATCACGCAACAACTCGGTGGTTGGCTCCCTAAATTTACATGCCAAATAAGGAATCTACTTGTATTTGCCAAATGGCTAGTGTTAATTTCAGACCCCGTTGCAGAGATTTCACTGGACATTTTGACTGGCGAGATTTAAATATTCTGGACTTAAACAGATTTTTATGCTCAAAGACCAGTAATTATCAGACAACGTAAACCCAGATATAAGCTCATACTGATATCTATCTGCGATAGGACAGTATCAGCTAATAATATCGACAAACTGATGTACTGATTGAGCCCTAGTTCTTACATAGACAGCTAGCTAGTTACACTTATAAAAATAGCCAACACAAAAAGGCCACAGATATGGAAAGTGTTATTCCAGCTGTACACGTTGTCGTCAGTCCACATACAGAAATATTATCTCTAAAACCAACACAGTTTTTGGATAAATGTGACCAGTATTAAATGAACTCTTCCCTGCAGCTTTGCTACAGTCTGCCACTGCTTGGATGAAGCAAAATGAAACGTGACCATGAACACAGTTTTAGGTTACATGAATAAAGTGAAACCAAATGGCTGTTTGGTCTGATTGTCAGACTTCGTCTTTATCAGCTGCGACCAAAAAATAACACTGCACACGTCTGGTTTCGTTTAGGAAACAAACACCTATTCATCCCCTCACTGATGTATTCTCGTACTGAATTCCTCTGATCCACGGAAGGTTCCCCTTCATCAGCACAGCATGCATTCTGAACAGCCTGTAAGAATTTCATCCACATGTGAAGAAGCAGTTTTTATGTGTGTGTGTGATTCATGTTGCGTGTTTCTACAAAACACTGCAACTCGAGCATCCACTCCATGCAGATGGAGCCACTGTAATGGAGCACCGAGGAAGCAGATGAAAAATACATGGCACTGTTTTTAATCCGCTGAAATGATCCACTTCCTGCAGGTTTTGATGCCGTCGTTCTCTCATTCTGCTGCTGCAGTAAATAACTGCATATACTTTAGCAGCCAGTGAGCTGTTTGTTCGGTTTTTGTTTGCCTGGATTGTAATGTTTCTTTAGGGCTATGATATGATTCTTATGGTGCTTATCATCGGACAGTCCTCTATGTTATTGCCTGCTGGGTCAGACTGCCTTTGAGTTTTTCCTGCTCGCTCGAGTGTTGTGGGATTACTCAAACATTGTCTGCTCATCATTTCAGTCTTGAGTGCTGCATTCAAGGCCTTCACAGTAGTAATATCACCATGGAAAAACAAAACTAGGGCCAGTGTAAGTGTGGGTATTTTGCCGCAGGGCGCAGGTAAAGAAGATGCAGTACAAATGAACGAGGATACAGACTTAAAATGCAAAGGCAGCATTATATGTGCTTGTACTCCCGTTGGGTTTGATTGCACAGCTCTGGAAAGTTAATCATGGCAGTAATCACCTTCTCCTTCTCAAATGCTGGCCAGGTGGGCCGCAAATTACTACGATGCTACAAGGTGCATGCTGCAAGGTGGTACGTCTCATGTGTGTGCTGACATGCATTTGATTGGCTAACACGGTATTTTGTTCAGTCACTTGATGCTGTGCTGTGTGACAAAAAAGGCAGAAACTGTTTTGCACGATCCCTCTGCAACAGGATCCCCCGCTGAGCCAAAGCAGCGTCTGTTGAAATGAGTAGAGAAGCTCGAGCCTTCGCAGGAGCGCTTTTGTCAGTGCGAAAGCGGCCTTAGGCAGCGCTTTTGAATCCAAAACTGAAATGTGCTTTATCAAAATGGACTTAATGGTAAGTGCTTTAGTGGCACAGCTCTGCTGCTGACCGAGAAGCACAAAGGTAGAGACATGCTTCATTTTCTGCATTTGTATTCTACAGGCTCAAAGACGAAGCCAGGCGCCTAAGAGACTGTTCAACAACTGCAACAACACAGGTACGGTCTCCATGGCGTGCAAGACGCTCCCCATTCGAATGTGAATGAGACACTGATGCACTGATGCTTTGAGCAGTGCATTTCTCCTTCACCTCTCCATCTCTAAAACATATTGATAAGGGTTTTATCAGTAGGTTTTAAGAGATGCTCTTGTCATGGGTTACTAAGTTCAGCTGTCTACAATTCACTAATCAACAGGTGGCACCCTTTTATGTATAAAGGCCTTTACAGGGGAATGTCAAGAGAACGTCACGTCCGTCTCCTACAACAACATCAACAACAGCTGCTTCTCAGTCTGAATCACAACACAATACAACAACATTTATGTGATTTTTTTTACCAGCTTACGGAAAGTTGCCTCCACCCGTGTGTCTGTACTGATGTTTCGTGCAGCTCCCGCTGGATCTGAAATTTCAATCTGAAATATTCGCATCCAAACAATTTTGCATTTTTGTGTTGTTATTTAAAAAGAAAACTTACAGGGGTTTAATTAGAACTAAAAATATGCCAGCTCTTGTGATTCCCTCGGGTCTGATTGTGCTGTGAAAAGTTTCCTCTCCTGCTTTTTGGTTATTCTTTAAAGATGCCACTTGGACCTGTGAGTTGTTGTAGCCAGGAGTGCCTAAATAGAAAGCTGACATGTAGGTACTGTCTGATGTCTTCATGTGTTGTTAAAGATTTACGGCGGTTCAAATGCAAGTCAAATGTCCATCGCTAGAGAATAGTACGAGGGGGTAAAGCAGCGCTTAAAGTCTTTTGCCTGCAGGATGTCTGCTGTTCTTTGTTGTCTCCGAGGCTCAGGCTCGGCTTGCCTCTCAGGCTGTTCGTGCTGGAATCTGCCTTCAGATTCAGCTGCAGATAACAGCAGCGGCGTCTCCTCTAATTGCCTGTTGCCCTCAGAACTACTAAATACTGCTGATGTGGGCAGCGTGTCAAATAGTTTTCTACCAAGTAGATTCTGTGCCTGTACTTTGGCACATGCACAAATTAAAACCCTGCTCATTTAAATATACTGCAGTGTGTTTTTGCATCCATGACATAATTATCTGACCTTTATTTTTAGGAATAAAAGGCATATCACCATAATATTTTTTTTTAATTATAAACTAATTAAAAAATGTATGGTCAGGTTGGCTGAGCAACAATTTACATTGAGCAGACAGATTTTGCATTTTAATGATAATTTCAAATAAATTGTAGCTGAACAGACCATACTGCTCTCTTGTGAAGTCCTATTGGCAGTTTTAAAATTCAGAACAGTTTTCAACCATCCATCTGACTCTGTGTGGTGTGCATTTCAGTTGTGGCACATCCAGTGGAGTCCATATGGATTGTGTTTGCA
>JAPQLA010000025.1:17700282-17710930 GCA_029822935.1 Naso vlamingii | reverse complement strand
TGCTCCACTATGTACTCTGTCTGTCTCCCCAACTTTCTTATGACACACGCACACACGCACACACACACACACACACAGACATTACATTAGCTATACCTGTTTTCCAGACTCTAAACTCTTTGCCTGCAGAAAACAGAACAGATATGATTGGTAGAATTCTGACAGAACATCTTTTCTCTTTTTTAAATAAACATTTCAATTTTAAATGTAAATGCAATGATTCTTGGTAATTTCGATTTATCTCCTATTTCTAATCTGTTGAAGGCTGTGGCCCCGCCTGCACCAGTCTCTTTTTTTGTTTGGATATATTGCGTCATAGGAAGTAACTGGACAAAGTCATACGGTCTAAAAAGTAGTACATCCACCACTTAGTTCAGTAAGCACATCATAAAAATCTTTAATGTCTTTTTCTCTTGCATTTTCCACAGCATCAGTTATGTGATGGTGCTAGCTAATTACAATATCTTCGACTCATTTCTGCCTCCAGCCTTTTGTATTTGTAGAAGAAGATTGGGGCTTGGATATCTAGTGGGCTGAAACGGCTGTCACACACACTCCAGCTCTCTGTTTCTGCACCCAAACATTTAAATGCACAGACAGTATCTGGGAGTGTATTTGTCTGAATCAGTGTTTGTGAAAATGAGCGACACTCCACCAAAGTTCTGCTCTCATCAGGGGAGAAAGAAAGGCTCCTGACAGGAGGCTCTGCATGTTTGCAAACCTCAGTCACTGTGTTAAATAATTAGAGGAATAGTGTGACATTGTGGGATTGATGCTTTCTTGCAGAGAAGACTCGCGTCTGTTACGTGGTTATGACACAAAGCTAAAGGTCCATATGATCTGTATGTGTTATCACATGTAGTTAATGTTAACAAAAACCAAACAATAAACAATAAAAGCTGAAATGGCTTCTTAATGATTGATTGAATTTATTTGATTATTTCTTAAGAAACAGAGAACTGCAGTATTTACACACATGAAAATCAAAAAGGATTAAAAAAATAAAGCCTGAAGGACTTATTTTCATTGTGTTTTTCTAACATCACATTTAACACCCAAAACAAGATACAAACAACAAACAAGACAACAATCAAAGACAGTACAATCAATCGATCATATACCGTCAAATCCAGAGTCTAACTAGCACCAGTATGTAAGACACAGGCTGTTTTTGGAGTTTGATGGGAAACAACTTCCAATAATCGATAATCTGGCAATGTGTTGTACAGAATAGACCATCTTCAGTGTTTTCAATATCTAAGTGAAGACAGCAACTTCCTCCCCAAAAATTATCCACTGGAATCACACCTGTCAGAGTAGAACCTCCATTTTCATGACAGACGTGTTGTTAACTGCAATTAGATGGAGGCGGAGACACAAAGCCATGATGGTCATTTCAGTTTCTGAATCTGATATAATAAGGTTGATTTGAAATCTTTTACCAAAAATCACATATTGTCCATTTTTGTCTTGTTGAAAAAATGGTGGCGATACTTTTCTGTAAAGTACAAACACCCAGGGTGCTAAATGCTGTAGCCAGTAGCAATAATGCAGTTCCTAAAATTAGGGTTGGGTATTACTTGTTTTTTTTCCAATACCGATGCTAAATCGATACTTTTAAAACAGTACCTGTTGAAGGTCTTCACACTGAAGTGTTGTAAATCAAAGTTCTTGATCACAAGTGGGGCGAACTGTGTGTGGGAGTTTAATGTTCCACTTTTGTCAGCCTTGGGTCTCCTCCTACAAACCTGTCGACCTCGGTGTGCAGAAGTATTCGTACTATGATTTTTAAAAAGGCAAAATGACTTTGGGGGCGGTGGGCAGGTAATGTAATCGGTGTATTGCCGAGAACACAGACTGCTGCAGCAAGCCCGCTCACGAGAAGGTTCAGCATCTTTGGCTCTTACATTTATTAACTTTAATTGGTACCGAAATGAAGCACCGAAATCGACGTTGTGTTTCAGTTTGGTAGGTATTAGATGTGTTGGTACTGGTGATATATTGGTACCAAGTTTCGGTACCCATCCAAAATGATCATTTGATGGTATTAAACTCCTGACACACCAAATGTTTTTTAATACTCAAGTTAAGATCAGCTACAACCCACTGCTGTGTACAGCATGTCGTGCACACTCATCATTTGATCACTGTGAATGTATTTGCAGTTTTTCCCTTCCAAGTTTTTTTGTCCTTGTATCACAGCAGCATAGTTTGTTCAGCATTACCTGCTTGTTTACTTAATGCATAATGTGCTGACTGCACTGTTCCTCCCCATCACAGTATCACAGTGACATCTCTCACGTCTAGATGTATTGTTTCTGTATTTAATGTGTTAATATTTGATGTGAGTTTATGACATTAGATATTTGTACCTCTGCAAGTTGAGTAATAGAAAAATAAGCTGTCAGTTGTCATGTGTCAACAGTGATAATGGGTCTGATGTGTAAGTTCTAGCTGATTTAAATTCTTTACTTTTATTGGATCTGTTAAACACAGTGACACATTAATTTCACTCGGTGACATGTTCATTACTGTGTGAAACGCTCTCTGAAATGAAATATTGGGGCCACCAAATTACACAAGCATGCCACTAATGGGAAAATGTCAGCCGCTGCAGGAGCAAAAATAGAGCTCTTTTGGGGTTTTCAGTTTCACCAAGTCTTTGCCTGGTTTAATTGCGGTGGTCTTAGGATGACTCCTTTTAGAGTTTGGCAGAATTTTCAGAGCAGTTCTGCCACAAAGATATCACAGCTCGTGTCCTCATAGCAGATATGCTGCTGCTTGGCCTGTGTGGACTTTGGTTGATCTCACACAGTTGCGTCTTTGGTTTTTTGATATTTGAAGCCTCACAATTCAAACTCTGACATGAGCATAATCAGAGGCTTTATTATCGTCCTGTGCAGCATCTACAGTATATAGGTCACAGAGTTAGTGCCAGCGGGGAAGAATATTTGTTTTATATGTCAAGTTGACATCATGAAAAATGTTACAAGTGTCACATCTAATCAGATGCTTTCAAATCCATTTACAAATTCACACAACCTGAAAAAAGCCATGCACAGCATTGGTATCTGCAACACACACACACCCACACACACACACACACACATCGAATTTCTCAGCGTCAAGCTAACACATCTAGATCATGCGATTGGAAGTCAAATTACTTCTGCATGTATACGCCGCAGCCGGACCTGAACTGGCCTAAGCAGTCTTCGCATGATCGACAGTCCCCGCGGCGTCTTTGACCCGCAACTCATACAACATAAATTTGTAGAAGGCAGCCGATAAGAAAGCAAGAATTCTGTGAGCACGAGGGGAAGCGTGCATCGAATTTGTACCAAAAGTAAAGTGTAAGCGTGAAGTTAGTTAGTATAGTTTTACTGTTTGACATGGATTCCGCTAGCCGCTTGCTAACATGCTTGTATCTTGCTTGGCTAACCTGAAGAAGGTCCAACAGCAACCAGCTGAACGGGGCATATCACCGGCTACTGTAGCAGACAATAACAACAGATCAATTCTCCCTCAGCGCATGTATACTGGGACAAGGACAGTAGTCCAGTGAGTGTTATCCTTAAACATTGAGGAGTGTCTCTGGTGGATGAGGGAACATATCGCAGCAGAGGAGTTTCCCCCCTCTGGGAAAGATGGACACGGAAAGAGAAGGTGGAAGGTCATCACAGTGCCCCTTTTTGCCACCATGGGAGTGTCATACAGAGCTGCTTCCCCCTGAGCCCCCTGTTCCTCTGCTGCTGGGCAGTCATGGTGTAAATTATTGTCGGTGGTATAAATAGGCTGACAGTCTGGCAGGGCCAGGTGGTCTGATTTGCCAGTTGAGTGTCCTGCTCCCTGCCTGGCAAGGTGGAGTGAGGGTTGTTTGTCCCCACATTAACATTGGCCTCAGTACCCACAGATGGGCTCGTTCTTGTATATTGATGAAAAGATGGCCGCAGAGATACTTAATAAACCTCTTACACATAAGAGACACTTGCTCTTTCATTAATTTGAGGGCTTAAAATCAGTGTGTGTCAGTGTGTTTACATGGTCAGCAATATTCCAATATTAACCTGCTTAAACCGATATTCAGAATAAGACACTGCTATGTAAACAGGGTTTTCTGATTACATAAACCAGAGTAAGGTCACATTTGGGACAAGCAGAATGTTCCAATAGTATTGGGTTATTGCACACATGTAAACAGCTTAATCACACACTAAGGTCGTTGTGGTATGGCAGCCAAAGTGCTTGACAGGAGTTCCTGCCCAGTGCTGCTTGGCTGTTTCCTGTATAGTCTATGCTGTGATGACCATCTCCACATAGGAGTTCAAGAAGTCCCAACATTTTATTACTTTTTTTTTTAAATTGGTTTTTAACGTAATACGGGCGTGCATCAAAATCCTGAGGGAAGCCCACGGAAATCCGCCCTGTCTCGTGAGTCATTTGTGCTTGGTCGGACTGTGCTCTGTCCCATGTAAACAGGAATATGAATGGAATATTCTACAAGCACTTCAAACACTTTTCTCTTATTGTGAATAAGGGAAATATTCAGGTTATTGCAGTCCACGTTAAAATGCTGACTGTGGCTCAGAATCTTTCTAGATTTTGAACTAAAATTAGAGTCGCAACAATAACATGATTAGTTGATTGATTGAGAATTAACTATTTTCACTATATACAGTACAAGTCAGTAGTTTTAAAAACCCATTTGTGCCTCTCGATTAACATTCCGAACAGTGAGACGGTCTGAACCATACACCTAATGTCTCATCAAGTACAGTACTGCATAGGCTTGGGCATTATTTATTTTTTCATAAGCCTCCTGACTAGGGCCGGGCAGTAAATCGGTTTTAAATTGAAATTGAAATTAATTTGTTTGGACGATGTTAAAAAAATAGAAATCGTGAAAACTGATTTTTCCCTTTAACTAGGGTAAATATGGTAGCCTACGACTCTCTCTCAGCTCTGGGCTCTATTTTTTTTTTTTTTTTAATAAATGAAGTTTGGTGAAAGTTAGACTGGCACTTTATTAATCCCAAATTTGGGGAATCGTTTTTGTTTTATCAAATCCTTACTAAAAAAAAAGGTTTAGTTTGTTTTTTGCACTTGTATGATGTCACTTGTTTTTTAACCTGTTGCCACCAGCCAGATTCTCCCCCAACTCGCATGCCAATATTTTTAGGGTTATATTTTCTCCATTATAGGTCTTTAAATTTGGGTGTTCCATATTGGCCCCATAGCAAAGGTGGATGTTATGAGGTTAAATTAAAAAAGGGGGGAAGTGGTGAATTGCTGAGCTCCATGTGTATGTACACTGTCTGCACAAACACTGCATTCACAGCCCCTTTTGTCCGAGTACAGACACAAAATAAGCACAGGTAGGACACTGACGTAATGTTCTGTACAGCCCACGCTTCTGACTCCTCAGCACATCCTTGTATTGACGAAACTTCACCGTCCTTTAGCAAGCTTAGTCGCTAACCCAGCTTCATACTCATGGCTCATGTTCCCACAAAGAATTAGTCACTTTTAGACATTTGCTACCGAGCAGCATCAGTAAAAAAAACTTGGAAAACACCATGGGCAGAGCCGACTGAAACAGCCCACAGGTACTTGACAGTATTAAAAATCATACCGTCTGGATTTCTTAATACCCTGGTATGCTGTAATAGAGTGCAACATGTGGCATGGGCAATAATTTAAAATTGATACGAGTGCAGTGCTGTTCTTATACAGTCCAATATGAGGTTTGTGCAATAATATTCAGAGTGCAGTATGTTGCCAGGTGCAATGTTGTGTGATCTTTTCTGTTTTATGTGTGTGTGTGTGTGTGTGTGTGTGTGTGTGTTGTTATTGAAGCTCGTGCGTGTTAATGCAGCACTGAGCCCAAGAAAATTTCTCTAAGGGGACAAAATATTTTGTGTTGCATGAATGTTTGAACGTTAAAGGAAAACTGCACTTTTTTGGGATTGCAGCCGATTCATCCAGAATCCCGATGAAAGAACGTAGCTGCCGTTCCCTTCTCTGTGCGTTCAGTAGGTCGTTAGATAGACGCGCGGAAAGAGCAGCTTTGTGCGTACAATGATGTGATGCTGTCTGAGATGACATGGACATTCATCAGTCTACGAATTAATGTTGTTTTCATCATTTTTGGAGCATCAGCGTGCTGTGTTCAAGGGGCTGTGTCACTGCGTCGAGACGACTAGTTCCTCAGTGATGATGTCTTCTTGCATGGGCTGGGTATCCAGCGATCTACTGAACACAACGAGAAGGGAAAAGCATCTATGTTCTTGTCTTACATCGGGATTTTGAATGAACAGGCTAAATTCCTAAATATTCTCCAAGAGCTGCTCTCTGGGCAAAAACTTGTCACTCATGTCAAACACACTGGAAGCCTTTTTAATGTTTTCTTCTGTTTTTGTGCTGCTGGTAATGATTATTAAAAAGAGAAGCAGTTAGTCCATTTAATTATGCCTCCATGTATCCAATCTCCTGGCACCTGGAAACAGCATGACTGCTGAATGTTCAGCATAACAAGGTTTTCCCCCTGGTGACAGTTTTGGAGCAGCAGCAACAACCATCATTACAGTGTGGTTACAACAACCTGTCTGCCACAGTTTTTCATTTCTGCATTTTTTCTACATGTTGTACAGTGATTATTACATGCACATTTTTTCTAGCTCGACTTCTCTCCGTGCAGTTTTTATGAAAGCTTTTCTGAGTTTTGTCTCCGTTGTCCAGTCTCTGGTTTTACAGATGCTGCATTGCTTGGCATGTAAAGAGTTGCTGGTTGAGCTAATAATACTAGAGAAGATATTTCTCTAGAAATGTCATGGAGCACTTTAATAAGCAATAAGCAAAACGTTGTTTTGTTGGTGGCCATCTCAGTCCAACTTTCCGTTTTCCTTTTACTCATCCCTATGTTGTCTGTCTCTATCTTCAATCTGTCGTCATTGCTTCCCCATCTTCAGTCGTTTCCTATCAGAGGTGCCAACATGTCACCAGCAGCGCTTAAGTCTAATAGCTATGGGGACATTTAGTCTGACACCTGCAGCAAACATGAAGCCTGCTGGGCTGTTGGGAGAACAGAGGGAGGTTTATCTGAGATGGCAGGCCTTGCCTCCATCACCATGCCAATACAGACAGCAGCACAGCGCTCGGCGCTTCACAGCCAGATAAGGCCCCCAGACAAAGAAGCACTGCAGCTAGACCCCACTCCCTACAATGGAGGGAGAGGAAACAGGACATGTGACTAATAACCCCCGACAGTTTGTTTCAGTAAGATACTTCACTTTTTGCCTCTGAGTTAGCAGCCTGTATGGCTGTTAGTTACAGGTGTTAAAGATAAACTCGTTCATTATACAAATCTAGTATTAAACAAAGAAGTTTTTCTGCATCAGGCAAATTTACATTTTGAGTACTATAGAGTTAGATCTCATTTCAAGGCCAAGTAGTGAGAACCACCTCCTAAAAACTGATGATTTGAACCTCAAGTTGACTGACAGTGAGTTGACTTCAAGGCTCATGTACGATGCACATTACGATATATTGCGATATTCCACAGAGTTTACTAAAAATGTAAAATCGGAGCTTAAATACAAGTTGCTGTGCACGATCTGGGTAGTCTTAATCCATCATCGTATTATATTGATAATTCAGTGGACAAATTTACTCAAAACAATTTAATCCAAAAAATGTTTTCCAGTTTATCTCGGCATTGGCAAATTACCAAACACTGATGAAGCTCCAATAACCTCAAAATGAAAACTGACATTTAAATGCACTCTTGCACTTTAACTGGACACACTGAAACAGAGGACGTTGTAGTTCACAACCCCTTTAGAACATGATTTTTTTTTTAAAAAACATCGGTTTTTGGAGCTGGAGATCGACACAGATAACATGAAGATAAATATTGCGATATATTGCCATATCAGTTTTTTAGCACAGCCCTAATAGCTTCACATTTTTTTGATTCAGATTTGTGTGAGTATGTTTTGCACTGTTTTCACTGCAGCACCTGCAACAAAAATGTGAAGGTATGAGTTTTATTTTTTGATTTGTGAAAAAATTGTTCACTACAACGAAGAATTTGAGAGGGTAACTGTTGTTCGTGTTTGTAGAAGAGAAGAACAAGTTTCTAAAAGTTTGCAACTCTGACAGATTTTCTCTCCAACTTCAAGTTAACTGATACACACATTTGAGTGTTTTCTACAACAGGCGCTCAGTAGTTTTACCTTTTCAGGGACATAATTATAAAAAGATGCAGCCTAATTGTGTACATTTCATCCCTCTGCTGCTGTAGTGCATTTAAGCTGTTTTGGAGTCCTTTCTTCAACATCAAGAAAAAATGACAGTAGTGCTCAACTGAGCTGCTTTTAAAAACTGTAAAAGTTTTAAAATCTGTAATAGGGATGCAGGTGGCGACTAATTTCCCTCACGGTTAAATGGACACTTTAGTTGTGAGTAGTCGTCTAGTCCACAAGTAAGACAACACTCGGAAAACCATCCACTTTGAGCGCAATTTAATCTATAAGGTTAAAATATTTAAAAAGCAAATTTTGCGTGTATTTACAAGCCATTTAGCCTAAACATTCTTTGAGACGATTAACGTTGCCGAGCCGTTAATTTAAATGCACTTGTAATGTGTTTCACCTTGCGCCGTTAATTATTAAGACTGTGCACATTAGAAAACATGAGACTGAGCTCCAAGCAGGACTTTACCTGCATGCATCATTAATCAATACCATCATGCAAATACATAAGGAATGTTCAATGCATATCTACGCTTGAAAAGACTGCAGCCCATTACAGACAAAAACAACTGAATCACTTTTATAATTGCATACAAACAGTTTTGTTTAGAGTTCCAGCTCAGATCTTCTGTTTTTTTGCCACATTTGCAAGGCGCCTTCGTTAGCAAACTTCCTCCCAGATATTTTTGCAGTGTTTTTAGGAAAGCATTATATGCACTGCACCTTTACAACTCCTCATGGGATTTTGTCACTGCCAAAGCTCTGGATTCTGATATTTTTGTTTGGCTAAATAAAGCAAGCCAACATGAATCACACTGCCATAAGATGCCTGAGCCATCAAATCTATTATTATGAGTACAAAGCCTGCATAGATCTTGAACAACTTTCAGATATGACCTGAAATAATGCAGATTACAGTAAGGTTTGCAACCTTTTTGCCCTTTTCCTCATTTTCACAAAAACCCCCAGCTTTTTATTACAGTGTCCGTTCTTTTTTCATGATTCATAAACTGCAAGTAATTGTAATCAGTTAATTTTTATGGCCACGATGAACAAACATTTTTATCCAAGCAGACCGTCTTCCGAACTGGATGAAACTTTCCTGAACAGTGCCAGCTTTGTATTAGGTCTTTGCTCTAAGAGGGTAAATGGGTAACACATTATGAGTAGTTGTTGTATTACATCTATCTTGCGATCCTGCTCGACGCTGTTGGATTTTCACTGCCAGTCAGTTCTCTGCTGCTTTCGACCAGCTCTCTGTCCCCTCTGACTCAACTTCTGTTGATGCAGAGGAGCTCAGTTCCTGGTTTCACTCCTCCTGCCGAACCATACTGGACTCTGTGGCTCCATCAAAAATCATGCAGCCTAAAGCTAAACCCGAGCCTTGGTTCAGTGACAGAACTTGTGCAGCTAGACGGGAGTTCCGCAAACCTGAATGCAGGTGGAAGAAGGACAAGCTGCAGGTTTCGTCTTAAATCTTAAAGGATTGCTGGAGTTATTACCAGAACACTGTTAAAGAGGCCAAAAGAAAACACTTGTCAAATATTATTGTGTCTAATTGTCATAACCCACGTGTGTTATTTAAAACTATTGACTCTGTTCTCAATGCCCCACAGTCTGTTTGGAAGCATCCTCTGAAATGTGCAATAACTTCCTGCACTTTTTCATTGATAAGGTTGTTACCACAAGGACTCTCATCTCAGCTCCTGCCTCTGACCCCTCTGGCTCCGTCCCTTGCCCTGCTGTGTTTGAAAGTTTGAGGATGTGGTTAGACATATTAAGCCATCAGGTTCCCCTTGTGATGCTGTCCCTTCTCACTTTTTCAAAGAGTCATTAGTATAGTGCAATCGGTTCTTGCCATTATTAACAGCAGTCTGTCTTCCGGTGTTGTCCCCAAAAGTTTTAAACATGCAGTAGTGCAACCCCTGCTTAAGAAATTTGGCCTCGATCACACTGTGTTGGCTAATTTTAGGCCCATCTCCAAGTTGCCTTTTATTTCAAAAATCTTGGAGAAAGTTGTTTATGCTCAGCTGAAGTCTTTTCTGGACAAGCATGATGTCCTGGAGGTTTTCCAGTCAGGTTTTAAAACCCTACATAGCACAGAGTCAGCTTTACTAAGGGTCTTCAATGACATCCTCCTAGCTAATGATTCTGGCGATTATGTGATTCTTGTCTTGCTGGACCTGACCGCTGCCTTTGATACAGTGGACCACAATATTTTCGTATCTCGGTTACAACACCTAGTGGGCATTTGTGGTAGTGCTCTGAAATGGTTTAGGTCCTATCTGGCAGACAGAACTATGTGTGTAAGCCTTGCTAGTTCTGAATCCTCCTCCGCTCCTCTGCCATATGGGGTTCCACAGGGCTCAATTTTAGGGCCCTTACTTTTTTCACTT
>JAPQLA010000025.1:17655602-17669427 GCA_029822935.1 Naso vlamingii | reverse complement strand
CAGCTGCAGAGATTCTCCTCCTTCTCCTAAAAGTGACGCCGCTGATCTCCATCTGCAGAAGGTCACAGACCGACCATACGTAGGTTAGGGCCCGACTGATATATTAGTTGGCCGATATTATTGGCCAATATTGGGCTATCGCAGATATATCTGTATTGGCATGTGGTTCACCAATATTTGCTGATATTAAAACTGTTTTTCAGGCTGGAAGAAAGCTTGGACTCCTGATTTAAATGGTGTCATTACATAGTTTGTGGCTCATTATTTAAGAACTAAAAAGTGTTAACGGTCCAGTGCACTTCAGTTTGGAATAAAGTCTGTTGAAATGGAAGATATCCTGCCTCCATGTTATATCTTTGTCACAAGTACCTGATAACCACGTTGGTATCAGCATCAGCACCAAAAATCCCGTAGAGGCCCCAGCACTTCAAAAATACTCTCACTTCAAATTATAGTGAAATGTCCCCACACTGAGCGCACTGTGAACCTACAGAGCACTGAAGTGTGTTGACGTGTTGTTACCATTAGAGGTGTGGGTGAACAGTAACAGGTGAAGTCAGTGTCTCCTGCAGAGCCGGACTGAGGCAGGTTCATGAGATCAGAGTGAACAGCTCAGCTGACCGCTGCTGTGATTCTCATGCTCATTTCTGTCTCGTCTGCACGCAGCTGATTATGGAAGCCAAACGGAGTCTGCTTTGCTGTTTTCCTGCTGGAATTCATCTGTTAGACAGTTGTCACGGTCTTAAAAGCCTCGTTGACAGGGTGAGCTTGAGATGACAGAAATATTTTGGTGAGATGCTTCAGAGTGCAGAGCTGACTGCAGGTGTTCTGAAGCTTCACAGGCTCTCCTTCTCTGATTCACCGGAGTCCAGACAGAGCTCTTAGCTGCAGCTGAACGAGCGGAATCCACCTGATTTTTTTCAATAAATACCCCAATCACTGGGAGAAGTGCTCGCGTGGTGTATTCATTAGAAGACAGAGTGATGACAGGAGCGCCTGCCATCACAGTCTGCAAGCAAAGCATCTGAAGTGAATCTCTGAGCCTCTCCTCCTCCAGCTGGCGGGCTGCAGAATGACACCTTCTTAAACGCGCAGCTGTCAAAAGTTTGGGACAAATCACCTGGATGCTCTTGTGGCATTTATCGCTCGGCTTCTCCTCCGAGGACGTCCTAAAAATCTTAATGCAGACCCGTCTCACGGAGTTTATCCGGCATTCAGCGGCGGAGTGGGTCGCGTCTGGAGAGATTCCTCCGGTACGCGCGGAATGAGTCGCCGTGGGGGCAGCTCGGTTGTTGCTCTGCATGACAACGACATCCTCTGTTGACAGTTCAGCAGCGCCGCTCGCGTTCGCCGGTACAGCAGCCCGACGGAGGACAGCGCGAGTGTTTGTCAGCCACTGTACAGTTCGCCTACGCGCCGCGCGCACCCGAGGCGAACTAGTATTTCTGCTCCAGTCGCGAACCGGGCACGTCGCGAGGGCGGGCTCGCCTGGCGCAGCTAAAAGGTCCCGCTTCGACCGGCTGCTCTCATTGCAGTCCAGGCTGCCGAGCGGAGCGGACTGACGGAGGGACGAGCTCGGCTCCATTCACGGATTTTACTTCGTACACTTCGTCCTACAGCGGAGGACCGAGCAAAGACGCACCTCGCCCTCTGTGGACAATGTTTCTCTTGCAGTACACAGGTACGTGATTCAAGTTTTATCCTCTTCCTCTCCTTCGCTCGCCGCTGTTTTGACAGCGGGGTGATATTTATTTATTTTGTGTCCACATCGACTCTCCGTACTCGCGGTGCTGCAGGCTTCAGTGTGTCACTGGTCATCAGTGGCCGCACGAGTTCGGAGGCGTTCTGCTACATTTGTGTCGCTTTTCTCCACGTTGTTTGATTGAAGTTAACGCGGAAAATTCAGGTGTGTCTTTGCTGTGTCAGTCCGTGACTGTCGGGCGTTCACCAGCTGTTGGGACCGCAGAGGAAGCGCGGCGTTGTTCTCGCTGTGGCTCAGCATTTGATGCGTTACGGTGCTTCATGGTGATAAATATCAACAGTAATTTCCTGTGCGCAGTTTACGGTCGCTTATGAGCGCGGTGGGCGCGAGCGGTGGCCGTCATGTTGCCCGACACACGCCTGCTGCAGCTGCTCATGGACGAAGTTTGAGAGGCAGGTTGGTCCACGCTGCTGTTGAAATGCATACGCTTCACGTGCTGTTCATCCGGTTTGTGGTATGGATTTGGGCAGCGTGATGGAGCGTGGTGAGTCACGGTGTGGTCGGCAGGCCCGTCGCGCAGGAGCTTGTTTGTGGATGGAAGTTGTTTGGGCTTTTTCTGTGCAGTGACGTTCAGCTGTTCAGATTTTCCGTGTCATTTATTCCCGAACCGCCACACGAACAGCTCCATTTAAACGGGACATTTTCTCAGGGCTCACAGGATCTAATTATCGCAGATGCCGTTTGAACTGAACCTGCTTACTCTGCTTTACCGAGGCACTGTGCTCACCAGCCTCCTGTTTGTAGTCATGGCAAATTTACCTCAGATGTCCCGCAGCTTTTTCTGTTGTCTGTGTCTTCACCGCCTAATTGCTGCTTTCCTGTAGCTCCTAAAGGCAATGACTTGTCAAAAATGAGTCCCGTGGTGTCAGTTTGCAGTTAGTCAACGCAGTAAGTAGCCTATATTGACTATAAAATGAACTGCAGCCAGTTTTTCGTCTACACATCCAGCAGTTTATAAAACTTTATTTTTTTTATGTTTTGTGTTTTTTATTAGCAGAATTTTCAGCCCTCTTAGTAAAGTAGAGTTTCATTAATTTGTAATGAAGCATGTAGTTAAGCTCCAAGTTATTCAGTGGACTAATTAGAATAATTTCACAGTGCATAATTAATTATTCAGTATTCGCAATACAGCATGTCACCTGATAAAACATGTAGTTTTGGGTGAAAATGGCGTGAATTAGGAAAAAAGAAGTAATTTCCCCTCTGCAGTGGCTGGAAATGTGTTTTTGTCCGCCTCTGATTGGAAGGTTTTCCTCTCTGTGTTCCGCTGCTGCCGTTTATCTTGCACAGACAGAGCGGATCAGTTCCCTTCTCTATTTCCTTCTCTTCCAGAGGCACAAACATGCTTTGAATCAAATTGAGTGAATGGGGGTCGAGTGCCTCCCTCTGACCACTGGGAGAGAAAAGGTCCATCAGACCCGGTGACAGCCATTTACCTCCACACTGCGCCACTCCTCCCTGATCAATGGACGGAGCATCTTTAGATTGCCTTTAATGGTGCGAGGGAGGGGGCTGCTTTGCTCCGATCTGTCAGAGGGGACAGATTTAAAGCTTGTACAGAGAGTGCTCGAGAATGAGCTGAGATGTTTCAGCTCTCTCTTGCACACGGTGGCTGTTCTGCAGAACAAATTAAGACTGAATACAGAATTGACTACCAAAGGATTCCAGGACATTTGGCAGCTTTGAAAACTCCAATTTTAATTGGCTGCTGCGTGACGATATGAGGTTACTGAATGGGTCTCTCATGGCAGTAGCTGTCAGGAAGAAAACATAAATGAAAAAGTAGAAAATGGAGTGTAATGTGAGTCACAGATGACCTCAAAATGTCGGATTTAGTAAAACCAGCCACCTCAGTGAGAGCCTGACTTGGTGGCCATTTGTTTGTGAGACAAACCCGGCGATGGGCGGTGAGGACGTCTATTTTTATTTATATTCCATCTATAGAAACTCGTCTGCTTTTTTTGGGCATTTTATAACGTAGGCTGGCCTGAAATAGACCACTCAGCTTGTCTCAGCACTTCAGAAGCATTAATTACTGCACTAACACACTCTGCATCATGACCGTAAACCTGCCACAGATAAAACCCAAATCTCATGTTTCTGTTTTGATTCAATACAGTGAATTTATTTTCTTTCCACTTGGCTCGACAAAATTAACATAATGACCAAATAGTGAGCATCATACTCAAGGTTGAAATAATACATGCCCACCAGCTCACTAACAGTTTCTATTTGAATAAAGTTATCCACAAAATTAATTTGCCAAATGAATGTAGATCAGTGTAATGTTTCATCTTTGTACTACACTGACAATTACAAGCACTTCACCTAAAAATGACAAGCAGCAATTTGCTTTTTATCTTATCCATGAAAGTTATTCACTGACTCTGACAGGAAGCTCTTTAGTTACCAATGAGGGAAATTTTGCAATTAAACTTTAAAATGTGAATTCTTCCTGCAAGTCGTGTGTTGATTAAACCAAACTACTTGACTTAGTTCTGTTCATACTAACACGATTGATTTTTGCAAACGCAAAAGAGAAACGAGAGCTCGAAGAGACTCCGTGTTGTCGCCTATTTGAGAAAATAATTTTTTTTAGTTGATTAGCAGCAACACGTCAATATAAGTAGTAAAAGTTAATGTGTTTAAAAATGCCTTGTCATTCAGTACCAAATGTGGCACCTCAAGAGTAAATGTCATCAGTGTCAGTGAGCCAACAAACCTGCAGCATGCCTGTATCGATATCTTACAATGGTGTTCATTGGCCGTCTGAAGTCACATGTCACGGAGACAAAACTCGGTGAGCCCTGATGACAGTTCAGCTCTGAACCGGTGCTGTGGTCAAAGACACTAACCCCAAACCCTGAACCCACCCTAATTTATTTACATGTTCATGATTTTGTTGATAAGGGAAAATAGAGCATGTTTTCTGTCTGCCTGTGACTAGGTCTGCAACCAAGGATTATTTTCATTATCAATAAAGCTGCCTATTATTTTCAAGATTAATCAATAAATTATTTATTCCATGAAATGTCAAAAAAGTGTTTAAAAAAATGCTCATTTCAATTGCTCATAGCCTGATGTGACGTCTCCAAATTGCTTCTTTTGTCCAGACAACACAGAGACTCTTCATCTGTGATCATAAATGACAGAAAAGCAACAAATCTTCACATTTAAGAGGCTAAACCAGCAATTTATACTTTTTATTTGAAAAATGTTTGAAACGATTCATTGATTATCAAAACAGCTGCTGTTTAATGTTCCTTTTAGTCAGAATTCAAACACTGAGTTTTCACTTTTCAAAGTTTTTTCCCATTTTAAAATAAAAATATAATTAAAAAAAATCACTGTTTTATCCTCAGCCATTCATCATGAAACTGCAGCTGTTCATTGCAAATGCCTTACAAACCTCCCAGTTAAAAAACAGCGTGCATGCTTCCTCACACCACTTTTGACAAGATGCTTGGCTGCTTTTGTCAAGTTCGCGCCTTCGCTGCAGCACGCCATCTGTTGGGCTCGTGTGTGAGACTTTTGGTGTAATAACTTGATTGTTTCATTGCCTCGCTGCTCATGCTAAATCTCTGCAGCAGGCTAATGTAGGGTAATGATTGTTGTGTACTTCTGTGTCTAATGCTCAGTTGTACGTGCACTCCAGAAGCACCATTTGACTTGATCTAATTGTTGTTCAGAGTCTGAATTACAACATCAGCATTAAAGTGAGGCTACAATCCGTTCAGGTTGAAGAAAAGTGTATTAGCTTGTGTGGAGGATCCCTCTGAGGATCAGCAGCGTTGGCAGCAGCAGCAGTTCAACCTGCCATCTGGTATTGAGTAGCTAAGAGAGTTTGGCAGCCTGAAGGCAACCGACTCAGGGGCTCCAGCCGTATCACTGACAAGCTCTTCCTCTCCAATCACTTCAATGATACGCAACCACGCAGGGAACTTTGAAATTGGACTTGTAAAGACTCTGCAACAGCGTGTTCAGGAGCTGCATGAAAGATGAAGCGAGCCATCAGCCTTATTTTGCATTTGCTGTATATGTGAAGTGTGAGAGACGGGATTGTGGCTGCGGTGCTGCGGTGTTAAACCCTGCTGACAGTCCTTTGAGCAGCGGAGAATAGAGGAGCAGTTCGAAGAAGCTGGATTAGGCTGAACACCAGGGAGTGGCTCTACAACTTCTCTGCATTTTCGGTTCTGCCCTTAAAAATGTCTAAAGAGAAGTTAAGCCTTCTACATCGGTCTCCGTGTTCTGAGTAGTGTGTAAGTTTGTGTGTTTGGGTTGAGCAGCCAAACACTGCAGGCATGGATTCCACATTTGACACTGACGGACTTCATGCAAAGCTTTGTGAATTTTTTGGATTTCTCTGAACTGTCTCTTCTTGGACTTTCTCTTAGTTAATTTAAACTGCTCATAAAAAACTTCCAGAGGGGCTGCTGTGTTTAGTTGGTTTTGCAAGGACTCGGTCTGAACTGTGTGGATTTTTTATTTTTTTATTTTTTTATGCTGAGCAATGAGAGCTGAGAGGGTTTTTCTGAATTAGATCTTTGGAAAACAAACATGTTGAATATTTTAGGGGCTGTGTCTCTTTTTTGTAGATTTGGGCTGCAAAAAATGTTCATTTTATTGTTGGTTACTAAACAAAACATCAGAAAACTGAAAAATGTCCGTCAAAATGTCCTAGAACTCAAAGTGGCCTTATTGAATTTCTTATCATGTTGGACAAAGGATCCCAACCCCCCAAAAATTAAATTTACAAAAATGTAAGACCAAGAAAAGCACTGAATTTTCACATTTAATATAGTCAAATGTTATATGCACCAAGTCCAGATATTTTTGACTTAGTTTTACCAACGTACAGTCAATTTTGACGGCCATATTTGACTGTCACAGTTGTACACGTCTTCATCCTGCCTAACCAGCAAGACTTGACCTCATACTTGTGTTTTATTAATGAAGGAATCCATACTTGTCACTCAGGTTTGTAGACATACGTGTTGCTGCATCTCCTTGACGGTCCCGCTTCAGTGCACTGACGGATAGAAGCGGACCACTCTCCGGGTGTAACAGTCACAGAAATAAAGCACCTACCTGGCAACATGGCGTTCCCTGGACACAGAATGAACCTGAGTTTTATTTTTACGGTGGCACTTTTTTTTCCCCCTCGCCAGCAGTGCCAAGAGAAGCAAATGGAAGTAGCACAACTCGTGGTGTGATGGATCACCGATGGGACTGAGGACACAATTGCTGTACATTTTTTAAGTTACCTGTGTCCACCGCTGCTTCACAGATCGTATTACAATAAATTTTCTGTCTTAGCACCGGATGATAAATCGAGCCACTAAATCTAACTTATATGTAGGAGTTTAACTGTGTAAGGGCTTTGCTGTTTTTTGTTCTTAAAATATCATAAGAATCGGCAAACTTATACACTGTGAATTCATTTGTGAGGTACCTGAATTTATTGCAAGAAACCTCGTGACATTTATTACACTTTTGCCGCTGTCCGATGAATGTATGGCTGTGCAGGAGTCAAGCACCTCAGTCAAAATCTGTTCTTCCACATATTGATATGTTGAACATTTCCCCCGTAGAGAAAATGTAGAAAGCTGAGCCCGTGCTTCAGTGGTTTGGACCAGAGAACACGGGGTGTCCACAGAGATTGCTTGTCTGGAAAGCAGCCATCACTGGCCTGTAATAGAGACTGAGAGCCCAGATTTTTTTAATGGCTCTTACTTTGGGAAGAAGAAATGCTTAAGGGGGTAAAAAAGGGAACAAAACTGTACGAGAATGGATGAACAGAATGTAACCATGAATGCATTATTAATGGAGAAGCAAAAGTTCTCTGTACGCTGTCTGTCCTATGGGGGCATTTGCCTCCCAGTGAAAGACTGAAAGAAAGTGCTTTCATGGGTCAGATGGTAAAATATGTCTGAAAGAGTAATAAGTTCATATTCTGAACCATGTTTGCATAACTTGGCCTTCTGTGGAAAAGGAAATTGGAAGAGTCGGGCTGACCCGGGAATTTTCCACATGCAAGACACGTTTTTTGTGGTAAATTTTGTTTGGGGGAGTTTCTTCGTCTTAAACATCAACAAACTCACACTCACAGATCCCCACTGTGCACAACCTTTCATCGTGCTGGAGAGAAAAAAAAAAAAAGGGTCTGAAATGTCATTGGAGCTGCTGTGAAAGGTTTGGTGTGTGAGCTCAAAGGAAGCCCTGTACTTGCATGTTTACTGCACTGAGCCTGGCTGAAGTCAGACCCCCACTGCCGGATAAATGCGAGGCTTTCTCTGCGCTCAGCACATCTTACCGGCCAGTATTAGCTCAGTAGCTGTGTTTTTTTCTCTCTGGCCTCTTTCTGACGAATGGGAGGTCAGCATTTATGGGAGGATGATACAATCTGAGTGTAACATTTTGACCAGGGGATGGGGTGTAGTTTTCCTTCGGGTTCTTTAAATTATAGCTCTCTCTATTTTGGACCACTGGAATGCCAACTGAGGTCAGCCTTGGGGTGAACGTCAGAGCTCTGCCGTTGACGTGCTCCTGGTGAGTTAAATTGAGGACATCCACATGGACGGCGTACCCAGACAGTTGACTCTTTGAGGTCCCTTAACACTCTTTTAAAGTAATCAATTGGTGATGTTAATCTGAACGGTCAATAATTGACTCATCCTGGACATTTTGTTGCTGAAATCACAAATTCTTCACCTTTCACTCCTGTTCTGCCTGAAAATCGTCCATGCAGAAACTGTTTTCAGTGCCGAGCCCCTCAATACACTGTTAATTGATTTAGTTTACAGTTTACTTCTATGTGTCTACAGTGATGATTAACTGTGACCATTAAATGTACACTAGTGTTTCACAGTGTAGTGTTTCACAAGCTCTGGGTGCCAGCCAACCAGCCGAGACAACTTTCCAGATGGTTATTTACCAAAAAAAAAGTTGTTTATTTTTAATATGAGCAACACAACAGTGCTCAGTGTGGATGCCTGAATCTGATCTCTCAGTACCCCATTAGTCTTGTTTTCTTCTAGAACACCACAACATTCCTGCTATTCATTAACCCATGTTTAAGAGGGCACCATTAGTAGTTGTGGCTGAAGCTCAAATTACGCCGTCACCCCTCAGGCAAGTGTCAGCGAGCTCTCGGGATAATGTAAACCAGGCGAGAGGAGGAAACAGTGGGGGGGGTGATGGCTAGAGCGAACTGCACTGCACCTGTTTGCCTGTTTTGGTTTTTTTAGTTTGTTTGGTTTTTTGTGATTTGTATGCTTCACATTAATGTTTTAGCAAGAACGCCGGAGCTGTTAGGATGTAGAGTGCACTTTATGCACAGAAGTCATTCAAGTAAACATAGTACATGAGCAACCAGCCCTGATTTATTTCACTGATCCAGATGTGATAGAGAGATGAGTCATCGTCAAGGAACATCTGCATAAAGTTGAGCTTTCGTCAGCTTTCCTCTGTGGTGCTGCTGGAGCTCTGTGAGCTGCAGTGCCAGCTCGATTCACGTGGAGGAGCAGCTTATCACAGGCCGAGGTCTGAAGTCTGTGTGTAAGAATGACCCACTCGACTCGCTGACCGCAGTGTTTTGGGAACAAGGTCGAAGGATTGTGATTTCAGTTTGATTGTGGTTATAAAACATAATGCTGAGACTAGGGCTGCAACTAACGATTATTTTCATTATTGATTAATCTGCTGATTATTTTCACAATTAATTAATAAATTGTTTATTCCATCAAATGTCAAAAAAGTGTGAAAAATGCAAAAGACTTTTTTTTTTTTTAATGATAAATGACACAGCAGCAAGTCCTCACAATTAAAAGGCTAAACCAGCAATTCTTTTAACTGTTTTATTAAAATGTGACCAAAACTGTTAATCGTTTATCAAAATAGTTGATGATTATTTTTTTAAAGATCGATTAATCAGTTATTCTATTAATCATCACAGCTCTAGCTGAAAGTGGCTCCACCTGCCGACCGATTGAAATCACACTATTTTGAGTCCATGCAGGGACCTTTGAATGTCATTTACCGCTCTGTCCCTGTATTTTCTGTAATTTGCCTCCATAATCTCTCAAAAAATACGCGATTTGTGTGTTAATACTGATCTTGATATTTAAGAATTAAAAGGGAACCTTTAATGCTCATTTCCAACAAAACATTTTTACTCTTAGTCCACCGGAGTAGCTTTGTCTATTTCAGCTCCAAAGAAATCGCAGAAGCTTAATATGTCTTCTGTCAGAAATACATGTTTTAGCATTAGTGCTTAAATTTATTCAGATCAGCTGAGTTAGAAGCATGGGGAGTGTTAGTGTCTACACTTCTAGCACAGGATCTTTAGACTGCTGAGAGGAAGAGGCACAGCAGGGACCGCTAACGCTGAAGCCGGTCATACAGCTAGCACCCTCTTGCTGACCCCCGAGGCCTTAAAACCTCCCGGCAGCTGATAGCAGCTGCTAAAGTTAGCCGCATGCTTGGCTAGTGACATTTATTAGCAGTCAGTGGCCACTTCAGCAAAAAAGGAAAGCTATCGGTTCATCTGGAAACTTCGTAAATCACCAAGAGAAATATTTCCTCCATAAAATATGATCTCAATCAGCGTAAGAGCCAGTAGAAAAAATGCACTGCGTTCAGAGCAATCTGAAACCTGAACCATTTGCTCATTGGGATTCATACATTTACTCAATCAACATTTCAACTCAACATCAACATTTATGTGTGACAGGAAATAAGGGAAAGCAAGGCTCTCTGTGGGACAAACTTTGCAATAATGCTCTCAAAGTTACCCTCAAACATATCTTTGGTATTTCTGTACTGAAATTTATTGTTTCTTATCTGCCTACACTAAAACAATTCATATCTGGATCTACTAATGTTGAGCTATATGTTAACGTTTTTCCAACTGATCACCATCAACTCAAGAACTGGTAATTTCTGATATTTGTGCAAATATGTGTCGGGGGAAAAAAAAAAAACACAGTAAGAGATGGCAATGGACTCAGCCAATCACATGCAGCAGATATATCCGTCTAGTTGCCTAACCCTAAAATCTGTGTGGTCCAGTTATCGATCCAGTTCTCTGATCAGTGGACGACACAGGATGGAGTTATGTTACTGCATCTCAAAAGCACAGCAGCTTAAACGCTCTCTGGTCACCATCTCTCTGTGTAGTATGGTTTAAAACGAAATGAACCAAACTTTTGGTTTTGGCTTCCATCTACGTTCTCTTACAGCCATACATCAAGGCGGTTATTTAGATGATCTGTCTGAGATGCTGAATGTCGTTCATCATGCAGGTTCTGGCCTTAAGGGCGTATGTTCACAACAGCTGACTTTACATCGTGGCACTGAACACAGCCATTACAGACAGGGAGGTAATTGGATTCACAAATCAGACATGGCTCTGGCTTTATAGTGGCACTGGGCTTTATAGGTCATAAATCAGAGAGCGGTGGGCAGTTTGTCAGAAAGGGGGCTTGGTGGTAACGAGAAACCTGTGCAGGAGGGAAAGTCAGAGGAGCGTCTGAGTTGTCCCTGTGCCTCAGAGAAACTGGTGGAAAGATGATACACGGAGAAATGGCGGATCACTGAACCTGTGTGTCAGACAAGGTCTTGTTAAGGATTAGAGCTCTTTGGTGAGATGGACTCTTTCACTGTCTTTGACCTTGTCTTCTTTTAGTTCATCCAGTCCCTCTTTGTGCTATACTGTCAATTTCTGCCTGTGAAACACGTAATTTATACATATACATTTCTTTCTGTTTAGTTTTTTTAATCTCTCTTGTAGGCAAATAAAAATTCTCTTGACTCACAAAGAGGTTGATGATAAAGTGTGTGTGTGTGTGTGTGTGTTTCTGAGTCTGGGTGGGAGGAAAAGCCGAAGAGATCTTTGTGTCTCCCTCTCCCCCAGCTGAAACATACTGGAGGTCAGTCATGCTTTCTGTGTTTGTCCCGACAGAAGTCAGGGAGGGAGATCGATATAAAGATGAATTATTGTGTCCAAGTCGAGGGCTGCACCAACAGCCTGCATTTTTCAGGCCTCCAGTGAGTGCCAAATGCTTTCCTTTCTGACGAGCGTTGAGCTTTAGCTTGTTAGTGTGGTCTCTGGACCGAAGCTGTGCTGAGAGAAAATTGGACCAGACTCCAGGGGTAATGCGCTGTGGCTCAGTGCAGCTCAGCTTAGCACCACCAACAGGCAGACCAGGGGTCCCCCTCCATTTTCAGGGCTTAGTAGAACCTCCTGGATATTAGGTATTTGGTTAACTGTTCTCTGAGGTATAGGCAAAGCAGGGCTGCTCTTGGCTGCAGTTGAATGATATGTCTCTCTAAGGCAAACTGCCTTCAAATGGAAAAAATCCTGGGACTGATCTGCATTGAATCAGTTATAGACGTCCTTTTAAGTAGCGACTCCAGGATAAGACGACTTCGAGTCCGATGTGTGAGCTATGAATAACTTAAAATGGAAATGAATCTTTATTTATAGTGGATATGGATTATATTCTATTTCTCTGCTTGTCAAAGGATTATTTAGTATGTTTGTGCAATATACATCATCAGCGTGTTTCTGTTAAAGCGCAATAATATATTGTGTCTTGAAATGTGCAATATGTCAGCCTGTGTTTGGAGGAGGGGAAATTGGCCAACAGCACAATGATGGATTCCCCTCCAGAGGGCCACAAGAGCATTTTATTTTTTTAAAGGTGTAGCTGTGTTTAAAAAAAACAAAAAAAACAAAAACCATCAGCTGAACATTCACCAGTCACAATCAGATGTTACTGGCAGATGCCAAGAAGGACTCAATCACTCTTAATACAGTGAAGCAGATCACATGAACAGTGATGCTTCTGTAAGCATCCCACGTTTCTGACATGTTAAAATTCAAAGGATGCAGTAAACTTTGTACCAAAATCAGACCGTGTTTGTTGGTCTGGAGTCCAGAACTGTAATTGCTGCATTATTCACTCATGTTCATATTGGCTAATGAAGCTTTACATTGCAGGGGGCACATTGTATTAAAACCATAGAAATTCACAATTATTTAGTTTATTTTAGTGTTGTAGATTGGTATGTCATGATGATCTGACCAGGGCTTTGGATCAAGTCAGAATTTTGTCACTCCAGTCCAATTTGGTTGCATGTGACCATTCTGTATTCTATATTTAAGTATTTTTTTTTCCTTTTTTTCTGTTCAATGCTCCACTAAACTTCTGTACCAACTTACGTAATTGTATGGTTTACCGGGAAGACTGAAGTCTCAGTCCTTTAATCACACAGTGAGACCAGTCAAAGTGTGTGACCTTTACTGATTACACTTTGGTGCTGCCAAATCATGAAGTTTACAATTACACACATAAAATAATAGAGCCGAAACTTGTTTACTGACCGCTTAACCTCAGGTTTCAGCTTCTGTCATCAGACAAGGGAGAAGTTTGATTCTTGCACATCAAGCCTTATCATAGGGTTCATTGTGATCATATACAACTGTAAATAGTGATACTGTGATGAACGGTGCAGTCCTGAGAGCTGGAGCTCATTGCTGGCTTCACTGCTAGCTTTAAACAGTAGAGATGATTTGCAACTGAGACAATCCGTCATAAAACACAACAAACACTCGCTTGTTCCAACACTAAAACACAAAGTTAAGCAACAGCTTATAACGGGGAAACAGCTGTTGAGCTGAAAGAGCCGTTTCTGGGTTATACGCCGTTATATAACTTTGTGTTTTAGTGTCAGAACATGAGAGGAGACCACTAATCATTCAGTGAGTTTCTCTTTTAATACCAGCCTTTATTGTGTTTTGTGACAGATTGTCACATGTAATTTTAAATTTTTAAGAGGTCTTGTTTTGTGACCTCCTCACACGCACATCCGTGGTGGTTTACGCATGCACTCTGTGCTTAACTTTTGATACAAATTTGATTCTTAAATGACAAAGCGCTAATCTGAGTCTAATAATAAAATAACATGGTAAATGGTAAAAATTACAACAAGCACACAGGACCGTTTAGAGTTGTTGCAAAGTTTATCTGATGACTTTAGGTGGAGGCAGGCTAGCACTTC
>JAPQLA010000025.1:17637620-17650063 GCA_029822935.1 Naso vlamingii | reverse complement strand
GAGATGGCGTTTACTGCTTACTTTTCTCCTGATTTGTCTTGTAACATGAGAGAAATGTCACATGAACATGTGAACAAAGTGAAAAACATGATTTTCATTGGAGGGGGGCTTTAAATAATCATGTGATGTTGTTATACTGTGTTGTGATTTAGAGATTCAGCCATTACTGATGTTGTTGTAGGAGATGTACGTAATGTCCGTTCTGCACAACCATCGTGATTGGTTGATGCCTTTGTTCAAAGTGTGAAGGCTCAGAAAAATCAACCTCAATGTGAAAAATAAAAAGTCATTTTTACACAGTGTGATATTCGTGTTCTATGTGACAGTATTAATGACCAACCAGCAGTACAAAAATATTATGAACATGCGAAATATTGGCTTGAATAAAGGCACCAAATGTGTAAAGGCCTTAACTCCACAACACCTTGGAAAACTAATCTGCTGTTACAGAGAATCATAGTTGGGCGATGTCGTTCAAAATGGCCATTGACGATGTGCAGCGTGAAACATTGTGATGGATGATGTCATCGTCTTTTTTTCTCTCATTTAATTTCATTGTTGCTACTGCTCATTCTGTGTTTAAGTAATATTTATTTATCTTTCCTCAATAGTGCACCGCTTCTCTTTCGCCAACCTTTGCTGCACTTCATAAAATATATCCTGTTTGACCCAGTGTGTGCTCTGCTCTGAGAGAGAAGGAGAACAAGTGAGGGAGCAGGAAGCGGTGTTAACGACAAAGGTGGTGAATCTGAGAAGTGCACCGTTAGTTTCTGATAGTTTTCAGCGGTGGAGAACAAATAAACACCAGTAGGCCCTCGCTGTGATGTTTTTTTTTTTTTGAGGGAACTAATGTTACAGCGCTCTTAGTCTCAACATAAATGCCCAAAGTTGAGTCGGCATCATTAGTAGGTTTTAATTACTTTGTCATTCTGTTAATTGTATTGGTACTTTGTGAAATAAATGCATAGTTGAATTACTGTTCCATGACAGACTAGCATTAATATTTATGGCTTTCACCTCAGCGTGTGTCCGTGTATATGTCCTCTGCTGTGTGTGTGTGAGAGAGGATGGAGAGATGCACAAAAAATAAGTGATGGCAATATGACAGGCTCATCCTACCAACTGACGTCACAGAGTGAGTTTTATGCCCACTGAATGCTTCTCTTACCGTGTTAACCCGTAAAAATGGCCCATAAAAAGTTCTGTCACTGCTGGATTACAACTGCATGTGAGTCTGTGAATCTCTTTGTGCCTTAGGCAGCTTTGCAGGGAGGGGAGGGGCGCCTTTTACATCACAGTGAGGCGGTGGTCAGGGCTCAGTCGACGATGACATTCAGCCGTCCTAATGAGGATCATGTCATATACAGAAGAGCTGCCAAGGAGACCTTAAGATGAAATTGTTTTATTAGTTCTGTTTGTAATATAATTGTTTGAATTTTAACCAGTCTTTTTTTTGAACAGTATGAATGGGTGATACATCTATAAACTTATAAAAACCTTCTCTCCTATTTTCAGTTTGTTTTCATTTGATCTGAGAACGTCTCCGTGAGTTTAAAGCTGATAGTGCAGAGATGATATTTTCCAAATCTCTCACCATCATCCACAGAGATGAGGTGACGTTATATTATGACATTGGTGATTCATATCCTTGAGGTTTTCAGACCAGTGGCATGGAACTGGGACTTGTAGCACAGACATGATTATGGTTCTGCTGTGGTCCGTCACCAGAAATAGCACGAGCTGTTTGCTGGCTGCCCTGGAGCTGAGTGCTTACCAAAGGACTCCATATTTAGAGCTCTGACCATGTTGGAGGTTCATTAATTCTTGTTCTGTATGAAGTGAGAAGTCTTTTTCCAATCCGTCAAGAATTTTTCCTCAGATCATAAGTGCATCGGTAGATTGTTTTGTCTCTTTTTTTAAAATCAATTCATAGAATTCAGACATGACACACACATCCTACTCTCAGTTAATCTAAGGCTGTTGCACTTGTTTAAGATATCTGAAGTAATTTAATGTTTTAGAGTTAAGAAATACTTAACTTTAAAACACTTGGATTTACTATTTTATGTATTGACTACCTGTTTAGAAACCAAGAAAATGGGGCCCAAGTATTTCTTTAAAATCAATACAATAAATATAGCCTGGTAAACCAGACCTAGTCACTTCACGCATTAATTTGTGAAAATGATCTGGGAACCCTTCCATTCACGGCTGTTTCCAGCCTTCCAAAAAAACGGATGGGCCAATCACAACCGTTTATCTCACATGGGGCGGGCTTTATGCAATGGCTCACTGACAAGGCCAAAGATGGAAGCTGGCAGGAATCGTTAATAACCTGCAGGCAGACGAGGGGCACGGTTAACGTGAACGTGAATTTCTGACAACCTGATAAATAGTCACATAGAAAAAAAAACAAACAGTACTTGCTGGGTCTCCAAGGTTGTTCTCTGTCTTGTCAGAATATTCCTCTTAGTTAGTATTGTGTAGTTTTCGATAACGAGGGATTTCAGTTGCCTGAAATTCCTCTCAAAACAGACATGGGAGTGACTCGCCTGAGTGTGAGGGGAAAGACGGGTAAACAGCTCTGATTGGTTGAATGGTTCTCAGCCTATCGAATTGCGTCCTGAGGCAGTTTTAACCGCTTCCGTTGGTACTGCCCCTTAAAAATGAACAGTGAATCAAGAGTCACCAGACTAATTCTTACTTGAGAGTTAGTTTGGCTGTGCCAGGCTAAATAAAATAAGTACATCTCTCTGTCTGAAGACACAGTAGGTGGGATCAGATATAATGGTGTTTGTAACAGTTTTATGAGAATTCACGGGTTTGAAGCTTTCCCCCTCATGGCACTTTCTCCAGATACTCTTTCTTCAATTGGCCCAAGTATTACTTGTGTCTAGTGCTGCCGTTTTTTCTTTATGTTCATTAATTTTCTAAAAGGATCCCTTTCAAAGCTTTGGCCTGAAGTTAAAAGTTAGAGAAAGTAGGAAAAGGAGGCAGTGAAATGTGCCAAAGGCCCTTTGATTTGAAGCTGTGTGCTTTGTGACTCACACTTTTACATCAAGACCATAGAAAAGAACCAAGACCTGTCCAAATGGAGGTAATACTTTGAGGCAACAGTAGTAGTGTGATTTTATAATGTTATGGTGTTGGTGGATGATGTGATGGGGTTTTTATTGGTTTCCATATATACAAATAATACAGATACATACAAACAGACAGTAAGAGATGTTGTAGAGAGGTGCAAAAAACTCTCAAAGGGGTTTCATCTGGACACTCTCCAGTACATTGTATACATAACGTTAGTCCATTAAAATGAAGAAAAGAGTACAATAAATCCTGAATATTAGATATGATGATATTAGCCTATATCACAGTACTCTTTTGGCATTGACAGTGAATATAGTCTTAGAAAAACTAAAAAGATTTAAGAAAAGGACGTATTTATTGACTCTAATTAGGTATGAAAATAAGGCACAGGCCTAAATGTGTTGTGGGAGGAGCAGCCTGCTCTATAATGTAGGTTAATTAGTAAAAGTAATTTGTAGTGTGTTCTTTCTCAGAGTTAGAAAAAGAGGCAAGATGAATCATCTCAACTGCTTTCATTCAACAGGAACCCCAAGATTTATTGAATAGGGTTGTAACAATACATGGATGTATCGATTCATCTTCCTGCGATCAAACTCCATCGATGGTAAACAGCAAATCATCCTTCCTGTGTGATTTGTATCGATCTCAAATCATTTTTCAAAGTAAAAATTGATTGTCTTGATACCAAGAATCAGTGCCTTGTGCTTAGCAAGTCAAACGTTGTTCTAGTTCATTCTCCTTCGTTCTGCTCGTGTGTGTTGTGTCAGCAGCGTCTCTCCAGATAACGGTGGATCACGGCAGGAAGCAGCAGGAGAACCAGAGATTTTCAGTCGGCGTTTGCGCTCCGCACAGACTGAATCGAGGCCTCGAACTGAATGTTTGTGGAGTTCAGTGTATCGAGCTTTTCCAGAGTTTCACCTCCTGTACCACTGCACAGAAATAGGCTTCTTCTTTTCCTCTATTTTTGGCAAAAACAACAACAACAAAACATTACTTTATCAATATCTAGTCACTGAATCACTTCATATCGTGTAGCTCTAAATGAGCCCATATTGTTCTTGCATTGCCAGCCATGTATCATAATACACATCATATCGCTGTTAAAACGTATTGTTACACCCTTGATTTTATATAAATACAGTAATCAAAAGGCAAAAATTACAACGCTGAAACATTTAGAAAGTCAAATACAGTTTTGCAAAATGAACTTGGTGGTTTAAGGTGAGAGTGGTGATGATGACAGAAGTGGTATCCACCCAGCTCTAACCATGTTACCGTGGTGATAGCAACAAATGATCCCGCTTAGTTTTTGTTCTCCTTATACGTTACTGATGAAGCAGTGTCATTGCTGCTACATACCCGAGTACACTTTTGTGTCAAGTTCAACTAGTTCATGAATTTCATGAAGAACATCAGACACTGAAAAGAGTTTTGTGAGAAAGAATGGAGAGTATACAGCGTGCCCGGCAGCTGCTTCTCCTGTTAGACAAGTACTCTGTTGATTGAGCATAAGATTGAAATTGACTGAAGAGGAAAGTGAAATCGCTGAATCACTCAATTTAACATTATGTCTCTGCTCTCCTTCTTTAATGATAATGTTCTGAACAGGACAAGTACTATGTTGTGGCAATCTAGCAAGTCTTTGCTGAAGACAAACTGAAACAACTGAAGAAAATATGAATTCTTTCGAAAATAACTAAACAAAAGGTGAAATGTTTTTAAAGCTTTTGTTTGCAGTAACTTATCACAGTATCATAAGCTAAGGTGACATTTGTTTTGAGAATTCTGCCAGTGACATACACCCAAGATCTGTGCACTCTCGCCTCTGTCCTTGAACAGCTCTGTGAATTAAAAGGTATCTTTCTTCACCATCCCATGTTTTTTTCTTCTGACTGAGATTTATTTTCTTTAATCCAATCAAAAACGAGCCAACCTCAAATAAAATTGTTTCGTACAAGCTGTACAGGAGCTGTTGATATAAAATCAAATCAAGGAGGTGCTACAGTATGAATCTTGCTGCAGATACCAGTGAGCTTGCTCCCGTTATTGCGTTTGTCCATCGCATTCGATCTCTTAATGGATATATGCCTCAAATAGACGCAGGGCTCATATGCTGGTTGAATGGCTCTCTGCTGGGCTCGGTTGCCCGCTCTATAAGCACGTAAGTGTGATTTATGAACTGGCTAATTGCCTTTGTCCTCACTGCTTCCATGACCAGGCAAATGGCCTGACGGGAAAGGTCATTTCCTGTCCTATTTCAGTAGTTTCCATCAGGGAGACTTATCCACAGCAGAGAGAAAATACTTTAGATGATATTATTGCAATGTTATTGTTTGCTTTATTTGTCAAATTATTTCAGCTGATCCCCTGAGAGATAGCATGGAATGTGCAAACAGCTGGGAATGTAGAACTGATTTTAAAAGAGGCCGGCAGATGGTTATCTGAGCACTCAGAGCTGTCATGCTACATTTGCGCCACAAAGCTTATTCAGGGGGTCAAAATGAGAAGAGAAATCGAAGATCAGCTGAGGAAGTATTCAGCTAAAGTTTGGTAACTGAAGGAGCAGGGACTCAATTATGAGTTTTCATCATATGACACCATATTTCACCCTCCAGTTTGGACCTTGCAGGATATGAGATGACTGTAAACTTGGTGTGTTGCCCGTCCTTGTTGGCAGTGGACATTTAAGCAGAAGATTTTCCTCTCAAAGCTCAGAGACTCCGTCTTCAGCTGATTCTGTTGGCTTCACTGGGACGGGTGGGTACCAAAACTCTGTACCAATATGGTACCGGTACCAACACATCTGACACTCAGGCTGTCACGTAATTAAAAAAAATGATTTCAAACAAATTTAACACGACCCAAAATTTGTTCAGTTAAATTCGACCCCCCCACCCTCTCCTCATGTCCGCCTGCTCCCCTTCAGTTTTCTTTACTTTATGAACACCACAGCCTGCTGCTGTATGAACAGCCACAGCTGTATTTTCTCTGTGAAAATCAAAGTATCACAGTGCTACAGTATTCATAACAGGTAGCCTAGAGGGCAGCGACTTTTTTTTTTTTTTTAATATAACTTACAAATAATTGTTCCCACTGCTTATTTTGTGTTTATTTATTGATCTTTCCTCACGCACTATTTTTTTTCTGCCATCCACTTTGCTGTCGCTGTTTCACTGCAATTTCTCCACAGCACGACTTATGAAGGGTGATCTTATTTTAATGTGTGAGGAGAGGGAACTAACGTTACAGCACTCTTCATGTAAACACCCAAACTTAAGCTGACTAAGTTAGTGGGCTGATAACGTTACGTTGTCACTCCACTAATTGTGTCGGTACTTTGTGAAATAAATGCGTAGGAGTAATAGGATACAGTCGGGTGTGTGACAGGGCTGAGCTCACAGGCTCATCTTACCAACTAACACGTGTCAGTGTTATACCTATTGAGCACTTTTCGTACCATCATTACTGTAAGAGTGGTCCATGAAAAGCTAAGACTGCTGTTTTAACATGTCAGCAGAAAGCAACACACACACCACTTGCTCCGTCTCCTCAGTGGTGCTGTGAACCAAATCCCCTGGTGAGTCCAAAATGAAAAAGAAAAAAGGGATTGTCTTGAGAAAGGTCCTTGCGACCAAAACGTTGACCTAATGAATCAGTGCAAAGGTGAGGTTGTGTGCGGGAATCCCTTTTTTCCTTTTTCATGCTGTTTTAACATGCTCACTATCAGAGTGCACCGGCCGTGAGACTGTAGAGAGAGCGGGGCGGGGAGGGAGGGGCACCTTTTTAAATCACGATGTGACGATGGTCGGCTCCGTGGATGATGTGCTTACAGACTGAAGCTTACAGGTCATTACTGCTGTAATATGAACTCCTCAACCCATGTTCGAACGTATATCCAAATTTCAGGTATAAAGTAACAGCCCTGTCTGATACCTAGCAGAGCAAACACAACACGGATTTCAGTGCTTCGTTTCAGTACCGCTTAATAAATGTCAGAGCTGAGGAGAGCTGTCCCGTTGTGCTAATATTTCTGCTGAAGTTGAAGCTGGAGTTTGTGGATGAGTTGGTTAAGAATAGAGGGTAATTTGTAGAAAATGTATTTTAATTTCCTGTAGTTGGGTGAGATTTTATTTATTATGTGAATTTGTTAATAGTGTTTTGTTTTGAAAGAGTTAATATATTGCTCAATTTAAAGTTCACATTTGCCTTTGCAATTAAAAACTGTTTTTTTAATGTTTTCAGCTATCGTCCTGTATTTATTTCTTTTCTTTAAGAAGCATCAGTTTAGGCATTGGCACAATGTTTAAAGTATCGTTTCAGCACCGGTGTTGGAAAAAACCCAAATGGTCCCATCCCTAGTCACTGGGAGCAGACATCAATGACAGGAAATACAGGACTGTACGAGGAAACCGAGGGAGCTGAAACAAAACAGAGGAATTCAGTTTATTTACAGCCTGTTTTTACACTAAAGGCTTATGTTTGAAAAAGAGGTTTGAGTCACAAAATGTGTTCTATTCTGGTGCTTGCTGGTGCGGCAGATAAGCAGGAAGAAGACAGATTTGACAAAGTAAAGCTGTGATCAAACATTTTTGGGGAGATGATGAAGGGAGCAGCCTGCAGATCACGAGTTTGCACTGACAGGATCTGAACTTGATATTTCAGACTAAGGTTATTTTTAGGGTATGTGCGGTCTCACTGTAATTTGTAGTACTCTGAACACAAATGTTGGAAATTGTGCATAAGAGCTGCTGCTAACATTTTGTTTTTATTCCGATCATTTTCAATAATCATTTTGTCTATTGCATCACAGGAAGTAGTTGGAGGTGCCTGTGACAATTTCCTCTTTCCTTTTCTATCTACAGTTTGCTTCATTCGTCTTTTATTTATGGTTTTATAGATACTCAGTAAACCTCAGTACCTTCACTTCCTTAAAATCTGAGGAGTACAGTATTCACACCCTTCATATCAGCCAGCATCAATGTCCCGTTTCACCTGTGGGACCTGTAACGCCTTTAAGGCCTTTGCTATCTGGGAAGTGAAAACATAAATTTTCCACATAGCCACACACACCTAAATGTGTGTATCCTGCTCATCGTCGAGTTTCAAAACCCAAGTGCACCATAGTGCATGTCTCCTGCTGCGCTGCTGACAGCACTGTCGGCCGAAACACTCAGTCACACTGGCCGGCAGTGGAGGAGGTTGTACCGACGTCTGGCTCAAAAGTGGTTAAGCCAGCGTCATTGGCAGTCGAGAGCATCGGAGCATCAAACAGACATGAGTCATGTGCCCTGCCTCACGCTGTCCGACGTCGTGCTGCCTCACATTTCCATAACTCGTCTCGACTCCATCACAATTATTTTGGTGATTTTGAAGCAAGATTCAACACAAAGTTACAGGCTGCTGCAGTTGCTCCTGCATGTACAATGACACAGCTAAAAAAAAAATAATGCAGTTCAGTCAGGACCACTTCAGTCAAAGGAATATATTTTATTATCACTTGCAGTGAGTTAAATTTGGTGTTGTGGCTCTTTTAGGAGCTCTCTGCCCTTCTGTGAAACTCCTCATGGGGAGCAGAGCAGAGCAGGCATCAATGACAGCAAATGACATTAAGTCAGACCCAGCATAAAAGAAGGAGACGAGGTTGGGAAGGCTCAGAGGAAGCAACAAGAACAGGCAGGGTAAAGCAGTTAGAGTAAGGTGCCTTGAACTCGATTGTATGGGTAACAGGCAGTCAGCTGATCAGTCAGCCAATTGATCAGCTTTTTGCTGCTGATGACGGCCTGAGCTTCACCTTGTGGCCTGACTGGACTACAGCCGTGCTCAATTTATTTAACAGATAAAAAGCGACTCGGTGGCTTTAAGGTTTTATGGGCCGCGCCTTCTAGTATTTAAACATCATATTGTTGATGCTGTCTCACATTTAGTGTTATCCTGGCCAGCAGACTACCTGATGTGAGTCCCGAGTCGTTCTGAGTTGGGCATGCACAAACATGTCCGCCATTTTGGACAGCCAGTCAGGCTACACCAGTTGGACAAACAAAAGTGTGCAAGCTATTTTTTTCTTTGATGCTAAGCACACGGTGGTCTCTATAAACAGACTCTACATTTAGTGAATGTAGAGTCTGTTCTGAATGTAGGCGAGGTAGGGCGATCTTGGTACCCTGGTTCCTGGTTGTAGTCTTTTGTAGTCAGCGTAATTAACGGCGGACTGGCTACTCTCTCAACTCCAACTCCATTCTCACGTCGGACTGTAAACAGCGAGTGGCACATGGAGAAAGAGGTAGGAAATTGAAATTTGCCTCCTCCAACGGAAGCCCAAGAATAATGGGGTTTGCCCCCAGAGGCTGTATCGCTGTCTGCCGGAAGTCAGACGGCGAATGCAGCTGATGGGTTCTGAGATTGAGCTCACGGTCAGTACGTGATATGAATCCCATGTCGATGTGAGTTACGCAAACGGAAGGAGGTCTGCCATCTTGGACAGCTAACTGGGCATACACTGTTGATGAGTAATTTATTGCCAGTTACGTTAGCTGTAGTAGCATTAGCAGCTAACATTATGCTAGCGTCTTTGCTTGGCACAAGCTAACTAACAACCACAAGTTGGAATTATAACACAGGCTGTCGCTAGCTCCAGAGATGGCTAGCACTAGCCATGATGCAGTTATAATGTAAAACATTAAATCTGATTTAGGCCGTCAAGCTCAGATCGTAACATGTGGTTTGTCCAATTGGTGTAGCCGTAGCTGGCTGTCCAAAATGGCGGACATGTTTGTGCATGCCCAGCTCACATCGACTCACATCGGGTAGTCGCACACACACACACACCGTGCCTGCTGGCCAGGATAATACTGTGTGTGAGTTGCATTTTCTTTGTGTTGACATTACAGTCGACCCAGCACCTGCCCTCTTCGGTTTGGATGTGCGTGTCCACTCGACTTTTGTTCAGTGTGTTTTCCTTCTCATCTTTTTTATTCTACTGGCTTATCTACTAACTAAAAACCACTTAACAGACATTTTAGGCTACATGTGCATTACTCTGTTTTAAATTGAAGATGGAGTCCAGAGCAGAGTCCAAAGCAAGTACGGGGACATACTCCACTGGTACCAGGAACAGTATCCGTCGCCGTTGCCATGGGCAAAGACTTTCCACATAAAAAAAAGACGAGATTTCTTGAGATATGTCAGCCTGATAATTACCCTCTGACTTCAGCTTTTAATAAAAGTCTGTATGATTTTCCAAACAGCTTCGTTTCTGCCCGTCCACAGCAAAATGCAGCTTTTCAAAATAAAATTTTTATTTAAAACATTTTCCCCGACAAAACCAACACCAGTTATCTGCCTTCTCTTTGTGCTGTTACCATTTGACTTAGTGCTCAAAATTTGATGCATTACTGTTCTTCCACAGTGGCATCCTTTGCTTGTGAAGTTTGCACCAGGGGTCACATTAAAAAGATGATTCACTTTAGCCTTTGTCACAATGTTTCTCTCTTCGAATGAGTCAGAGCTTAGCTGTAGCATGCATCACTGGAAACCCAAGGCATTTGAATAAATCAAATAAATCATTGTGCTCCTAAGTAGGTGTTTACTTGACTGAGTGCCACTGTTGTGACCCCAGCTGCTTGCAGCCTCCCCAAAGTCAAACAGAGATGTTGTTTTGCACTTTTTGTGGCTTTTTGCTTTGTTTCTACCAGAAATATCAGTGCAGCAGCTTTTCCTGACTTTTCCTCGTCATTATGGGGAAAAGTTTCTCTTGCTTCACTGAATAATCCCTTCTGGCACTCTAAAACCTTCTTTACCACAAACACGTTCACTCCCATTTTCTTGTGACAAAACAACGAGAGACTTCAGACAATGAGTGATGACATTTTCTGCCACAGGGTCCATTAGCACTCTCATGTGTGACAGTGTTTTTTTTTTTTTCTCTCTCTCTCTCACAGCTCCATATGTTGGCATGTTTGTAATTTGTGTGGGTAAATAGGGGCCAAGAATCTCTGTTTGGAGCATTTAATTTTTAACTGAGGTCATGTTTTAGTGTTTTATTGTTAAAAAAGAATTTGTATGTCTCAGGTTTTTTGTTTGTTGTGAAGTCATAACGGTGTCACCAAGAAACATTATTGATTCATTCTGTTGAGTTCAAATTAAAAGGGGAAGAAAACCAGTTCACTCATCATGATGATGGCATTGAGATGATCTCAACTCAAGCTTGAGGATCCAGGGGCTTCTTTGCAAGAAGATGGAATTTGAAAGACATTGGTACGACTCTGTTGAACTGCATCATAATGGAAAGTCAAAGAGTTTTTGTAGCTTGACCCTCATTTGATACTAAAAATCCAGGACTACAGCCTTTGGTTTTCCTTTTCTTCATAGGAAGTCTTATCTTAACGTTACAAAAGGTCACAAAGAATGAATGTTACGATGTCACAAATAACCAATACGATGGTACATTGGTATCAAGTCCATGGTACAGTATTTATTGTGATATAAACAAAAACAAACAAACAAAAAAAAAGGCAAATGAAAACTTGGGGAAAATGCTGCTAATTAATATGTTTTTTGGCTGACTGTTTCTCACTTAAATTGCTTTGTTTCCTGTTCAAGTCTGTGCAAAAAACAAACAAAAAACTGTCGTATTAATTGTCTTTGGTAAAGAAGATGATTGAACAGTGATTAACAAATGAGCCATCTCATAATGTTACCCTGTGCGCTTTTCTTTATCCTCCAATCACGAGTTAACTGTCTGTAGTCATTTTCTACCAGTAACGTCTTTTTGGCCGTTCCATGAGCTAAACGAGTCTTTCTTTGTTTCCTTCTTCCTCTGTGAGCTGACTGAGTGTGTTTGTCTGCTGAGACAATGAATTTTTCACACATTTGTCCACAGTTCAGCAGCTTTACCAGATTTTTGGTTGGTCCCGGAAGGGACCTGCTCAACACATGGCTATGTCCGTGACTGACTGACTGACTGACTTAGCACAGTTGGTGAGCACAGTTGTTCGGGTCTTCCCGGAGCTCCTCAGGTTTGCTCGCAGCATGCGTCCACGCCTCCCAGCCACAACACTGGCTGTGTCACTCAATGCGAGCGGAGTTTGAGGAAGCAGGTTTGTTTCTAAACGCCGGTCTGCTTCTCTTTCGATCCTGATGTCATGTGTCCGTCAGAGGAACGCTGATTTTTAACGTGAAACAGCGGTATTATGTGTTATTGATCTACTTAGGTGTGTTTATATTGGAGAGCAGACGATCTCTGTGGATCAGTTTTCAGACAGTCACAAGCACAGCACGCTCGCTCTGCAGCTAACAGCTCATTGTTACAAACTAGCTTACAAAGGAAGCTGTCTGTGTGCTGTTTGACCGTTTAGCTT
>JAPQLA010000025.1:17570526-17593264 GCA_029822935.1 Naso vlamingii | reverse complement strand
GTTTATCTGATGACTTTAGGTGGAGGCTGGCTAGCACTTCCCATTGACTACCAGTGTTTGAGCTAAGCTAATTAGCGCTGGGCGAGCTCTGCCCGTCTCTTCCTTGTTACTGCACACACAGTCAAAAGAATGGGATCTATCTTCATGTCTGGAACTCTGGAAGGAGGCAATAACAAAAAGGAAAAAAGTTGGCATATTTTAACGATGATCGACAGTGTAATCAATAGCAAAAGTAATCATTAATTGCAGACCTACACTTGTTAGCAGGTGGATTATATTGGGGGAAGTTTGTAACTGCTGTCTCTGTTCTTCCCTGCAGCTCATTAGCTCCTGGTCGATGTCTGTCAGCTGTGTGAAGTTTTGGTGTGACTTTGGAAAGGCTGCTGTGTGAAGAACCATAAAGTTTTTGTTGTGAAAGGTTTTTAATTTGGTCTACATCCACTCCTTGAACAAATTCTGTTTTTAATGACTTATTTTGATGTACAAAAGATTGCGTGTTTCCCAATTTATGTCTTTGTTTTTAAGGTGATTCTGTTGACGCTGGCTTCTCTTTTGGAGGCTGAAATGTGGGGGAAAAAAGCCGTGTCTGTCACAGGCTTGTTATTGTTTTATGGTTTGCTTCAGGACCTCTCCAGCTGTTGATTAACCATGACCATTAAAGATATTGTTTTCTCTTCAAGCACAGCATAATATAACAAGCTATAAGAGCAGCGAAGAATGACAGTCCTGCAGCATTTTTTCTCAGGCTGGACTCTCGTTCTGTCAGTTTAAACTTCAAAGCAGAGAGAAAACAGATTTAAAGGAGCTCTCCAGCTTGTTTTTCCTCCTGGAGTGTGTCAAGCTGTCCTTTAGGCATCAATAGACATATTCAATTTGTGTCTCTTGTGCTGAACAAGAACTTGGCTGTGTACTGACTACTTGTTAAACAGCAAACCTCTACAGGGCAACAAACTGGACACAGGCTGCCTGGCAACTACTGAGGGCTTTTTTACTGTGCAGTTCAAGTTGCTCCAATATTTTTTCCAACATTACTTCTTATATCACCCCTGGAGGCCATACTAATAGGCACTGATTAAAAAGATATGTTTGAAAGCTATAGGTGCCTCCTCTACTTCCTCTCTCCTGTCATTTCCTCTGGGGAACAGTGGAGGACATGAGGAGCGGCACCTCGGAGGGGAAATTAATCAGCCACTCAGATCTTCACACTCGGTCACTGTGGAGATTTCTGTCTTCTGGGGAGAGGCTGTGGATTTGTCTGTAAGAATACCTCCCTTAACCAAGCCTCCCGTTACTGTTATGCATGCAAAAGTGGGCTTGTGCCTTAAAGGAGAAGTTTTTTTTTTTTTTTTTAAACATATTCAGCCTTATAATAAGGATGTTTTGATCATATAAGATGTTCTACAGCATTATTATGATGAACGGTAGAGTCACAAGAGCTGGAGCTCACTGTTGACATCACTGCTAGCTGAAAACCACAGAGGTGAAGGGGCATATCAGATGCTTCGATAGTCCTCGAAAAAGGTAATTTTGGAAAACAAGACAGTTGCTGAATGTTTAGTGGTGCCTCTCATGTTCTGACACTAAAACAAAAAGTTGATCAGCGGCTAATAAGCCGCGTTAAAAGCGGTTTTTAAACTTGGTGTTTTAGCATCAAACAGCTACACATTTGTCTTCTAAAATAACCTTTTTCGAGGATTGTCAAAGCACTTGATATGCCCCTTCACCTCCATCGTTTTCAGCTAGTGGTGATGTAAGCGACAAGCTTCAGCTCTCGTGACTGCATCGTTCATCATAATAATGCTGTAGAACCTTGTACATGATCACATAAAACCAAACTTCTACTTTAAACTGCTGTTTTTATAAGTGCGAACAAGGAGTTCTAGGTCAGCAGCTTCTGTGATAGATTGAAATGAAATCATGTTTTTTTGTACAAGAAAAAGGTTGGTAACCTTGCCAGAAGGGTAGAAAACTCTAATGTAAAGCTATTAACGTGCTAAGTGCCTATAACCTCCCCTTGTTTTGAGAGATAATGTATAAAAACCTTAAAATTATGAAAGGGCAATTAAAGGCAAACAACAGAAAAAAGGAGTGTTAATACTGTGAATGAAGGTCTCAGATATCTGTAAATTTTCATTTAGAATTTTTAAGCGGGTCTGTGCTGAATGTTGTTTTCAGGAGCTCAAACCTGCCGCAGAACGAAGAAGGAAAAGGATTTTTAGTCTGAGACAGGTTCCGTGTTTGACATCACATCTGGGATCAATTATATTGCACAGCTGTTCAGTTTCCCATCAGATTTAAATGGCTCTGTACAATAGACTATAGTACAGTTGGCTGTGCTGCTTGTTTTCACTCCGAATTTGGAGGCTTTCCTTTTATCCTCCTCGTCCAAGTCGCCATCTGATCCATCCTCATTTGGCAAGCAAAGCCCTCAGAATTTGTTTTCATCCTCCATCTTTGCTTTGTATTGGTTTGGCATTGTGTTTCCATCATTAGAGTCTATTTCAGATGTGTTAGGGTGTACTGAGCCAACTGAGAAGGCCCCACGATGACTTTTCACATGTGCTGTTATTATTTTTATCAGTGGTAGTAGGAGTGATGGTGGTGGTCTTGTGCAGCTATCGAACAGTTAATAGTGGAAACATTAAATATAATGAGAGAGAGAGATGACAGGAAGAAGTCCACCATAAAACCATTAACCTTAAGGGGAAAAGTGCTTTTTCACATCACATTCCTCTAAGTATGGATATTCATTGAAAGAGCGTCCATCATCTCATATGTGAACTGGAAATGAGACGAAATTCATCCAGGAAGCTCAGCTCAGATGAATCTACCTTATAGATGGAATATTAGGCAAAGAGACTGAAGATAGACTCAGACTTGATTGGCAAAAATAGCATAATACCCATTTCCTGTTGACAGGAATTTTCCAAATCACACTGGTGCTGATTTGCATTGTCCATGACCTGTTCAAACTGTTTTGTTCTCCAGAGTTGAACAAAGCAGGCTGCAGTGCATTTTGCCAACCATGGCCAAGAGTGACAGCTTGCCTTTCTCCCTTAAACCAGCGTGTGTCAGGAGACTAAACTCAGAGAGAAAGGTGTGTTTCAGTGCTCAACACTCTTAAGGTTTCTCTCCTGTATCCCTGTTTTTACTTGAGATATTTCCATTATTTTACTGTTTCGTGTCTGCTTTCAGCTGCAGGGTGGCTGTGTTAAGTTACTGTTAAAGAAGGCCTTTCTATGCCCATATTCAGGCCTTTGATTTTGATTTTGGACTCCTGCAGAGCAGCTAAACACAACTGACTGAACAGTGAAGTCTGTTGATCTTCAGAAAACTGACTCATGCTCTCTTTCTTTCTTCTATTTTCTGCATTTTCTCAAAACGGTCTGTGTTGTCTCCTCCTCCCCCTTTCCCTCATGCGCGCCTCCACACCCCGCTGCACTTGCAAACCCTTTACTGACACAAAATAAACACAGCTGGGACACTGGTAAAAATTTACTTACAGCTTCTCACTCCTCAACAAGACAAAGCAATGTGCGGTCCTTTAGCAGCAGTTTAGCTGTTAATCCATCTCATGTGCTCATGATGAGGAAGTAAATAAATCCACGGGAAACAGGACGCTCTCAACTTCTGTCTGGTACTTTAGGAAAGTTTAACAAAGTTAACGGTGCTTCCTTCACCCGATTAAAAAAACAAAAACACTTTATTGGAGCCATCTGGAACAAAGTGTTGACCGATTCCTGAAGCAGAGAGCAGAGCACAGCGGTGTCTGAGCAGAGTGGGGGAGGGGGGAGGCACAGCACTATGTGCATGAGCTAGCATGCCCATATAAGGAATTCCAGCACACATTGACATCACTGGAAAAACACTGTTAAAAAAACACTGTAAAACACAGCGTACAGAGCCAACTGAAATGGCTTGCAGGGCTCACTTCCAAAGTCATGAACCTCATTACGTGACACTTTGACATCGTTTAGCAGGAGTATCCGACACTGTTACAACATTTATAGGTCAGAATAGACAGAAAAGCAGAATAGCTCTCCTTAAATGAGAAACAAAACTTTTCCAGTTTTCGCTGTTACTTAATGAAAGCTTTTAAATAATAAAGGTGAGGGACTTTGAAGAAGACTTTATTGGAGATGATCTGTGTTTATCCACTGGTTTGAAGTCTCTGTTGCATTGTTGTGTTTTTGTTGAAAATTAAGTTTTTGGGGCAACTCTCTTACTGTCCGGAGTTCACTTACTTTTGATGTTAACATTATAAATTATGATATTAACAGTTACATTTCTTTTAAAAAAGAAAGAAAAAAGGCCTGTTTTGCCTCTGGGTCAATTTGCTTTGTCTGAGGATTTTTTAATTTCAGTTTGATTTGTTATGTGTGCTGCTGGAGCACTGAAAGTCCTGCAAATTGCTCATGGTAAGTCCTGTTCCAACATAATGCATAATGGAAGAGACAGAGAGTGTTAAATTAATATAAAATGTATATAAATATAGCTTTCTTATTTCATTAACCTCTGTGTTTATCTGCATTTATCACTCTTACATTCCTGCCTCATCATAGAGCTTTAAAGTCAGAACAAATCAGCTTCTATGAAAGTTTATTTTTTAATAGAACTTTTTGCTCCTGCTTTCATTCAGCTGTAAAATTACATTTTAACTAGCCATGCATAATAACATCAGGTGGATAATAGCTAATGTATGCCAAATCAAAGCAGCATTTTGTAGAATTCAAGTTGAACCTTCTGTATTTATAAAATTTTGTGGCTGTGTTCCACTCGGGTGGATTGTTTACTGATACTGTTCTTAACTTGATTAAGGGGCTCTTCAGTTTCCCACCCTTCAGTTCTGACTTATCATGAGTTTGTGTACTTGCTGTTTTCTGTGGGGAAACTGAAAAAAATATGAACCGACAGATCTGACTTTGACAATGTGGCCTGACCGGTGGCACCATTTAGCAGTAGGTGATCTGTGACTGCTCTCGAGGGTTCATGTCTCATTGATCTGTGTCAAGGCCGATGATCTGCACCAAAACAGTTTAGCTTTTAAGCCACAGGGCCCCAAACGCAGATACTGCCAGGAAAAACAGGCAGAGAGCAGGCTGCTGTGCCGCTTAGCATCACGTTTCTCAGCTGCTCCAAAACACAAACCTTTTCCCATCAGCTAAGTTTCTCCAGTAAATAGACTCCTCCATGTTACTTTGAGTGAGTCTAACTGTGTTCTGTACTGTAGTGGATAAGGAGCACTCTTTCTGAATCTGTTTCAGCTCTCTATTGCAGAACACCAGCATAAGAGCCCTCCAACTGTAGAGAACAAAGCATTATGAGGTCTGCCTCTGTGCCTCCTCAGAGAAAAGTCCAGAACAAAGAGGAAGAACAGAGTAAATATCTATTTACATTTCAAAAACAGATGTATAAACTCATTTAAAAAAAACAAAAAAAAAACAACTGTACATCTTGTCTGTAAAACACTACAACAAGAATAACAATGCATAACCTTCTAATGTGTCTGTGCATTCTGTTCCAGCTTCTAAATTGTGAAGATTTTTCTGCTGTTCTGTGTCTTATGTGATCGTAAGCTGAATATAAAAGAGGTTTTGGATATCAACCTTTGGCTACAAGCAACATCATGCATCTTTTTCAATACATTACTACATTGCACAAAATAGTAATTTTGAAGAAACCAGGTCATTTTTTATGGAGACAGTATCCTCTGGTTTCCCCTCTGATGTCCTACGACTTCTCTGTCTCAACTCTGTGATTCACGGAGGTTCCTGAAAGCAGCATGCGGCCTGCCTGCAGACTGAAGCTGCAGCTGAGCAGCAGCGGGGCGTGTTGGTGTTTCGTCCCGGTGTCAGAGGAGCTTTGGCTCACTGGCAGATGGACGTCCAGCACCAGAATGGACACCAGAACCAGAGCCAAGTGAGCAGGCAATGTAACTGAACTCAGCAGCCTTTACTAACTTCGTGACAGAGGAGAGGATGCTGGTGGGAAAAAAGAGACAGCGAGCGAGTGAGAGGACCAGCGAGAGTTCTCTCAGACAGCTGTTGGTGACGGCTATGCAAAATAAAAGGCTGAAGACACAAAACTTAAATTGAGCAAACGGTTAATGACTTATCAGCAGATTAATTTTTAAACTAATTTGTGGCTACGGGTCTAAAGTCTTGTTCATAATTTAGCTCTTTAAATAAATACTCAGTGTCAGCTTTAGTTTCATCCTGCTGTTCATAGATTTTCCGACTCATCCGTGTTTTCTTAATGTGTTATTGATCCCTGGTTGATTATACAATGAATGCATACAGGCTTAACATAGTTCATCAGGTTGAAGCAGCTTGTTTTTATGTGTATCATAAATAAGTGACTCAGCTCGTGGAGGTTCAAAGCGGCGCTTCATCTCCTCTGTTTTGCAGCTCACTCACTTTAAATGATCAAATCGCCAATTAGCTCTCTCTCCTCTTTAGGTTTGTTGCTCTGGTAATTGAGTTAGATTCCACCCGTCTGTACTCAGTGCGCGTTTGACGGTAAACTCACAAATCAGTTTGTACTGATGTTACAGCTCGGCCGTCGTAACAAATATTTCAGATTTATAGCTGCTACCGCTGTCGCTCATCGAGCCCGTCCACCACGGTGAAAGAGATGCTGTGCATCATTTGCAAACTTTAATGACGAGCCGTTTCTCATGCATAGTAATGAGGTCTGTTGGACGTGTTTTGGTTTTTTTACAGTTCAATGTAAATTTAAGATCAATATTTGGAGTTGCCTGCACATCAGAAACATTGCATTAGGCAACAAGCTTCATACAATTTTACATCCCCTTTCGCTATTTCATTGTGCATGTTGAGTTAATAAGCCTGCAAATGACACAGAGTCAACTTTGGTATAAAGTGTGAGTAATTCATTGTCCATGTTCAGGTTAATAACGCAGCAAATCAAAAAGTGATGCACAGATCTGCTCTCGTGCTGAAAGTTGTGATCACAGATTTCCCAGCTGTTAGATTTTTCTCTCAGGTGTGACAGAAACGCATGACAACAATCAGCTTTTCCCTAATTGGACGAACATTCACTGCTGCCAGTGTGGACAGAAGGATGTCAGCAGCCATCTCAGCAAACTTGTTCATTAAAGTTACTTCCTGTCTCTTCACACTCATCTTTCTTACAGATCAGTAGCAGCTGTTTTGTCGGATCATTAAAATCAGTGTTCCTGCTTCCTTCAGTCACATAGAAACTGTCATGCTTCCAGACTTCAGTCGTGTTTTTATTAAGGAGGCTTTTTGTCAGACTAATCTGTTTGGTGTTCAAAATAAAAAATTTGGTCAGAATTGAACTTTTTGTCTCACCTAATGAACTCAGGAGAAATGCTCGAAACATTTTCAAAAGTTAAGCTCGATGTTTTGCTTAATTTTTAATGCGGTTGGTCACATTACATCCTATCCTGCCCTACCTGTGAACATACCTGCTACCAGGTCATTATTATAATGTGCAAAAGTTTTTTATGTTTCTGACCCCGACAATATTTCAAGCATTAATTTATGAAAAAATAATTTTAAAGCTTGATTAAATAATCTCACCACAAGGTCCATTTGGTGGCTTTTCTGGAGCTCAGTGGTGTCACATGAGCTCCGTCAGCAGACAGACTCGACTTATTTGACCTGAAATTCTAGGAAAAAGTGAAACCTTGAGAGCATTTTAAGGGCTTCTCGAGAATAAATTATTTTGTACTTCAAAACAAACTTCAGAATAGCAGAGGAGCTGCTTTCAAGGTCAAGAACAAGGTTTAAATTTCAAGAATACATGTTTCTGTTTGGCATACATACTTCATTCAGGGTTGCCTTGTCTGAGTTTCTGTGCTCATTCATTATTAAACAGACACAGATTTAATCTCCTCCACTATTTATAGAACTAGTGAGTGAATCTGATAAAGTGGATACAGATCTTGTTTTGATTGGTTTAAAAAGAGGTGCAGCCAATTGTTATTCAAGAAAACTGGAAGCAGTGTCTCTGTTCTGCAGCCCATCAAGTTGAACCCGGACCATTCAGAGTTAAACTGAAACTCAAAATATTTAAACATAATATTTGAGTTTTTGTTATCAGTCAGAAATGTTAAGAGTCGAATGGAAATTGTTCTGGACCTACAAATTAAATTGTCAACAGAAGAGGCTCAAGAAGTGCAAGTCTGATTGATTTAACCTTTGAATCATTTTCCAAACATAGCAGAACACTTTGCTGCTCACGCTTCACTGTCACTGAGGCTTCAAGTGTTCACATTTCAGAAAACAAACTTAAATGGTTTTACTACCAAACATCCTTAAGAATGTCCTCTGTATTATTTGGTCTTTAAGTCATGATGTAACTAACGCCGGAATGTTACAGTGACCGTAACTTAAATGAGGGATATTCGCACAGGGTCAGTTTGGTTTTTAGCGAATGGTTGCTAACTAAACTTAGCACCCACTCACAAAAGCCAAAACTTTTTCTTTATTCTCTTAATGTACTGTATCAGCTGCAGCCATGTCCTCTTGTCTCTCTCATCAAGTTAAATCTTTTTTTTTTTTTTTAACTCAGATGTGTTCAAACGACACGGGACACAAACACACGGGACGGGCTTGTGCCCAGAAATCGTATTTTGAAACGTGTTATGTCAGGACTTAAAGACTGGATAGAATCCACAGACAACCTCACATCGGATATTTACAAATCTCTGATAGTATTGATGTGGTGAGGCTCCGGCTCTGTCTGAGATCTCTCTGTCTTTCAGTCCCGTCCCGTCCCCCCGCCCCCACCCCCCGCACCCCCTGATATCACAGTAATCTGTTCTTGCCTGTCGCCTCAGCCTGATAAGGACAAAAAGAGTCATGCTTCTGCCCGGGAATGTTTAGATGTGGGCTGTTCCTCCTCGACAGCATTGACACAAACACAAGTGCCTCTGCTCCATTTGTGTAAAAATAGCTCCTCATAAGGCAACAGAGACTGAAGTTGTTTACGGTGACTCGTCTGCTCTGGAAAATCTCCCTCAGCAGGATAAATACTGGTGTCCACTCTGCATCTGTTTCTTTTTATTTGTCTCCGTCTTGGTCTGAGACTTTAAATTCATCAGTGGTGTCAGAAAGAGTCGTGTCAGGGGCTTCATGGCTGCCCAACTCCTCTTTAAATGGTCTGTGTTTGTAGCTGGGTCTAATTATGCAGTTCAGAGGCTTCTCAAGCATTTGGCCATTTTAAACCAAGCGCTGAAACCCATTTAGGATTTAGTAATTAGGAAGTTGCTGAGCAAATATTGTGGAAGTCAAACAGATCAGCTCTAATCTGTTGGTTTATTATGTGAGCGGCATCATTCCGTGTCTTTCAATGTGGATAATTTGTTTGGAAGAATGCGTAAAATCTCATTTTTTAATGAAACTCTTGCAATGAGAGCAGGACTCTGCGCCACCTGAGTGTTCACTGATATCAATTACTAATTCTTACTCATCATGATTGATACATGATCAGCACTCACACATGTTCTTCAAAACAGATGATAAACTTTGTATTCATTGTGTGTACACAACATTGCTAACCTGCGTGTTTGACTCGCTGATTGATTGATTGATGATTGATTGCTTTGAGCTGACCAGCAGTTTGATGAGGTTTGAACTTTGTGAGTCTGCTTTCATTGATCAGGTAAAGACGAACACGTCTGGTCTTAAATCTGCATTTAGTTGCGTGCAGTCAGCTGGACTGGATTGATGAATCAAGTGGAACAAGGAAAGAATTGAATCAATTAATTTAATTAATTAGCTTAAGTTCAATTCTCCTTGACTACACGAGAACAAATGTATGTTTCAGTTTACGGAGTGAAATTCTGGAATTCACTTGAGAAATCTTTACAATGTTTTTAAAACACTAAACAATTTTAATCTGTGTATGTGTAGAAAATATCGGTACAGTGTGAATCAGAGGAAGGAATCTTGATTTCACCGAGTTAAGTCTCGATTTTCCTTCTCTTCTCTTCAGATATGTGCCTAAATGCATTAGTAGTTTATACTAACAAATAAGTGTATGTGTTTATATGTAATCTTGTATTTTTTGCAAATAGAATAAATCAAATCAACTATTTGGGAATTTCAAGTTGGGTCAGGTTTGTAAGATTTTCTTCTTTTTGCTCTGGGTGGGATGGGGGGGCACTGGGGAATTGTAACCATTTCTGTGTGCCTCCACTGAACAAAATAAATAAAAATGACGTTAATATTTTTGGTCCTCAGGAGCAGATTAGGATTCGGTGCCAGGCATTTGAAGTGTCGCCAATCAAAGCGTTTTTATGAGCGTGAGCACCTGACTGGAATAAAAAATGGGCGGGATTTACGTCACTTGTTTAGTATTATTTGCCGGAGTTGAAACTTCAGTCAGCTCTGCTCTGAATCAGGTGCAGGTTAGTTTTTCTTATCAAATCTTGGGGGCAGTTTACGCCGTGCAAGTTTTCGCATCAAACGAAACACTTTTGTTGCAGTTCGGCCTTCCTTTTACATGACAACGGCGTGCTGGTGCCCCTGAAACAACAAACATTTGAAACCGGGTTGCAGAGTGGAATCCTTTGAAAAGCCTTCAGCCTTCTTTCCGGCTGTGTAAACTGGCAAGCAGAGTGTCTGTAAGCAGTGACGACGCTAATGCTAATGCTAGCACAAGTCAGTGCATTCCGCTCTAGCCACTACCAAACTCTGATGAAACACTCCACAGCGCACCGAAAGCAGGTCGAATATGACGACAGACTGTTGAGGCGAGGTTACGTGTTCGTGGAATAATTTTAGAAGTCAAACTACAGCTGGATTTCTTTAATTTGTGGCTGCTCAGGGCTCAGCAGCAACAGGAAGTGAACAACATTGGCAGCTCAGATGGTTTGTCATTACAAAGTTACACCGCTGAATACTGGCCTGGCACGCACACTGCGGCACTTTCGGTTGTTCATGTAAACATGGACATATTTTGAAGACACAAAGGAAAGACCTTTCCATTTCTAGCAGGGCTGCTCCCGTCTAAACGTGGCTTTGGAGACAGTAATTTGATTTGACAGCCTGCGCTGCCACCTCTTCACCACAGCCACAGTCACCTGTTAGACACACAGATTCACTCCCAGCCATCAGACTGTAGTGGGTTTCTTCGCAGCAGACTCTCGTCTCTGCAGCAGCTCAGTTTCCGACAGCTCTTTAGGGACTCTGTGTTATTACATTTTTAAGGCAGCCCAGAATTTGAACAAGCCTCTGTCCCATTCAAATTCTCCGTGCAGGGAAATGCCTTGGGTTGTCTCTCGCTCAGTTTCGGAGGGTAATAGAATTTCTTTTTTTCATAACAGTATGAAGCCATCACTGTTCCACTTTAAGTAATGACGTTACAGTCTGCCATTCAACAGGCAGGACATTTTGTCTTACAATGTTTAGCCTCCGTAACCTGTTTAGTGCTGCTGTATCTGATCAGAATCTGCTAACTTAAAGGTTCCCCGTGGACTCGTAAACAAAGCTGCTGTTTTTATTTAGTGTTACTCACGAAAATGCCTTGTGTGAATCCTTGAGGTCTGAAAATATGGTGATTTTCTCTACTTCTAAAACATTTTCAAAGTTTTTCGTTCACTCTCCCGTTTACCGGCCACCAGCTTCTTCATCCCTGCCTTCACTGATGCTTTGTTGTATCAGTTGAATATTGTGACAAAAAATTGTTCTTGGGATTAGAATTTAGATTCCTGATTTTTTCAGCCGACTGACAATCAGTCAGCCAGCTCAGTCCCGTCTGAGGGGTTTTGTTGCTCAGTTGTGGGGAAATGACAACAACACTTGAGCAGAGAGGATATGAAGTAATCTGTGAGAACATGATACTTGAATCAGCTCTTACCTTCCCCTCCTTTCCTCACAAAACTGAATGACAGATGATGAGTTGCGTAAATGAGTTAAAAATCAAGTATGAATCAGTGATTAGATTGTGAAAATTGGTGTTTCATGCCTAAGTTTTTATCAGTAGCAACAAACATAATGATTACTTTCTTGACAAATTAAGTCCATGTCCCAGCATCCTTGACAGGAGAGTAGGGCCGCACAATTGACTGAAATTTAATCAAGCCCCAATGTGGCCAGTCGCAATTTGGCCACATTGCTGCTCTCTCTCAGTTTTCCAGAAGGGCAGATTTTAGAAATCAAACTGCGGCTGACTTTCTTCAACATGTGTCTTAGTAGCAAGTCAAGTCAAGTCACGGTTTATTTACATAGCACGTTTAAAAACAACCTCAGTCGACCAAAGTGCTGTACAAGCTTGAAACACAATAAAAGTACAATATAGAGATATGAATCAAATTAAAACACGATAAAACACAATAATTTTTTTAAAGAGTTATAAAATAGGAGCATAAATAAGAGACAAGAGTCAAAGTCAACTTGTATTGAAAGCCAGCGCAAAGAGGTGAGTTTTAAGTAAGGTTTTAAAACTGGAAGTTTATCATTTGGCAGCTTCCTGTTGCTGCTAATGCTAACCAGAGCCACAAATTGAAGAAATTCAGTCGTAGTTTGACTTCTGAAATTATTCTACGAATATCTGACTTCACCTCAATAGTCTGTTGTCATATTTGACTTGCTTTGGATGCAATGTGGAGTGTTTAATCAGAGTTTGGTCGTGGCTATAAGCTGGGTCCGTCGACTTGCACTGGGGTTAGCATGCTGCGTAAGCGGTGAAACGGCAAGTCATCCAAACAGTATTGGTTTTATACAGTTACTGTATAAAATGAGCTGAAAATGGTCTTTACCAATAGGAATAGGATTTGAGGAGTGGAAAATGAGGCACTATTTCCAAAATTCTTTTATATCCCCTAAAAGGAGAAATGTGTGTGTCAAAATACCATTGAGGACCGTTGTCCTCGCATACTCATCGGATTCTACACACTTAGGAAAACATCTTGGTTTGGTGGAGATCCCTGCAAAAAATCACACGGTAATCATTAGAAAGTTTTTCAATGAAAATGAGAAAGATGTAAAAATGAACACAAATCAAGTCACAACTGCTTTATCAGTCCAAATACTTGCAATTAGATATTCTGGCAGAGTCATTCAGCCCTACAGGAGAGGCAGATTGGCAGGATGGGAAAAGAAAAACCGCAGACAGACACAGAACGCGGCAACAAGGCCACGGTGGCCGATGGGGATCCGATTTTCAGAAGGGCATCAAGGCCAGACAGGCTGTCAGTGAAACTCCTGCCCTGATAACCAAAAACACAGAATATGACTAGGTGTTCACATGGTCAGAGTTTTATTTTTCAGCATTTCCCTGTCAGTGTCTATTAACCTCACTCCTGACAATGAGTTTATTTATCAGAATATATATGGAGGTGATTAAAAGCGAAGTGGATGGCTGTTTTCCCCGCTGATGTTTTTCCTCACGGGGCCGAGCCGTCTTCAGGCGTCTTCTGTCTTCTTTATGTCTTCACTTTGTTGTCTTCTTTTCTGGTCCTAAATGAGATGTGGTGTAATCTAACACTCAGGGCGCTCTTCACTGTGCCATCACTAATCACCAGACCTCTACCAGTTTTATCATAATTAACAGATCAAAGATGCACAGAGAAGGGCACTCATACATTATTAAACAGACACTGTGTGTGTGTGTGTGTGTGTGTGTGTGTGTGTGTGTGTGTGTGTGTGTGTGTGTGTGTGCTTGTGCATGTGAGGCACACTCTGTAAGCGATTGAAGAATAATATAGTGATCTTTTCCAGCACATTTCTCTACTTCCAGCAGGCTTTGATATTCCATCAGAGATAAAGTTGTTCAAATTGTCCTCTAAACAAGGTTTTCTACTCATGCATTCATCTTATCTGGTTCTGCCAACATTTCCGTGAGACCTTTTTTTTTTTTTCAAAATGAGCCTGAAGGCGCTCTTTTGACCCACCTCCTCTCTCACAGACACACACACGCACACACTGACAAACATACAGACTTGCATTCAGGAGAAGATTAGGGTCAAAGATGCGTTCACTCTCAGAGAGCAGTTGTGCACTGGAGATGTGTTTTTCTTCTGTGTGCTCTCAGCGCACATGTATGAACACTTCACGCCTCCTCTCGGATGCAGAATGGCGGACGTCTCCTTCTATATTGTGTCTGAGAAAATAGACAGCAACAATAAATAAGAGTTTTATTTTTTCTTTGACTGAAGGACATGTGCTGAAGCTCAATTATACTCATTTGTTTGCTGTGTTCAGCGTTGGCATTATATTATACACTAATTGCATGTTTTTTTTGTGGTAATGCCTATAATCAAGCCTCTGCGGGTTATTCAGTGCTGCAGTGTTCAAAGTTTAATTTGAGGCGGCCTTCATTTTCTACCTCATTCTTCTCTCTGTCATCCTGTCTCATCAGCACTGCCTCTGTCAATTGAAGGCGACCTTTTCTTTCTCTCCTTGTCTCAGTCTGTCATCGCTCCGGCTTCCTCTTGATTTGGCTCTCGAGGGGCTGTAATAAACCTGTAGTTAGCTGTTAAAACCGTGTGCATTTTAGACTAAATGGCCCTGAGCGTCTCTCAGCCTGCTGTTCGGGCTCACAGCCAATGGGCCTTTAAATGACCTAATTCCCTATCTGCCTCCTGGGGGAGCTTTTAGGGGAGCTAAAAGCCAGTCACAGCCGCAGAGAGTGAGTATCTGGGAGGCTGTGGGCCGGGGTGGACCCTTGCTGAATCAAAATTACTATTGCTTTAATTGCCACAGGCGATGTCCGTGCAGAAATGTATCATGATGATACTGATGCAGTGAATGCACACGGGGTCGTCACATAATGGCGTTTCTATGGCGTTACCATGGAAGCACTGATGAGTGAGAGGGAAGATTTTGTATTAAATGCTAAGGTGGGTATGAAGGCAGTGACGCCTGCGAAGAACGGGTGTGATGTGTTCACATTTCCACCCCCGAATCAGGATCCTGACAGCACTGTTCAGACATATTGGAGCTTTTGGAGGCTCCTGCCAGATAAGGAGTGTGTTACAGTAAATCAACCTGGAAGGGACAAAGGAGAGGACAAGCTTTTCTGCATTATGTCTATTAGAATGTCCAAGTTGCTTGTTTTGTCAAAGCAACAGCTCAAACTACAAAGACAATGAATATGATAGAAGACACCCAAAAAAAAAGACCATTAACATGATCTATTTTTGTTTAATTCATGGAAACAACCACTGATCAATTATTCAGAAAGTTTCAAGATGAGTTTCTATAAAACCATATATTTATTGATCATATATAAACACAATAAAAAATGATTTTCAGAACCAGCAGATTGTTATCCTCTTGGCTTTATTGTAGAAAATCACATTTTAAATAGACTAAAAAACTCAGTGGTTGTGAATGTCTTTATTGAGTTGTCATCAGGTGAAGTTACTTTTTGGCAATCTCTGTTGATTTGGCAGCTGGAGCCTCCCCGCCAAATTCTAATGTTGACATCCAGTAAGAGGAGATTAATGCGACCTCCACGTGTGGCTCTGCATTATCCGGCCAGGCTTAACCTGACTCATGTTCGGCTCGGCAAACTTCTACATTTAGATCCCTGTGTCATGCACCGTTACATTACTCCGTTTATGTAATTAGAGGTGGCATTTGTGTGGGCTCAGGCTAAATTGAGCCAACAGCTGAAAATAATTCGACATATTTTATTTTTACTTCCTCTGATCGTTTGACCTTGGAATAAACAGTTTAACTGCTGGACAATTTAGTGCCTCTCATTCCCTGCAGATGAAAAGCTTAAAAACAGCAAAGCAAAGTGAGCTGATTCATGTTTTCAGACAAAAATATTTACCAACATCGATCCTCTCGTCTGTATTGTCCCCGGCTCCCGTTCCTCCTTCCTGGCAAGGTCAACTTGTGTGTTGTGTGTATTTGTGCCTGTGTGTGTCTGCACATGTGAATACCCCTGTTGATTTTTTTTTTTTTTAGCAGCTATTTGCTATTCCTCCCTCAGCTCTGTATATTGACACGATGCTGGAGGACGGTTCCTCTGCAGGAGGCCAAAGCAGCCTCCTGCCCTCAAGGTCACCTCTGCTGTGTCAGAATCAAAAGCCCTCAGTGATTAAAACAAACCTGCAAGTCTGAAAAGTATCATTGATCTCTGTGTGTGTGTGTGTGTGTGTGTGTGTGTGTGTGTGTGTGTGTGTGTGTGTGTGTGTGTGTGTGTGTGTGTGTGATAAAGAAAAATAAATGAGTCGATGCTGCAAAGAAAAGAGAGGGGGTAAATGAACAGGAGCTTTGGGCTGAACTGGGGGTGAATGAGTCAAACAGAGTATTTGTCAGCAGGTTCAGAAGTCGTCAGAGGGGCGGAGTTAACTTGACCCGACACAAATAATGTACTTTCTTGTCTTTAGAAATCAATGACCTCCGGTGATTCCTGATCAAAAACAATGCCTTGTTGTGTTTCTTTCGCTCGACAGACAGTAGATTAGATGGGAGAACAAATGCATAAATGGATTTAAACAGTTCATAGTCATATTTGTCCAACATAGAATGAGGTCACATTGCATGGAATTTCTCTGCAGATTATTTTGTGGTGGTAGTGGTGCTTTGACTGATTGCTTTATTTTAGTGTCATGCAAACTAAAGTGTCCATCCCTAATGGGTTTATAAGAGACCAAAAATACAGTTACAGCAGTCACTAAATTTTAATTTTATCTACAAAAGAATGTTCCCCTCCTGACGCACAACTCAAGTTTTTCATATTCATCCGACTAAACGAAGCTGGCATAAACTGACGACATTTTGGCCAAGAGGGCATCCCTCAGGTCATCACAAACAGGGCAACAAAACAAATGAACCTCATTGTCAGTATATCCTCTGAAGTGTTATCAGACCTGCTGTAATGTTCCTGAATGTAACTGTGCGATCTTTGTCCTGTTTCAATTGTGCATCATATCGGGTTCCACACTGTAACTTTTCTTTATCAGACAGTAAGTTTGTAATTTTGGCTTGTTCCATATTTTCTTCATACCTATGAAAAATCTTACTCCTCATGTCTTGAATATCAGAGAGTAATTTGTTCTTGAAAATAAAAGACAAATAGCTTCATATTGCAATCGGAAGTTACATTAAATTTTCTGACTGTCCTTCATTTTGATGGACAAGGATGAAAAAAAATTGTCATAATCAATTACTATTCCTCATTGTAATTTTATTTTTTAAAATAAGACGTAATAGTTTTCATTTATTCATTTTCATTCTAATAAAATAAACGTACCATCCTGTAGATGAAGCATGTAAGCCATGGCATGAAGAGAGAGGCTGACCAGCTGACAACAACCGTGCGCTCACTTTTCACGTGGACACACATCGCGCACTGTGTTAAATTCAACACTTCCCTGTTTTTCTCAGACTTTTCCTGCTGTATGAACTTCATAAAACACCACACTGAGCAGATAAATGATTTTTCCCACACAGTAACACCGGAGGCCACCAAAAACATTGTGCCATTGTGCATAAACAGGCAAATGAACAATGCAGTTTTACAGAAACTGGACTATTACATTTAAATCTTGAACAAACCACTGAAAAAAGAAATTAACTGAGCTGAAGCCCGAACTCAAACCTTCCTCTTGTTTCCTGGGGATTTAAACTGCGCGCTCACATGTGCGTAATCAAATGCATCAAGCGTGATCGCCGCAGACACAATCGTCATCACGTTTTGTATTTTTCTCTCAGACAAACGACTTCTCATTACCTTTTAAATTTTGTTCTCGAAGCTGAAGCTGCGCTCTGCTGCCACACCAGACACTGGGATTTCTGTCAACAGCTAATTAATTGAGTCACTCTACCAACTGGACAGGGCTCTAAATTACAATCTGTCAAAATGACGGACGACCTTCAAAATTTTCAGTCTGTGTTTAAAAAAAACAACAACAAAACAATGAAGGAAAATATTCAGTTAATGCGACCTGTGATTGCAATTACCTCAGATTATGTTGAATTTAAAATCACATTATCTACAACATACTGACTTTGTTCTTGCTCTAATTATAGTTGTTTGCATTCGCTGGACTGAGGACATCACCTGTCAAAGCCTGAGTGTGTCCATCCATCAACACTGCAGTTAATGTACTGTAAACTGTAATAAAAGTACCATAAAACAGCTCACCACCACTTTTCTCCTCCTTCATTCTAAGTCTGCAGAAATGTTCCCCGTTAATAGGCTTGTGTTCGTTAACAAGCCTGTGAAGTCCTCGTCAGCAGCATTATCACAGCAACACACAGACACAGGCGGTTTTTATCAGGCCTCTCTGTGGCTGTGACAGCAGACGACTCTGAAATTAGGAGCTCAGAGACGGAGGCAGAGAGGCCAATAACATTATTATACATTGCCAGCTGTGTCTGAACACCAGGAATACCAATATACTGGTTGTTGTGCAGACAGACGTACACTCAGAGCAAGGTGTTGCCTCCATAGTGGGCTCTGCAACAGACTTTCTGAGGTGTGAAGAGTGTGCAGGGTGCAGCACTTCTCATTATTAACAGTAGTGTTGGCTTTGGCATCAGCAGAGAGGAGGGCAGCTTGGCTCAGCCAGCAGTCACAGCAATTTACAGGTCTGTCAGAGAGAAAGAGGTCGACCAGGGGAGAGAATTAAAGAGCATTTAGAGCTGTGAAATAGACTGCAGATGGGGAGAATGAGCCACTGGTGGATGTATGATGCATTCATGTTGACTTTACTCGAGGCTTTTTATTATGGGGATCTAAATGTGTTTGCTTTATTATGCAACACTTGGCAGAAAATCATGAGTCTGGGCTTGTGGGTTTGTGATGCCGTGTGTGTGTGTGTGTGTGTGTGTGTGTTTGCTGTGCTAAGTTGGAGATTTTTCCAAGGTTTAGTAGCAGAGCGCCTGGCAAACGCCTGATAGCATCTGGGTTTGTCCTTAGTGCCATTTGAATCTCGTTTTACGCTTTATTATTTTCTCACTCTAGCTTGCAAATGAATGCCCTGATTTTTTGCTGGAGTACTCATTGGTGTGAACATTTTGGTTCGATATATGAATTCAGTCCTATTGTTTAAATCTGCTCGTGCATCTACAAGCTGGATGATACATTTGTGTTGTAGTGTTTTCAGTCATACAGCAGTGGATTCTCATCATAGGTCACTGAGATGAGAAGTGCCAACTGGTCAAGGTGTTCAGCATCGATCCAGAAACTAAGCAAACATCACAGTGAATAGATTTGAAATCACAGTGTTGTTGAAATCACTGTGGTGTCAGACTAACAGCTGGGTCACAGTGCTCTCCTCTCCCCTCCATCCACAGACAAACACAGAATTAAAGGAGCAGTTTATAAAAAGGAGGCAACAGAGATGATGGCACCCCAAGCTTTTCAAAACAGCCTTCAAGCTCAACGTGTGCCGTAACAGGATTCCTCCTCTGGATTTACCCCCCATCGTCACGCTTTAGAGGTCACAGAATTGGTTCTGAATCTACTCTCTGTCCTTTGTTTTTTTCTCGCAGAAGGGATTTGTAACATGACGATGGACTCCAACTCAATGACGATGCCCATGTCAGACCCCAACGCCTGGGCGACAGCTATGAACAACCTGGGGATGCCTCCGATTGGAATGACTGGACAGCAGCTCATGCCAGGTACCACACTGCCAACCAGACAGCACACAAACCAGAGCCACGGAAATCTTTGTGTTGAACGTTTGTCTCAATATCGCAGATAGTCCACACTCTGTTTCCATCCAGATGTTATAAGCTGATGCTGGAATCTTCTCATGTGTGGAAGACTATTTTGCTGATAAAGGATTCAGTGAGCCCAAGGCTGATTTCCCACAACAAAGTTCAGTTTCTTTATTCACATATTAGTGAGCAATTTTGCTTCTTTCTAGAAGAATATGTTCCCGTTTGTTTGTGTTTATTTAATGTCCTTTCATCTAGTTTTTCAGCAATTCATAAGGCGCTCTCTCATGGGGCCCGTCTGATATTTTTGGGGTGATACGGATACTGGGGAGCTAGAAAATTCCGATATATTTTGGCTGATACATGTATAATCTCAACTAAATGTGGACGTCAAATACATGTGAGAAAGATATGTTACTGAGGCAGGATGTCTTCTGCTTTAAAAAACTTAATTCCGAACATCAGTGCACTGAACAGTAAACACCTCACTGATAGGCTGTTAAATAACAGACCTCCCTCTGCTGGACAAACTATGTAATTACATCATTTTAAATCACTAGTCAGAGCATTTTTTGCCAGCCTTGACAAACAGTTACGCCAGTCCAGATAAGAACCATACTTGCCAACCTTGAGACTTTAGATAATGGGAGGATTTTTAGACTGGGGGTTGGTGAGGTGGGGGTTGATTGCTGTTCTTTGCTTGCATTCTGAACAATAACAAAACAAAAACAGTTATATTGTAAGACAGATTAATTTGCCTTTCTGACATGAAATTGCAGGAATCTCTCAAATAAACAAATATACACTATATAAATTAAATACACTTAACTTTTACTCTTCTCCTCACCGAGCCTCTAACATTAGCCACACATCCCTGACTTCAGTGCTGGTGCGCAAACATGCTTTCTCATGTTTGTCGTCTCCTGAAGGCAAGTCACACTGCGACTCCCCTGCTCGACAGAGAAGTCAGCGTGGCACACTTCGTCGTCAAGCATGAAGAAAAGACAACAGCTTTTTCCTCTTTTTTTTAAATTTTCTTCAGCGAGCTGAAACTTAATGGCACTTTTCTGGGGTCACATGACACGCCTGGTGCGTCTGTATAGTTATCTGGGTGGAAATAGTAAACTTTAAGAGTCAAAGCACTTATACACACTGAACTGTTACCATGTTAAAAAACAGGTTTGGTGACAAAATGAGAAATACAGGAGAAATGGGACACGGAAAGAAGGCAGTGAAAAACGGGAATCTAACGGGCCAATGATACCAGTGAAACTATGTATCGGTTGGGGCCTTCTTTTAAGTCTATTGACCACTTTAGACGGTTTGTCAGTATTCACCTATTCACACACATTCATTCACAAATGGTGAGGCATCCATAGCAAGTGCCAACCTGCTCATCAGAACCAGACACACACACTCACTCAGATTGCTGGAGGAGCCATCGGGTTCTTGCCCAAGGACACTTCAACATGAGGTGGGTATCGAACGGCTGACATGCCAATAAGTAGATGACTCTTCACACCTCCTGAACCACAGCTGCCCAAAGTCAATGTAGTCACTTTAAAACTTAAACTCTCGCTCTCGTTCTATCAAAATAATTAGGTTCATTATTTTTTCCCTTTGATTATTTTTCCTTGTAGACATATCAGAGTGTTGAAGTGTTGAATTAAACAGATGGAGGAACTGAAGGAAATTCAGTGTAGAAAATCAATCAAAACCTTAGATCACCATTTAAGCACTGTTTGTCTTTGTGTAAGATAGATGCATGTAAATTGAATTTCCTGTTACTGTGTGTGGTAATGGTTGGATCTGTTTAGTGGTAGGTTTATTGATTAGCAGTATTGTCTTTGCATGCGCGTTCACGAGTGTGAACTGTCTGCTGCTTTGGTTCTGAAGGATGAGGAAGTGGATTGGTCATTTAAAATATGCATGAGTGACTCAGCTCATCCTGTTTATCCGGAGCTGGGATTGTGATGCTGTAAACAGTCTTAGAGTAGCATACACAAACCAGCAAACTCGTCGGCCTGAAGGTGATGTGACTCAACAGTATCATGTAGGATCAGTGAGAAAGCAGCAGATTCTGTTTCCAGCCTCTAAGGCTCCATGTGAAGTTCTACAAGTCAAATACCTGCCTGTCTTTCTGGTTATTATTACTGATTTTCACTTCTTTTGCCTCTCACTTTCTTCTTCTCAACCTTTTGCCAGTAAAGCCTCATTAAAATACAGACAGACACCCCCCAAACAATTCAACAAGAATCACTGACAGTGCATATTTTATGTTCAATGCATGACAGCCTGTTAAACTGTAAACTCCACTCATCCATCCATCTATCCATCCATTGGGTCGGGCCGCGGAGGCAGCAGTCTCAGCAGGGGGCGCTAGACTTCCCTTTCCCTGGCCACCTCAACCAGCTCTGACTCGGGGATCCTGAGGTGTTCCCCCGGGGCCTCCTCCCTGCTGGACGTGGCTGGAACTCCTCCACAGGGAGGCGACCGGGATGCAACCTTACCAGATGCCCAATCCACCTCAAATGGCTCCTTTCAACACAAAGGAGCAGCAACTCTACTCAGAGTTCTGCACAGATGACTGAACTTCTCACCTTATCACTGAGGGACACACCAGCCACCGTCCTGAGGAAACCCATTCAGCTACTTGTATCTGCAGTCTCATTCTTTTGGTCATGACCCATCCTTCATGACCAGAGGTTAGGGTAGAAATGACAGATGAAGATGAAGACTGCTCCCATTGCACCAGTTCTCATCTCCATAGTCCTTTTCCTTGTGAACAAGACCCCGAGATACTTGAACTCCTTCACTTGTGGTAAGGACTCATTTCCCACTCGCGGTGAAAAGTCCATTTGTTTTCGGCTGCGAACCACGACTTCAGATTTAGAGGTGCTGATCGTCACCCCAGCCGCTTTGCTGCCCACCGATCTGATGTTAGAATGATGTTTGGAATAAAGTAAAGTAAAATGCAAGATATCCTGCCCCCATTACATGTCTTTGTTCCGAGTATTTTATAACCCCTGCAGCTAATATATATATATATCTATCTATATATCTATATATCTATATCTATATCTATATATATATATATATATATATATATATATATATAT
>JAPQLA010000025.1:17531644-17543545 GCA_029822935.1 Naso vlamingii | reverse complement strand
TATATATATTTTTTTTTTTTTTCAAAATAGAAGCCCAGATGTGCTGTCACAGCTGTTTGGTATTAAATACTGTGAAAAATATCACAAATGATGGCAAATATTGTGATATTCGATGATATGTTATCTCGACAGAGGTAACGTCTCATTCCTCCATATGATGTAATATCTCTGTATTAATCACCTAATGATAATTAATGAAGGAATGCCTTCATTAATGTCGTACTTTTTTGTTTGCTCCTTTTTTGACCCCCTGCTGATGCAGATGCTTTTGCTCTGTTGTCTAATAAAGAAATTGTTGGTCATTAGAAGTTTTTACTTAATTGATTTATTAATTTGCTGTTTTCCAGTTTCTGTCCTAATCAATAATAACTTTAACAATATATTTGTCATGAAAGTAATACTTTAAAATGTATCTGAGTTAATCTTACAACTGAATCCTGATGAAAACTGACAAACTGACTAATCGAGTAAAGCAGGAAGTCCTTCTCCTGTTAGAATGTGCTGACGTCTGCGTGTCATAAATCTTCATGTTACGGGTTTGCACCTTTTGTTTGTTCATGTGTGAGGTGACAGAACTCAATATGTTTACTTGAGTGTGTGTAAATGTACTTTGTCTTCTAAATACCAGTCCTTTTGAGAGGAGAAGCCTCCCCCCTGCGCCTCCCCCCTGTGCCTCCCCCTGTGGCAGCTGTAAAAGAGTGTTTAGGCGGTCAGATTGATGGATGGAGATGACCTGTGTTAGTGGAGCAGAGCAGCGGGTGGCCACGCAGGCAGCAGGCCTGTGGGACGGGGCTGGACTGAGAATCAGCCTCTGTATACACTTTACAGCATCTTCCATATTTATCCAAAGTAACACGTCAGAATAAAACACATCTAAGAGCTTATTAGTCAGCCAATGATTCATGGCATCTGCTAATTTCCTTGAGATTCAACTCAATAACTGAGTGTGCAGAAAAACAGAAAGTCTTGTATATTATAATTCAATCTGATACACAAATGTACGATTCTGTAGTCAATTTTAGGGTTGTTTGTTGGGTTTTTATCATTTTATTACATTAAATTAGTTTAATACAATATGTGACTTCTTAGTACATGCAAAAGTTGGACAAAATGTTAGAATCTTACCTTTTCCTAATACCTGTTCTCCTTTTCCCCCGCTGTGCATCATCCTTCCACTTTCTCTGTAAGTATTTCTAGATTATCCACCTTAAAAGTGTCAGCTCACAGTTACTCAGAGGGACACACACACATCCAGATAAAATATGGACAAAATTACCCTGTAAATTCTGCCCGGCAGCAGCAGCGGCATGTTCAAGATCCTGCAGAAGCTGTTCGCTCCATCGTCTCCCTGTCTCTTCATGCCTCGGGTTCACCAGCTTTTTATTTGCATAATAGATGCAATCACCAGGACTGTCATGTACTGTTTGATATTATGTATTTATTGTAATTCAATCAGGAAATCCATGAATAGTCATCTGAAATCTTGTGCATAGTACATTTGCATAAAATGCCGTAATGTGCTGAACAGTGGGGTTAAGCACAGCAGGTAACTGAGAGGATAGAAAAATAAAAATTATCTCCGTCCTGCAACTGTTGTAAACCGTGAAGTTCCCAAACTTTGTCCTGCAAGACGAAGTGTTTTTATTTAATTCACAAACTGCTGCTCTGCACCTGTTCTCCTCTGTCCGCCTGAACCGCTCTCCCCATTGTCACATCGACACCGTCAGCCGCTGGTGGACCGAAAAGGTCAGTTAATTTGGAACTCTTTGTTGCTTCTGCCAACAAAGCTTTTCTCGCTATCACAGCTTTTTCTGCACCACCTTTACTTTTCTGTCCATCTCAACTCAAAAGTGGTTTAATCCGCCAACTTTGGAGGTCAAACAATGAAACTTCAGTTGGTGCTCTGTGTGTGTGTGTGTGTGTGTGTGTGTGTGTGTGTGTGTGTGCGTGCGTGCGTGCGTGCGTGCGTGCGTGCGTGCGTGTGTGTGGAGGAGAGGCAGGTAAAAGAAACTGGCCCTGCTGGCTCGGACTCGAGGACAGAAAGTTTCGTTGCTTTCTTCGGAGTGACAGCACGACTGACAGCAGGAGGATTTTGAGCTGATAAATCTTTTTAGCCAGAACAAAACTCTGACTTTGGAGTGTGTGTTTTCTCTGCATGGCATCCCATAAACATTTGTTTTTGTTTTGTTTTGTTCTGTAAGATATGTACTATGGTTGGTTGGCCTTAACGACAGCTGACTCCACTACATATGAAGTAGTAGTACCGGCTTAGTGCTGTGTTTCTGTGCTCCTCACTGAGTAGGGCTGCACAATTTGGAAAAATGATGAGATTACAATTTTTGGACTGACATTGTCATTGCGATATGATTTGTGATATTAGAGGGAATGATCATTTTTGCATCATTATTCTCCTTTTTATGGAAGAACATATCAAAATGATGATGGTGTAATTTTTGGAGGGATCTGCACCAAACAAAGATGTTTTCTTCAGTCTGTAGAAAATATCACAGATATTGCAGATTTTATTTCTTTTTCGTGTGATGATTTCTGACATCCCAACAAACACTGGAGTCTCATGAAACCACTCATGAGCAACCGCCTTTTTTAAGACGCCTAAAACCTTCAGAGTTTAAAAAGTTGGTTCATACTGGCGTATTTTATGTCGCCAAACAAAATGTCTAAATATCTCAAGCCTGTGTGAACCACAGACTTTATTTCAGGACTTTACCTGAAAACCTGATTCAAAAAAACGTACAGACTTTGAGACACTGGAACCGGAAGTGCTAACATGTTAACTAACTTCCGGATTTTAGGATTCATAACTTCAGCAGTCTTTGCGCAGCCCAACAGTAGAATGAGATGATCCACCGTGCTGAGAAATCAGCTGTACATATCAGAGTTTCATCCTCACATTCACGACCTCCGCCTTTGCAGCAGTTGAGGATCAGAGTAATGATTGAGCAGTAAATTTAGAGCACAAGTTATGTTTTTTAAGATTATTAAAGTTAAATTCTAATAATTTTGATGTTTTTTCCTCACAAAGTCTAGCTGAGAAATGAGAGTGAGAGCAGTAACAGTTTTTATGTTTTTTAGTTCATATGAGTCTAAAAAGGGAACCAGACGGTGAGAAATGATGAACACTTCTTTGTTTTGTAGAACAGACTTCTCTGATGAAGGCCACTTCCTCCCCTGAAGCTCACCACCTCTGTTAAGAATGTTCTGCAGTTTGAAATCCATTTGATCACTCTTAAGTAAAACCCCATGATATCACTGGTTGCCGCTGAGCCAGGCTCTCATGATGCTCCTCAGGTTTCCAGCCAAGTTCAACCCCAGTTCTTCTCCTGGTATTGATGTCTGCAGCAGTGGGAGCATCAGTAACTGTGATTTCAAGACCTCTTGAGCAGACAAATCCGGAAATGCAGCGTTCTCAGCGTTGCACTGATTAGCTGGTTCGCTCCACATAGACCTGGCTAATCACATTCATCATGGATGAGAAGCCTGATCTATTGGAGATTAGATCAGTCAGCCCTCATCTGTTTTGAATAAGTGATTTGTGCAATGCAGGGGACCTTCCACATGAGAGGATTTGCAATCACTTTGTGGCCAAACAGGATTTCATTTTCATGCATGGAATGGTTTGATATTATATCTAACAAAAACGATCTGAGCACATTGCTCCAAGTTATCACATTCAAGTATTAAAGCTTTATCATTTTTAGGTTGTAAGTGCAATGTTTAAAATAAGACAATTGAATTCTAACTGCACTGAGCTTTTCGATTGATTTTTCTTTTTCTTCCTTAACTAGCCGGGTGATCTGGCCCATATTTTTCTCTGTAAGTGGAGTTTGACCTCAGGTCCTTTATGAGGTTTACAGTATTTGTCACTTGTGCCCTGTGGATATCATGTATTTACTTTGTTTTCCTCCATCATGGTGAGGAGATTTGATGCTTTTTCACGGCACTCATCTTCTGTACCACTTTTCCCTCGTAGCAGACTTCCCTCGATAGATCTTTTTTATTGTACCTAATAAGGCTTAGTCGCTTTCTGTTTTTTGTGTCGGCAGCTTTCAGTTCCATTATAATCTCGTCTCGCCTATATTTTTAACTTCTGTGCATGTCTAATATCCTGATCCTTCTGGTAGGCAGAGTGTGCAGCATAAACAGCCAGGCTTTAGTCATTTGTCGAACCTGTTGGAATCAGTGCTATTCAAATGTGGCATTTGAGGGAGGACTTGAATAAATATATATATGGATATGAGCTACAAGTGAGAGGCTGCCTCTGTTCTGTCTCTCCTCAGACACTTGTTGTTGTTGTTGTTGTTGTTGTTGTTGTTGTTGTTGTTGTTGTAGTGTGGATTTTCTTTTATTGACTCTGCATCGAAGCATACATATTTCTTTTCGAGTGAAAACAAAAGACAGGAAATTCTCCAATCTGTCAAAATGATTTCAAGCAGCGATTTAATCATTAACAGTATGTTCTTGCCATTGGACATTTTGTTTCCAGCATCTCAAAGAGCATAATTTATAGTCAACATCAAAGTTTCAGCGGTCTGGGACAGCTGAATCATTTATCGAGTTGTTTGTTCAACCTCAGCGTAACTGCAGTGTGTTCAGTTTCATCATTCAGCTTCTTTTCTGCTCTGTTGACAAACACGTTTATTCCACGTCTTCTGAACAGACCTTCCTCCTCCAGCAACGAGAGAGCGCCCTCCAGGGTGTAAGACGGTGTTTGTCGGCGGTCTGCCGGAGAACGCCACCGAGCAGCTCATAATGGAGGTCTTTGGACAGTGTGGCGACATCACTGCCATACGCAAGAGCAAGAAAAACTTCTGCCACATCAGATTTGCTGAAGAGTTCACTGTGGATAAAGCTCTCTTCCTGTCAGGTGAGCCTTTACCTGCCTGAGTGCTAACTGGTGTAATGTTTCAGTGTTTATCTGGGCCCTGCTGCAATAATTGTCAGGCCAGGTCACAGAGAGTACTGAAGTTTATTCCTTTACATAATGGTAGAAGTCACAGCCGAAGCATCACCTGGTTGACAAAAGAAAACTGCATCAGAAAATATTTCTGCCTGTGCACCGAAAAACACGCAAGATGCATTTTGTTAAGACGAATCCAGTCACTTGGTGTTAATTTGCTACATGTGCGCTGCTAATGATAATTGACTGTTAGACAAACTAATTTCTAATCTACATTCATCTTTGGATTCTCCATTACTTTTGGATTCATTTCATATCAGTGGTACCATGTTTTATTTACAGCTACACTGACATAACATTGTGAATCTGGTCTGTGTCTTTTTTTTCCATGGCAACGGATGCTGAAGCAGATGGGCATTTCATTATTTAGTGCCTGCTGCTGTGCTACATTTGCAAAATTTACAATTTTTAAGAAACAAAGTAAATGATTAAAACTGATGGTTGTACCATAAACCTAAATGATCTTTTTAGGTATTGATTATACATTTTTTTGTCAGTAAGATCATTAAAAAACACTTTTGTGAATGCCAGAGTGGGGAAAAATGTGACCAGAAACAGCTGCTTTTCCCTCATGCAGCTCTGTTGGGTTGAAAGTTGGTACACTCACATTTGTTGAGACAGCAGATGATGTAAATCACCATCAAGTCCGTCAAAGCGTCTCTACTAAACATGTGACATCAGCTGATGTTTTTTATCTTTATCTTGGTTTTCACAGCAGCATCTAGAAGCAAAACATCTTAAACCTCTGTGTTCTCTCACTTAAAAAAACATGTAAAGGGTTTTTTTCTACCTACTCAGTCCTGTTTCCACTGATAGAGACCATTTTCAGCTCATTACATGCAGTACAGAGTTTGGATGGTTGTTTCCCCGCTAATGCTAATGCTAGGGCAAGTCAAGGGACCCAACAGTAGCCACGACCAAATGCAGATTAAATGCTCCCAAGTGCACCCAGAGCAAGTTTTATATAACGATAGACAATTGAAGCAAATTTGAGTGTTGATAGAATAATTTTAGAGGTCAAACTACGGCTGAATTTCTTAAATTTGTGTCTCTGGTTAGTGTTAACAGCAACAGGAAGCAGTTAAAGGCTTTACTTCCTGTTGCTACAGCTACTAGTTTCCTGTTGTTATTAGTGCTAACCTGAGCCACAAATTAAAGACATTCAGCCGTAGTTTAACTTCTAGAATTATTCTATGAACACTCAAATTTGCCTCAAAAGACTGTTGTCATATTCGACTTGCTTTGGGTTCACTGTGGAGTGTTTAAACCGAGTTTGGTTGTGGCCACTGCTGGCTTGCCTCTTGGTCCATTGGCTTGTGCTTGTGCTTGTGCTAGTGTAACCCACCTCAGATTTAGTGGTTTTATGTATTCCTCTCAAACAGATGATTAATATGACATTGTGGTCTCTATGTTAAAAGAGTCATGTATAATATTAATTATTGAGTTTACTGTTTCACTTTATTAATAGACACAACTAGCCCAGGTTGAGTCCCATTTTATTTGTCTGTCTTATTATCCACTTTGCAGCAGTTGATAAGTGCCTTACAGAACAGCCAATAGGTGGCGCCTGCGTCATGCAGCTTTGTTTTGTTTCTGTATTTTTTTTTCTTCTGTGCCTGCTGCAAAGATGGAAGTAGCTACAGCTCACGCCCTGTAGGGAAAAAGAGAGACAGAAAAAGTAATTTTAAGACCTGGGGACGGTAAAAAGACGTGTCTAAACAATTATCCTTGTGAAATAGGTAAGCCCATGAGCTTTGTGAACTTTTTGTTATTTTTTCATTTTTATTTATTTATTTATTTTCATATCTGAAGTATACGAGTCGCAGAGAACGGCCCAATTCTGTACTACAAGCAGTGAGCTGAAAATGGTCTCTATCAATAAGAGTATGACTTGGTCGGTCAAAAACTCAGGAATATCCCTTTAACCTGGCAGCCCATTCAGTAGCATTGACAGCATTATGTTGTCATGCATTTCGAAATGTGTGTGTGTGTGTGTGTGTGTGTGTAAGAATTAGTTTAAATGAGTGATCCTGCGATTTAATCAGCCTTTATTCTTTGAGTGAGAGGAAAGACCTGAGGCCTTGTTATTAACCAGATGACAGAGCTTTTGTCCCATTAATTAAACCCCCCCTACCCCAGCCCATACAAACACACACACTCTGCAAACATAGTGCCCAGCAAAGACACACACTCGCTCAGCCTCGGCACACTGAGTGATATCTCCTTATATGAAATGTTGAAGTGGTGTTACACGGGAGCCTGAAGCAGAGAAAGCAACTGAAGGAGAAACCCAAAAACTCGCGTGCGTTTGTTTTTCCTGTTTGCTTTGGCGTCTTCCACTCCCCCATGAGTGCGTTGGACCTCACAGTGAATTGCACTAGGCATCATTACTGTTTCAGACTAGAGTGCACTCACACACACACATAAACACATGTGCACCCAAACACTCTCTGGTCATTTCAGCCAATTAAATCACAAAATGGTCATGATTTCACTTCATCTCCGCAACCAGCCATTAGTGAAAATTGAGTAAGGAGGAGAGTGTGAGCATGAGAGGGAAACAGTGAGGTAATGAGGGATATTGTGATCTTTCAGTGCCACTAGAGAAGTAATTGGCCTCCATAAGTCTCTCTTATGTATTAACAGAACGGTGCAGGCCTTCATTACTCCACAAAACCCCACAGAATATCCTCTGAAATGATGGTTTCCAACAAGCACAGAAGCTCGTGACGAGCAGAAGAGGGAGGTGATATACACCTGCACCTCAGTAGAGAGCTTGCTCAGTAGTTTATCTTTCAAGCAGTCTCAATTTACTTTGTGGAAGACGATGGAAAATGACTTATGACTGCCCTGCAGCATATAGAGAGTAGCTCATGTGTGTACCTCCTTTTTTTTTCTCACTAGTGTACTCACATTCTCACCTCCAGCCATATTTTTTCATTTGCATTAAAAAGATGCACACTGTCCCCAATTAAAATAATCAGTATTTTCATTTTTGGCTTGAAGATGTAAGACTTGTCATATATTTTATGAGAAAAATCACCGGGGAATGAGCATTATAAAATAAAAGAGTGACCGTCAGATGTGAGTTTGAAGTGTGACGTTGGTTGCTGTCAAAAATCAAAGGCATCTCAGGTTTCATCAGTGTGAAACCGAAGAAGAGCCTTTAGTCACATGTCACCCTTTTCTTTGTCTTCTTCCTTTGGTTGTTGTTTCTACTTTCAGATATTTAAACTAAGAGGCCAAAGCCATCTTACCTGTAAGACTTTCTATACAACAAAGCTTAATGCTAACATCATTATGACTACATGCTCACAAGTACAATGCTAACATATGTATGGTAAAGAAATGTTACGTTCACCATTTTAGTTTAGCATGCTGGCATCTGCTAGTTTTGTGCTACATAAAAAGTGCAACTGGAGCTGATGTCAGTGTCACAAGTTTAGCAGCTTTTGGTTGTAAATTTTTGTCAACCTTGTGTTGATCTACAGAAAAAGTCATTTGGATTCATCCTGCTTCTTTCATCATATTAACTTTGTCGTCCTTCTACCTTCTCATTTTTTTAATTCATTAAAATTCTTCGGCCTTTGTCTTCCGTAGGTTATCGTGTCCGCTTAGGCTCCAGCACGGACAAAAAAGACACTGGACGTCTCCATGTGGACTTCGCCCAGGCCAGAGATGACCTGTATGAGTGGGAGTGTCGCCAGCGCATGCTGGCCAGAGAGGAGAGGCACCGGCGCAAGATGGAGGAGGATCGCCTCAGACCACCCTCCCCTCCTCCCATCGTCCACTACTCTGAGCATGAGTGCAGCCAGCTGGGAGACAAGATCAAAGGTTGGTGGTCACGGCAAAATATAGAGTGTAAATAGAGAAATATGCACATGATGGGAGAGCAGAAACACAAACCACCAAGCTTGGTGAATAAGTAAAAACTTGACTCTTATGGGGCATTTTAAATGGAACACATTTTCCTAATTGTCACATCGTTCATGGGCAAACACAAACTAAATTGGATCATTCTTATGCAAAGCAAAAACAGACGAGGTAAGAACTGGGTAAATCTGTGTGCTTGCAGAAACATCCAACACCAGCCAAGGCATTACAGGAATTGTCCTAAACTGCAGCTTGTAAAAACTGACAAAGCACTTTCTCTGATGTTCGAACAAATTCAGGGAATTTGTTTTCAGCAGACGTTACACAAACCTGTTCAACACAGTGTATCAGTTGCCTCTCCCCTCAGCACATGCTCCTCTCTCTTATCTTGTCCATTCACCTCTCCTCTCCGCTCTGCACTAGCCATTCTTTTCTGCTCATCTTTGCATTTTCTCTTTCCCGGTCTCCTTTTCCTCTCTTTTCGGCTTTCTGTCGAGTGTTTGCCTGAATAAACGTGTTCTGTTAATGAGCAGTGACACTTCCAGGTCTCAGTCACAGTTGCACGATAACAAATTGGCTGTGACTTTCTGCCTTTTCACCGTCTGCAAGTGTCTTTTTCAGCCCTGCCTTCCCTGGCCCGGTGTAAAGAGCTCGAACATGGAGCCGTTGTAGCTGTGGATTTGTTTCTGATCACTTTGGGCTGCTGTGGTGAAAACACACATCTGAGCCATTTGCTGCAGATTTAGATTTACTCTTCTAAAGCTTCAACCCAGAGGGAATAGAGGGGTTTAGCTCTCTTATATTCCTATACTCAAAACCTTTTTGTCCTTTTGATGACGAGAAGCTCAGCTTCTCACTCAGACCACCTCTAAATGGCTTCCATCCTCTTTTTTAAGTTCTCTCTCCAGCTCCTGCAGGTTTCATTGTGGTGTGTGAAGTTCTTCTCTTGTTTCAGAGTATCGCAGTCTGTCATATACATGCTTCCCTTTTGTCTTTCATCAAAGGAAGTCCTTGTCCTTTTTCTCTTTAGTTTACTGAAAAGGGGGAATTCAAATCTTTTTCAGTTTAACCTTGCTCACATTAAGACAAACTGTATTTATTTTGCCCTCTCTTCACTCAACAAAATAAAAACCTCTTGCTTTTATGTGTATTGCAAGTTATCTGTACTTGTCTTTAGAGTAGTGTAAATATTTGCCTTCCACCAGAAAGCCAGGCTGTTTGATCACAATCTACAGCCTGTCTTACATAGATGATGATTATAATGTTCACTGTCACAAGGTTTTGAAAGCTTTCCTGGCTTGCCAGCTGTTGCCTTCATCATTTGTAGTGCCCTGGGACTGTGCAGGAGTAATTTATTTACACTTTTCTCTACTGAACCTTAATCTTTCTGTCTTTGTGTCAACACATCTTATCCAGACGACAGCAAGTTCCCTGAGGCAGTGCGTGTGCTCTTGACCTGGTTGGAACGAGGGGAAGTCAACCGCAGGAACGCCAACAACTTCTACTCCATGATCCAGTCCTCCAACGGCCACATCCGACGCCTGACGAGTGAGAAGAGTCAGCACGAGAAGGAGATGGAGGAGGCCAAAGACAAGTTCAAGACTGCTCTGGCCGGCATCGTGGCTCAATGTGAGTGTTACGTTCTTAGTCACACTCACACTACAAACTTGGATGTATGATACAGTTCATGCTGTATTTACTAAAACAAGTGTACAACAGCTTACGGTAATTTTTGGATAAAGGCCAAAGAAGTTCATGATCACTCACAGTGAGTGGAAGAGAGTGTTCATAAAGTGAGTCATCATATTCATGAGTCCAGCCGTGCTCGGCCAAGTTTCTGGTTCGGTGTAAGTTTCCCTGTCATAGGACGAGACACACAGTACAAACACGATGTGGATCGGATTCAGCGTTCACATTGAGGACAAGTGCCTGAAGTGCTTCCTGCTGCAAATAAGTATAATTTTGTTCCCAGCCTCTGATAAACTCTCACACAATGCCCAGAGAGTGTGTGCACAGTATGGTAAACCACAAACCTGCAGAGTCCATGGTGCACGGCGGCGTTTCGCTCCAACTGCGTCGCAGCTGCCAGCCAATCAATACTTGTTATTCCACTAAATGTGCAGCAGCAGCAGCTCTCCACTAAAATGAAACTGCATAGAGAATACTGAACTAGTCTATTTATGACAGCAGCTATGTCAGACTGCACAGAGCAGATCAAGCTAGGCAGGAAGTCAGACACATAAACGCTTAGAGAATCCGGTCAATTTTCAAAATAAAACATCCTGTATAGACTCCAAAGAAAGAAACACTTTAACCAGGTAGTTTTCTTAGTCACTGCTGAAGCACAAAAATCAAGAAAAATGACCCATCAACAGTGAAAAGCTCCCTGGAGGATGTAATAGAGCCGTGTCCGCTGGAGTCAGTCAGGAGTACACACTGTGGATGCAAAGATTACTGAGTGAAAAGCTTCATAGAAGTCATTATGTTTCGTGCTAGTTTGTTTTTCGGAGAGTGGCTCAAAGGTAAGTGTCATTTATATCCTGTCTGATGATGCAAATTTTAAACAGAATGAGAAAACCAGTAAGTGCACTGGAATATTACTCAGGTTGCTGCAGTAAGTAGCCCTAACACTTTCATTACATGAATCCTAACATGTTCAGTAAATGCATGCTCAGCTCATTTCAGTTGACTTCAGGCCAAAAGACAAATAAATCTGCTTCTACCCACACTGAACTTCTTCGGCTGTGCAGCTGCTGGTTGACACCAGCGCCTGCTGTCCTGTGTCCTCACATGTCCCACCACATGCATGTTAAATAGAGTTTAAACATCCCCAAACACAAAGTGAAGCTCCCAGCTTGTGTTGTTTACTGTGTGTTAGGCAGTGCTGCAAGTGGACAGAAACTGAAGCTCCATAGTCCAATGCACCTCAGTTTCATCGTGTGTGTGTGTGTGTGTGTGAATACACATACATATACATGTGTGTGTGAATACACATACACATACATATACATATATATATATACATATATATATATATATATACATATATA
>JAPQLA010000025.1:17488323-17499524 GCA_029822935.1 Naso vlamingii | reverse complement strand
CACCCTGGTCTCAAACCACGTGCTCAGGTCTGAGATTGTTTCCCAGCAGTTTGAAGTCAGAAAAACTCAGAGATGGCATTTACTGCTTACTTTTCTCCTCATTTGTCTTGTAACATGAGAGAAATGTCACATGAACATGTGAACAAAGTGAAAAACATGATTTTAATTGGAGGGGGGCTTTAAGAGTTATACAGTGTTGAAACAATCATAGATATAAGCAGGAGCCATTCTAACTTTCAGATCAGTCTTAAAAACATCAAATTTCAAAGAAAGAACAGAAGAACACAAGCAGTCCAGTGGCCTTTCATTGACCTTCATCTGTTCTTAGTATTAAAAACCTTCAGCTGCTGCAAAATCCAGCTGCCAGGATCCTGACCCAACCCTACGAAAATTTGACCACGTAACCTCCATTTTGTCCTCGTTACATTGGCTTCCTGTTCTTTGCTGTTAACGCAAAAAATATTGGATGGTTTTGAACCACTGTATCTGTTAGACCTCAACACCTCTTATTTTCAGGTTCATGTCCTGTGATCACAAAATGGTGCATTATTAAATCTGCAGCAATAGAGCGTTCTCCTGCTGTGCCCCCATCTATGGAACAAAATCGGCCGTTAATACATCAATGCAAAACCCAACAATACCAATCTGTTTCACCCGCGGCCATCATGACAACCCGCAGTCGAGTTAAATCCAGACCAAAGACACCATCTTCCTTCTTTCCTGTGGTTTGCCATAGCACTGTTGGTTAGGAGTATATCTGCACACATGACCGTCACACTTGTACCAACTATTGCCTGGTCCTCCTTTTATTATCTGTATTACTATTGCCTCATTTATTTGTCCTATCTATTATTGTGCTTTTTACATTTTCCACTGTTTTTCTTTGCTTTGTTTTCACGTTTGCATACTTCAGCACCTCTTAAGGTGTCAGTCAGTGTTCTTTTGTGGACTTGTGAAGCTTGTAGGTGCGTTTGGTGTGATTAAAGGCGATATAACTAAACTTGATTGAACTTGAATGATTGATTAGTTGTTGTTGCTAATATTTTAGAATAAAGCCCATGACCTTAATGAAGCCTGGAGGAGATTTAAGCATGAAAGATCTCAATAGTTTTACAAGTAAAAGGCCTAAACGTAGTAATTTGTCTCAGCTCATTAAAAAATCAGCTGCATGAGCATTGAGCATCATATGGTTGTTCATAAAACTGAACTTGCAGATTATTGGTGGCAGGATTCACATTTGTTGTTACTCATGTCTCTGGGACATGACTGACATATCTGTAAAATCAGGCTTTACTTGGACATAAAGCTGTCATTTATATAACAGTGACGTCTGTCCCAACATCCAAATGGGAGGAATAGGGCTAGGGAAGTAAATTATAAGGGACCAAAGATAAATCCCTGTGGTCCCCCACGAGGTAGTGGGACACTAGGAGAGTCTTCACCTTCCTCAGAAAGTAATTAAAAATAACGAGCTTCAAGGATGATTCAAATTGAATGAAAATATGCTTGCAGCCAGCAGAAAGTCAAGGATTTTATTGATTTTCTCTTATATCTCAAAAGAAAACAGCAACTCAGAGTTGGAAAATAAATGACTTTGGGTGTATGACTTTGTGCAGTCGCTGGTTCCTCGTCTAATCGTGGTCTGATATGTGTGCTTTTACAGATTAACCCCGGTGAGGTGGAGGCTCTCCTCTCTCGGCTGCCCTGCACTTTCAGACAGGAGCTGACCGGAGTCGGAGCCAGTCTGGAGAAACGCTGGAACTTCTGCGGCTTCCAGGGCATCAAGAGCACGTAGACTTGACAGGGGACACTTCGGGGACACAGAGGAGACGACAGGCAACACATGGAGGGACACTGTAGAGATGTAAAAGACACAGCATAAAGCCCACTAATATCAAAGACGGTGGACTGCACCTGACTGTACAAGCACACAAAAGACTGAGAACAGATCTCAGATCAGGAGGGAATGTTTCATGAGGATTTCAGGGACTGAAATGTGTAGGTGGCAGAGATGTTAAAACTGCATTTCCATGGTTACAGGGATGTTGAAACCAAACTGGATGACAAAGTCTTCATGAGCTTGAACTCTCAGTGTCCATCTGCAAAATATTTTCAGATGTGACAACTATCTGGGAGTCACAGAGGAGCGCTGATCCCTACAGTCACTGGATTATTATGTAGTCATCCCCCACTTGGGCAGGGCTTTGTACTTTCGGAGCCTGGATTGGCTCTGTGCAGTGTTAGTGTGCTCCAGGACTATAGGGCTACCCAAGGAGGCTTTTCAGGGTCTAACTGAACACTTCTGACCTCCAAACCCCTCAGCTTCCCTCTCTTCTCTTTTTGCTGTTCCTGGTTTGTAACATAGATTCAAAAAATGGATATATTTCTTCATTTTCTGTAAAGGCTGTTAACAGTTGCATAGAATCATTTGTTGTAATACACTGTAAATGCTTGGATGATATTTTTGATTATAAAAAGACATTTTGAGTAATTCAAAATGTTTCAGTTCATTTTTATATATCTGATGCTTAAAGACGCTGGTTGTGAAATAACTGTGACTCCCTTTACTGGCATTAAAATGTGATGTTTTGTTTTTTTTTTAATGGGATTGTAGTTAAATAGTACTTGACTACATACAATTATATACACTTGGTATTAACATGCCTCTCTTGTCCACACTGAGATCCGATTGCTATCTGAATGCACTCTTGTCCGCAGTAGATCAAGAAAAAGGACCAACCAAAAAGTCCAGCCGAAAGGAAAACAGGCTCTTTGTCTCTTTGGCTATCATCCATCATGTTGTCGAAAGTAATTTCCTATTTCTTCTTCATCTTCTTCTTCCAGCTCTTACCACCACCTTGATTATGTATTTCCATCCACGGAGTTGTTGCATGTGGATTGGAGATGCATTTGCACTTACATGTGTTCAATGTGGTCAGAATGCATCCCTGACAACCTTTAACGGATCACAATTTGTCCTGCATTTCGGTTGCATTTACTTTTATGTGATCAAGTGCTATCTGATGTAATCTGATCAAAACATGTATTTTAATGCCAGCTGCTGTGAGTATCTGTAGAATGTGTGTCTGGTTCCTGTGCAGTTTTACAAATTTATTTGAAGAAACGATAACACAAGAGGATAGATCCCATTCTTTGGACTGTGTGTGCAGTAACAAGGAAGAGACAGGCAGAGCTCGCCCACCGCTAATTAGCTTAGCTCAAACACTGGTAGTCAATGGGAAGTGCTAGCCTGCCTCTGCCTAAAGTCATCAGATAAACTTTCCAACAACTCTAAATGGTTGTGACTTGTTTATTTACCACATTATGTTATTTATAGACTGATATTAGCACTGTATGTCGTTCTCCTTCTTCTTTTTCTGCTTCTTCTTTTTCTTCTTCCTTTGCTGTTTATTGGTGAGCATGTGTCCGGCAGTTTACGTCTGGTACATGTTTGATTCTGAAATTACATAAAGTGCTAATGTGAGTTTAAAAATAACATAACATGGTAAATAAACAAGTCACAACAAGCACACAGGACTGTTTAGAGTTGTTGGAAAGTTTATCTGATGACTTCAGGCAGAGGCAGGCTAGCACTTCCCATTGACTACCAGTGTTTGAGCTAAGCTAATTAGCGGTGAGTGAGCTCTGCCCGTCTCTTCCTCGTTACTGCACACACAGTCAAAAGAATGGGATCTATCTTCTTGTCTTCTTAAGCCAACCTTAACAATCAGTCCTGTGAGAAAGTTCATGTCCGTTCTGACTCGAAGGACATTTTGTCTGATGTCCTCTTCTTGTTTTCTCTTACAGCAGCTGTACTTAAGGCTGGTATTAGAAGCTTTCATAAGGGCATTTGTGTCTTTAAAGCCAATTAAGCCTGGCTCTCAGCCTGGCTAAAGATGTTGCACAGCAGCATCACAAGTAACTTGGAAACACACCTAGGGGATTGTGTTAATGATGTTTAATTGGTGAGGCAGTTGCTGCCACGACGTGTACAAAAAATATTTGTGTGTGTTCGTGTGTGTTTGTGAGCTCCTCGCCTGGATCCATATATTAAGCGGTTATACAACACTCTACAGAGGGGATTTTTTTTCTGCATCTTCACCAGATAGAGAGCTCTGCCGCCAGGACTGAAGGTTCCTCCCAAAAGCCCAGTCAAGCATTCTTAATGCTCCTCCACTGGGCTGTTTGGCGGTGTGCTCTCTTCTCCCGTCGCTCTGAGAAACAAAGCTTTATTATTACACATGATTTGCTCTCATCGGCCTCCTCCATATCCTACGGGCATTGCATCTGAAAAATTAGCACTCATGCACATGTCAGAAGACTAGTCCTTGTACCTGAATTAATAATGGGGAATGAGTATGTTTTGCCCACAAGCTCCTGCAAGGCTTTTCTTCCTCGCACATGTATCCATTATTAACGGCACTGGTTTGAAAGGGAAAAGGGTTTCATGGGTGAAAAGTAAACTATCTGTTGTAGGAGTGGAATTGTTTGCATGTTAAATACAGTATGTAACCTCCAACTCACTTAGTTTGTAGGCGTCTGTCAAGCGTGATTAGGAAAGAAAGTGAATGCCGGTGCTGTAATCCAGTGCTTAATATTTAAATGTAGTCATAGCAATGTCTGAGTGTAAAGATTAGCCTTCCTCTCTCGTCTTATGAGACATTTTTCAATTTGTTATGATGATGATGTTGCTGATAGATCAGGAAACTGCAGATCCATACTTTCCAGCTTCTGCCTGCCTGATGGCACACTTGGGATCATGAGAGATGTTGCCTGTGCAGAGTTGTGCATCACTACACGTCCTCTCCACACTTGATCTCAGCAGAACGTCCCTGATGACAAACAGTAGCTTACCTCACTCCAGCCTCTCCTCTCTCACTCATTAAGTTTCCCTCGTGTTCTCTCAGACATAAACAAAACACTAATATGGTGCATTCTTCTCTTTCAGAAGCTGCTTTCTGTCTAGCATTTCCTCCCAACTGAGTTGCCATTCCTACGCACTGATTGACTGGAGGCACTTGCAATTTATCTCTTTTACAGCTGCTTGTGTGAGTGAGCGAGCGTGCACGCACCAACATGCCTGTGACTGTGCGTCAGGTTCTCGGGCATCACACAAGGAGGTAAACACAGACTAATTAAATCCAGCAGCAGTCCCCGGTGAATGGCGCTCTCCATTCACCGTTGTCTTGTCATCACTGTGACTCAGTGAGGAGTCTCCTCATTAATTCAATTCAAGGTGTATGCAAGCAAAAAGCCATTCAAGGGTGCTATTAGCTTCACCCACAGTGACGATGCTGCAGGACGACTCCCACCTTACGAAGACTCTGGGAAAACGTTTGAAGGTCTTAAGCAAATTTGAGCCTGTTTTTCATATTTGTGTCATTTCATTTCTTAAAATAAGTTCCTAAATCCTTTTTATATATTACTCACATCACGTTTTAAGATATAATTAGACATAGGGAGATAAGCACAATCTTTCGGGTAATATCATGATGCTTGAGATACCCCTAATTACCTTTTCCTCTCATGTTGCCTCTGAAGGCACGCTCATCCACTTAATTATAATTATGGCCTCCCTTGAGCGAGCAGGTGAGAGGATGCTGCCTGTGTATGTGGCCCAAAAAAGACAAACAATCACCTCAGAAGGTGAATGAGAGAAACACAGAGGGGCTTTACTTCTAAGCTTTCCCTCATTGGTCACGGACCAGTAAGTCTGCAAATTGAAGAGTTTGGACACTGACAAACTGTCGTCTCACAGAGCAGCATGCTGCTGTTTTGATTGTCACCAGATACATGAGCACACATCCACATCTAGCTGATTAAAAAAAGCTAACTGACGTGAGGCGGTGAGTCAACAGCTCCTCCTACTGAGCACAAAAGCAGCTACATCTTTTCAGCCAGTGGGCCAGCACCCGGGGATGATTTGCATTGACAGCAGTGTACGGCCGCAGTGTTTTGGGGACATGTTCATCTGGTTTCTTTCACAATAAAAGCTCCACGGTCCTCATTAATTTATGTATGTGTAATAGCTTACTCTGCTTCCAGGGTGCCAGTGCTGTAGCACAGAGATGCAGAGCAGCTCCAGAATCATTTGCCTGCAGGCGCCTGGAATGACATCTTAGAAACCAGAAACTATGGAATATTAAAATGAGAACTAAAGAGATTTCTAATTCTTGGAAGATTATTAGTTTGGCAGGTAGCAAATCATGTTTTGTACAATATAATTTTTTTCTTTGTTTTGTTGTGTTTCAGGATGCTCAGAGAACTGCATACACTTTTAGCCCTAATGAATGGCAAGTGTCGGAATAATTGCTTTACACCGCTCTCTGGGGTGTCTCAGAATAAGCTGCAGATTTCAGCAAAGAAACACAATGTATCTCACTGTTCCTACCCAGTCTCTCTGTCACTTTCCTTCCCTCTCTCTATACACTATCAGAAATGCCCAAAAGGTATTTGCACCTACTAAACAGAGTCTGCCATGTGAAACACCCAGACCCTTCAGGTGAGAGGAGGGGAAGAATTTCCCTCTACCTCATGAAAAGTATTCAAAACTTTGCCATTCAATGCTGTTCACTTGCAAGAAGACAGTATCCAGAATGACTATTTCTGGCCTATTAGTTGGTGGAGCCAGTTTGCTGATCAGTGTGTTTGATCTGAAATGCCAGCACAGTGAAGCTCATGCCAGGTTAGATGGGAAAGTGAAACACTCTCCTAATGAGCGATGGCCACTCTTCATGCTGCTATGAATCGAAGTGACCTTTACCAAAGAAGAATTGCTTGCACAGACAGCAATTATCTGCACAGTGGAAAGTTATTTGAGAAAAGTTTTATTTTTAGACCTGAGAGGCTGTTTGGTTGGCAGCTGTTCTCACACATTTTCCAACGTTTAAGTTCTGATGTGGAGTACACATTTTATTATGGTTGGCAGAGCTGCAAAACATCCTCATGCAGTGTTTGTCAGTTAAGTGGCTGTAGGATTTTCTTTTAAGTTCTTGTAGAGCTGCAAACACCAGAAGGTCCAGCACCATGTTAAAAGGCAGCACTGTGTGCATTAACCCAAAGGGACACAAACCAGGATTGTGGGCACGTCAAACCAGGCACGTCAAGCACTGCGACACTGAAATGACAGCTGACAGCAGCGCAGACATGAACAGGAAGACTGGTCAAATGTTTCCGCTGTGAATTCAGAAGGGTTCAATTCGACCCTGATTCCAAAAAAAGAAGAAAATGTTTATAAAAGCAAAATGCTGAGTTAAAGGAGCCCATGTGTTATATTGCTTCTATACAGAATGTGCTTCACAAAGTGGATTCACAAAGTGGGTGAATCTCCCCTCAGCCTTGTTTGTGAAGGACGGAGCCTCTGAGGACGCTCCTTTCATACCCAGTCATGATACTCTCACCTGTTACAAATGAACCTGTTTATGTTCCAAACAGGTGTTTCTGGAGCGTTGCACAACTTTCCCAGCCTTTTGTTGAAATGTGTCGCTAGCATCAAATTCAGAATTGATATTCACATAAAGATAATGAAGTAATGATGGAAAACATTAAATTATATATATTGTCTTTCAACTGTTTTCAATTGATTGTATGCCAAAAAATATTTGTATCTCCCATCTGTAGGTGTAAGCTTCTATAATGCCTGAGTAATAGGTGATAATATATGACCTAAATAATATACAGGCCTAGTATGACATTCATCATTTTCTGCTTTGATTACTTTGAATTCCAAAATATCATTTTCCCTTTTAAAATTAAAGTCCACCTGAAACAGCATTTCGAGCTTATCTAACTTCTGTGTTTGATGTATTTCCTGCAGAAATAGGATATGCAGGAGGGACAAAATGTTGGGAGCAATTTGATTGGATGGTTGAGAGGTTACCTAGCAACCGACAGTTGTTGATTAGAACACCCGTTCAGCAAACAGCAAAATCCAAACAGCAAAAAACTGTTGACAGTTGAAGATTGAAGACAGGTGAATGCAGTGATACTACTGGTTGAAATGAAATGAAAGATTAAAAAAGTCACTTAATATATATTTTTTTAACAGGAAGGTAATTTTATTGAACTTTGATACAAAAATACAAAGAAACAGATTTTTTGTAAGTTTTTTTTGACTAACATGCTAAATAAGAGAACAATGGGATCAGGGTTGTGACCTAAAAGGATTAAAATAACATTTTTCATTTCAGTTTGACTTTGACTTACTTTTACTCATGTAACATTTTCCTTTAAAGGCCTACACTCCCACCTTCTTTATTTGCAAAGTTATTTTTGTCCTTTATTCCTTAGCCTAAAAAAACCCACAACTTAGACTTTCAAGGATGTTTAACAGCGAGTCCATTTCAAATAAATGATAAAAAACAAAACACGTAATAAAAAGAACACTTGACTTCATCTGTTACTATGGCAACCTTTCTTATTTTAAAAAGCTGCCATTTTAGTAACAATGCTACATACTAACTTCAAAGATAGCATCCCCACAATGGGAACACGGCTCCATTCAGGGTCTGCTGGACGTGTAAGGATGGAAGTTTACAGCCACGTGAAGGACGCGCTTTCAAAAGGCAGTTAATGGTATTCACATCTTTGCATCTGTATTTTTTTTTTTTTTTTTAATGTTTGAGTTGTAACTGTTTGACTAACAAACTGTAATATTTAACTGATAATTTTTTTTCCAAATGGCCAAGTTACATTTTTTGGTTTAGAGCTACATGATTATTGCTTTGAAATGATACCATGTTACAGACATTCATGTTCCTCAAAGGATGAACTGTAAAAACTTGTGTTTGCTGACTCTAAATTTAGCACCACCATTCTGTCCAAATTTAACTTGGTCCTTTTATATATTTGTCATTGTAAGCATGTTAGCATACAAACCTTAGCATTGTGCTCAGAGCAAAGGCTAACTTTTTCTGAGTGTTTTCCCCAGTGGTTTTCAAAGTTGGCAGCCAGGGGGCACCAGAGAGACTTCAGCCAACTCTAGTAAGGATAAAGGAAAAACAAATTTATATTACAAAAGCTGAATTATTGTTATTAATACCTTATAAATACCTTTTTATTTTAAAATGCCAAAGACCTTATGAACATACCAACAGCCCGCTGAAGGTTTTGGGCAAAGAAATTCAAAAGAACTCCAAGTAAAACTCCCAAGTATGTGACAAAATGCGCTAAATGTGGATTTATTTATCACGGCACACTGATTTTTCAACATCTGCTGTAGAATCTGCTGTCAGTTGGTTTGTACAGATATCTTGTGAAAGAGGGACTCCAACTGTCAGCGAACGTTATTTAAGGAACCTTGGAAAGAAGAGTTTGGATCTGTCCTGTTCTTGTGCCCTGCACGACACTAAATTGAAGAAAAAACTCATTTCTGAACCATTTTCGAAAAACAAGGAAAGCCTGTTTGTTGGGTTTTTTTCTCCTTTTTTTAATCCTTTTTTTTCTTCATCACTTAGCAACAGTTTTTCTCATGAATGAAATGACCTCAAGGTCAAGCATATCCTGTGATCGACCTCTTTATGTTTAAGGTCTCTCAAGATTTATTCTACCATTGTTTGAATGAACTGAGTTATTCTGAGCGCTGCTGGAAGAAAAAAATGATTTATAGCTGTAACCGGTTGTAGCAGCTTTGCAGTAACTCTCATGTCGTGTGCAGAAAACATTGCCAATCAACATTCAGGTTTAAATCATCTTTTGATGCAATCTCAATCATACTGTGGCTTTATGGATAGTTCTGGAGCACTTTGCCTTTGAATTTTTAATCTTACCACCATCAGTTAACAGCCATTACAGCCCATAATCACCATCTATAATAACTGCAAATAATCACAAGACAATAAGCAATAAGTATAGTTACAGACAGACTTTCTCGCAGCATTTATCCCACATGACCTGTAGTGTTGAGTGAGTCAGTGTCATTAAAACTGCATCAGTCTTCAGTTAATGTCTTTGGTTCCTCACTGCACAGCTTGATCAACATCCCAGCAATACATTCCAACAAAATCAGCAGTGACAGCCCCAAGCTTTCGCTCAATGCATGACTGACCGCTTATTGAACCTGATTGATTGTCAACGTCTGAGCTCTGTTCCACAAGTGACTGTTGGGAATTTTGTAGTTTTACCAAAGAAGCAGTGGTATTTCAGCCACGAGATATAAAGACATCCAAACCACAGAAACAAGCTGTGAGCTCATGACTGTGTACATGATGGGAAGCAAGTAGGCAGTCATATCTGGGACATTTGTCGTTTTTCAGATTAGGCATGACTATGACACGATCAAGCAAAGGTTGAGGGAGTGCTCACCAACTATCATAACAGATGAACAGCTTCACACAGTAGCCAAGAATTTTTAATAGTTTGTGTTGCTTTTTAAAGGTTTTAACTGTTTAGAAAATGCAGATTTTTCTCTGCTTCTAGTGTTTGTTATGTTTATGCAGAACGCAGACACCTGTGGGGTGAGGGAAATTAAAGGTATCATTTAGGTGAGGGAGGATCTGAGTGAAGGTGGTGATCTGATGTGGTAGTCCAGGGTGGAAAAGCTGCTGGTGTGCTTGCAGTTTGGCTTGTTTTGGCTGGTTGAACAGTGCGGTGAGAGTCGAATGTGGTGAAAATCTTGTGGCAAAAGAAGATAATTGGCAAGAGCAGAGGGACAGAATGACTGCAAGTCAAAATGTTTGCTGAAACAACGAACTGTGTGCTCAGTGAGACAATCTGTGAAGGAGCAGATATCAGGGCAGCGTGCGCACGCTGACCGGGTGATGTGCAGGTGATGACTAGGTGAGCTTGACTGTTGAGGCTGAACAGGTGTGGGTACTGTCAGGTAGACAGAGTGGGCTGAGCTGACAGATCACAGATGGTGGGACAGGTAACACAGAACAGACAGACAAACAGGCAGGCAGATACTGACAGGACAGACTGTTAATCAGACATTTTCTTCTGTGACAGAAAAATTAATTTTAGATGTTGAACTAAAACAAGCTTTTAATTGTTTTGTAATGTTTTATAGACCAAACAATCCATTGATTATTAAAAAATCAACTTAATGATTGAAAAATGAAATTAATTGTTATTTGAAGGGATACACCAACTTTTTTCTTTTTGTTATTTGCCCTTCTCCTGCATTTTAGACAAGAAGATAGATCCCATTCTTTCAACTGTGTGTGCAGTAACAAGGAAGAGACGGGCAGAGCTCACCCACTGCT
>JAPQLA010000025.1:17476781-17488089 GCA_029822935.1 Naso vlamingii | reverse complement strand
GCTCACCCACTGCTAATTAGCTTAGCTCAAACACTGGTAGTCAATGGGAAGTGCTAGCCTGCCTCCACCTAAACTCATCAGATAAACTTTCTAACAACTCTAAACGGTCCTGTGTGCTTGTTGTGACTTGTTTGTTTACCACATTATGTTATTTTTTAACCCACATTAACACTTTATAAGCTAATTAGCAGTGGGCGAGCTCTGCCCGTCTCCTCCTTGTTACTGCATGAACAGTTGTAAGAATGGTATCTATCTTCTTGTCTGGAACTCAGGAGGGAGGCAAATAACAAAAGGCAAAAAATATCTTACGTATCCCTTTAAGTAAAATTAATGTAATTTCATTTTACTGATGCTTCAGTTTGCTTTTTTAGCTTACCAACCCTGTGCAGCAACGAATATCATTCCCCACGAAAGTGAAATCATTGATCATTTCTTCTAAACTGTGTTCATGGGTTTGTTTGTTTGCTTGCTTGCTTGACATGAAAAAAACATGCTTTAGACTCAACGAAAGTAAACATGCAGAGACGACAAAGACAAAGGACAATATCTTGAAATTAAACAGTTGTTCACACAGCAGGATAAAACACAATAAAATTAGAAAACCACCTGGGACATGAACAGATTGTTCTAATTGGATGGCTCATACTAATGCACTATAAGCCTGTTTCAAACTTTTCTCAGGTGCCTCGGCCACTTTTTGAGTCCTCCCTGTCACACTGATTAGAACTGTGGAGTTACCCAGTCAGATACATGACCTCCTGCATGATTAATGCAGCTGTCTCCATGTCAGAAATCTGCTTTTTGCTGATTTCCCTGCTCCTCCAAAGCCTGCAACACGTGTACCACTTTCTTCAGCTGCAATATGTAAATAACAAGAAACCTGTATTCTAATAAATGCCAAGTAATTAGAATGTGCAATGCTACTGACTGATTTATGAATGTCAATAGAATCAGACACCTTTCCTTCATGAAACAAACAAGCTGTGCTCTGAATTTCTCTGCTGGAACATTTAAGGTGTCATTAAGGGAGAAGGGATTTGCAAAGACTGAGTTTTCCTCCGTAATACTGTGAACAAACAGCTACTGGTGATGTACCTTGTATAATGTACAGTTTTGCTGTTTTTACAATGTATATTTTTAATCATGTGGATAGTTTGGCTGGTTAAATGTTGTTGTCATATGAAGACATTTCCAGGGCAGGTACGCTTCCAGAAAGCCATCGACAATATCACGTGTTCGTGTCCCTCAGAGTCAGAGCAGTGTTCCTTTTTTAAGCTCAGTATTTTGCACCCATATTCAACAATTACACTTATAGAAGAGGCAGAGAAACCAACTTCTGTCGGACAATCGCCTGAATGGGACATAAATAGAGGAAATGTCTGCCCCACGGCCAAGTCCACAGCTTTGTGAGGAACCATACGAAGAAATGGTGTGAGGACGAAGCAAAACATTCAAAGTGGAGCCATGAATCGACCGTGTCCAACGCTCAAGTCAGCATTGTGTAAATTTCAGGTGGGGAGCTTCAGAATGAGGAAACATTCGTTCCTCCACTCCTGAAATGTGCTGAGTTCAGATCGACTTATTTCTCTTTTTCACTTTAGGTGCCCACTTCAAACGCTGACTTCAAGCTGACAGCAAAAGCTACAGTCTGAAACAGCATCATACACTTTTCACAATCAAAAAGAAGGAGGGAGAGCAAAAATGTAGGGCTGTGCTAAAAAATCTATACGGCAATATATCGTAAGAAAATACTGCATCATATCGTGATGTGAATTGTATCGTGAAGTCCTTGTCAATACCCAGTCCTGAAGTTCACTGATACAAAACCACACTTACAAATTATATTTCCCTGTTTTCAATTTCAGTGTGAGCACAATGGCAAAAAGGAGCATAAGTCTGCACACTGTCCGTAGGCAATGTTTCGATCGAAACGTTGCCACTTTAATAAATAAGGAGCCTACAGACAGTGTGCGGACTTTTGCTCCTTTTTGCCATTGTGCCCATACTTCTGTCCAGCACCTGCAAGTTTCTTTGGATGTGTGCACTACATGTTTTTTTTGCTTCAGTTTCAGTGTGTCCAGTTAAAGTGTAAGAGGGCAGTTACATAAGCATGTTCAGTAATTTGCCAACACCATTCAAATAAACTGGGAGGGAAATTTTGAATTAAATAGTTTAGACTCTGTTTGTCTGCTGAATTATCAGTGTAATGTGATGTGTTGTGTTAAGACTACCCAGATTGTACACAGCAGCTTGTATTTCAGCTCAGTTTTACATTTTCAGTGAACTATGTGAGATATCGCAATATATCGTGAGATAATTGTATCATGATGCGTATCGTATTGTGGAGTTCTTGCTAATACCCAGTCCTAAAAAATGATTAAGTTGCATTGAACAAAAATGGGGCATCTGTGCTTTTGTCAGTCGTCTTTGCATATGTAAGCGCTTTAACAATGAAGTCAGTAGTCAAATTAGCTGAACACTACAATCAGCTGACATGTTGTTCTTGCTTTATTTTTGTTAGAAAAGTATAAACTCTTATTTACATCCATCGTTTGCTTGAATAGACTTGCAACATTAGGCTCATCTTTTATCAAAAATGAATGCTGTCACCATTAGCAAAATAATGCGAACTTTATCACAACATTTAGAGTTTTCTGTTTGCCACATTAATGTTATTTTTATTTGCCTCCACTTTTTAGTATAATATCAATTTCAAGCTTGTCTTTTTTTTACTGTCAATATATTTTTATGTCTCAGTCATTTCAGTCGAATTGGTCATAAATTCTATGACATATTTTTCTCATTTTTTTGTAACCCGTTTCTTAACTTATGTGTCACATAATAATTTTGTTTGCTATTACACACCATTATTAGTGATGTGAATACTTTTTAAATATCTTTTAAGCAATAGTCACCAATCCACCTATATAACGTCATTTTAAAGCTTATTTATCACCTCATCTCTCATAAAGCATCCATCTTCCTTCCCTTTCATTTCTTTCCCTTTTCAGTGGTATGTCGTCAGTTATTTCATTTGTAAGTAGCCCACTTTGAACCCTCACTGAATCTGTAAATCGTTTCATGCTGGCAGAAAAAGTTGTGTGATTGTGCTGCGCTCCTGACTCGACTGGCTCGGCAGTCGGCAGTTATCATAAATGTCCCAGGAGGTTGATAGCAAAGTCCAGATGCAGAGCATCGATTGCAGAAGTTCAGCAAATTTCCCAGCTCAGTAAAGTGAGACCCTGTCGATCATTTTCTCCACTATTTAATGTGTTGCTTTTTCTGTCTGTCAGCAGTGCAGAGAAGGCTGCCAGTGAGACTGCATCACTGTAATAAGTCATACAGAATACAGATACTGCGAGAAAAGAAGAGACAGTGAATAAAAACAGTTGAAGTTCTCTTCATATTTGCTGACAGCACGGCAACTGTGCCATAACTGCTGATGTAACTTAATTAGACTTGCGTCTTTCTTATCAAACCTCTTCACATGTATGATGGAGTAAACCTCTTTGAACAAAAGTCTACACCAACTGGAATGAATTATCATACTGATAAGAGTTTTTCTTATCAATACATCTTTGAAATGTTTTTTTTTATTTTATTTCATGATGCAGTCTCAGCAGGTGTGTGAATGGCACACAGGTTTTCAACATGTAGAGTTCAGGGACATGTTCAATCTGAAAACGTTGTGCACCATTTTGCTACAGTTTCTGGATTGAACAACATGTTTCCTCTCAACGGTGAGCAACAGACTTTCAGATATGTTTTCTCCCGTTTGGTGGGCGTGCCACAGGTGTTACCCAATCCGCAGAGACGTGTATAACCCACGCTATGTTAAAAATGCAGTGCACACAATGGATCTTGGAAAGGTGTTCTACAAAATGCGGCCGCTGTAGCTTGTTGTGTTCTGCACTTGAAGAAATTAAAAGACATGTTTGTTGTAAGTATTTTATTGTGAAGTGTTTTAACAGTATAAGTGAATTAGTATTTAATTCTAAATTATTTCATAGGTTAGGCTACTGTTTGCATAGATTTACAAACACTTAAGTTTTGGGTTTTTTTTAGCATTTCAACATTAGAATGCATTGTGAGAGCTACAGGTGAGTAAATATCCAACTTAAAAATATATTGTTTGCACGTTTTTGATGCATCAACTCCAAAAAAGTGCACAAGCATACAGATCTAGAGTGTGAAATGTCTGTCTGAATGCCATTTACAAATCATAGTGTCTTTTACTGTCCTTTTCCTGGATATCATGGTTAATATTGTTAAGCCTTAGCTTTACGAAAAACTGGACCCACAATGCAGACTTAAATGAGAGGAAGGTGATTCAACAGTTTATTGTAAAACGAAAAAACAACTAAACAGACGAGACAAACTGAACAGGAGCCAGGTGAGTGTGGAGGGAAACAGGCAGGTGTCCGGGATGACTGAAGTGGAAAAATCCAGTGAAGGTGAGCAGCAAACAAAAATCAAGGCTGGGCGAGGCAACTGAGCAGGTGAGCGTGGCAGGGCTGGAGGAAAAGAACAAAGACAAAGTGAACAAGGAACAATTCAAAGGTTTTCAAAATTCTCAAATTTAAATGCTTAGTCGGCCGAGCAGTTACCACGGAGGATACAACAATGAACTGGTGAAGAGTGGAGCGTGAGACCAGGTATTTAAGCGGCAGCGAGGGGAGGATGTAATCAATGTAGATGACCGGCAGGTGCTTGAGGGTGAGTAGGTGAGAGGAAACCAGTCAGCCCCGCCCAGCCAAATAAACTGACAAAGACAAGGAAGACAGGACAGCACACACAGAGAACAAGAGGGGTGGGGAGAATGGAGGAAAAACAAAGGGAACAAGACAAAAAACTGCGGCTCCTAACAAATATAACATAAGCGTTCTGATGATATATTTAAATGACATGATCCTATCAACTAGAGAAGTAAACATGTCTGTTTTGTCATTGTACGTAGCTGCCATTGTGGAGTGACACTTTAATGAACTTTTCTACTCCACTCTGTTCCAATAAATATATAATGCTCAATATTAAAATGTATGACTACAATGGTGAGCTGCAATAATGACAGCTGCCCTCACACTCAAAATAAGCTAAAAAATACATGCATTTTCTCATACAGCACAGTCTTGAAGGTAAGAATTGCATTATCCTTCACCTGAAATGTTTTACTTGTCATCCTGAAATGCGAGACAAATGCTGGATCACTCTGAGCAGGAACCTCAGTTTTCACACAGCCTCTGACTCTAGCAGGTTGTTCTCAGCTGTTCTGGACAGCAAGGACAGTGGCTGTAACATCGAGCGCATTTTGGAGCAGTAAGAAAGTGTTTAATCCAGTGTCATTAGGCCCTGAAAGTTCTTCAGCAAGGACACAAAGAATGGCCTTCTCAGCTGCCATACTTCCGGCGCTTACGTCACACAACAGTGTGTTCAACGTGCCACCGTTTCTGTTTAAGAAAATGTTTTGCTACGTTTTGTGCACGTTGAATGTAGCCCAGCTAAATTAGAGACAGTTAACAGTAGAAAGCGAGACGTCTCACTGGCCGGTCATTTCCTGTCAGTGTCACATGGTTTCGCCGCGGCCCCCACCTCTTTAAGAGACAGGAAGCAGTCTTGAGTCCATTCATTCTTATGGGAGAAATGAACGTGATCACAGATTATGACCGATTCTTTCACCTCATCATCACCAAGATACATGTTGGACCCATTTTTCACAGACACATATCTTCTGAACATTCTGACACAAAAATGTCATTTTTCAGACACAAATCAGGAGAAAATTAACTTGGTTCCAGACCTGTCTCTGTCTCAGTGACACATTCTGGTGAGGTCTGGGAACCGCTTCTCATCTTTCTTCATAACGAACATAAACGGACATTGAAATGGTCTTATAGGTGAAACCATGAATTAAAAGTTCAAACTTACATCAAACAAATATGAGACACAAAATCCATCTGCTTTAATCCATTCACACGACGTTATAACACTTCCAGACGAGGCGGGGGGGTGGTGAATCTCACTGTCTCCATGGGAGACGTGACTCCGCCCACTTAGGAGACAGGAAGTGCATATCATTTCACTTCATCATCAAAGTGCACAGTGGGGAATCTTGTGTTAATAATCAACTATCTTTGGCTAAATATGACATCCATGGAGACAGAATTAAAGTAACACTATGTGACTTTGACCGCGACCTGTGGCTCTGAAAAATGAAACTTAACCATGATTGAAAGTCTCATTTCCTATGACAGTGATGTTAATGGCAGGAAATCTAAACTGAAAGACAAGCTGTTGATTTGTAATCAGGATTTCAGCAGCTGAAAACATGATGTGCATTTGTCGCTTCCACTCTGCAAAGGTGAGACATCTTTCACGTAAACAGTGTTTATGCTCCGCTGACAAACTCCATAGTTAAATATGTCTGTTTCCATTTACTGATTAGATGGTATCATTCAGTATTTTTGTGTTTTGTGTGACTCATTTATGTTATTTTTAGACTCAGATTAGCATTTCATTTAATACTTTATGTATTTCTTTTTTTCCTTCTGCTGCTGTTTACTGGCAGCATGCACCCTGCAGTTTACTTCCAGTACATATTTGACACTAAAATGACATAAAGTGCAAATCTGAGTCTAAAAATAATGTGGTAAATAAACAAGTCACAACAAGCACACAGGACCATTTAGAGTTGTTGGAAAGTTTATCTGATGACTTTAGGTGGACGCAGGCTAGCACTTCCCATTGACTACCAGTGTTTGAGCTAAGCTAATTAGCGGTGGGTGAGCTCTGCCCGTCTCTACCTTGTTACTGCACACACAGTCCAAAGAATGGGATCTTTCTTCACGTCTGTATTTTTCAGCATTTTAAAAATTGTTGCAGTGTTATTGAACCCAGGATATTTAACATGTATAAACTCACTCACGAATCACAGTGCAAGCTTTTTAAAAAATGATTACAGCTAGTGAGCGAAGAACTAAAACATCCAAGGCACTTACTCCCAGTATTCTTTCTCTGCTGATGGAAAATTGCTGTGTGTATGTTAAGTGGTCCCACTTCAGCTGTGCGCCATGCTCTAAGCTGGATGCATCTTTGCTCGTTGCTCAGCCCTGGTTCTGTTGTTGTTGTGGATTTGTTTCATGTTAGGAGCTGCTGTGTTGGGTTCTGCCTAAGCTTATAAATTGCCATTGCTTGATTGCTTTGGCCCATGAGGAGGTCTCAGTGTAGCTGTTATTTGTGTTGCCAGCTGGACTTAAGGTCTTTATCAATTATGTGCGGACAACTTCAAGTCACTTTAGAGTGGATTCTCAGTTTATCCAGCAGGTATTTTCTCCAAGCTTCTGTCCACAGAGGAAACAAAGCATAGTCAGCATGTTGAAGCACGCCCAGCCACAGAGAGCTTTTTTTACGAGCAGGAGCAGCACGGCTGTATAATTCCAGGTTATCACAACATTGGAGGTCTCTGTCTATGTGCCAGTGTTCTGATTTTGTTTTGCTTACAGTACAAGTTTTGAATTTTCATCCTCTGTAAGCTGTGCCAACTGGGGTTTGACTGACATGTTAACACTTGGATTTGGGTTTTATTTATGTCATGATAAAATTATCATTTCCAAATGTGATTCAGTAGATGTAAATATGAGCGCCAATGTGTTTAAGTTAGGGGCACAAGAAAATATTGATACGTATCGATGTTGTGATATTATGTTTTGCAATATTGTATAGATTCTCAGAAACATTGTATTGATTTTTATTTCACATCCGAAGTTTCATGGATCATTCAGTGGATCATTTTGTGCCTTTTTTTAAACACCTGAACGCTATCGCGCAAAAAATATTGCTATCATATTCGGTTTGCATTAAAAAAACAAAAGTTTTTTACTCAGATTTGGATATTGTGTTGTTGTTTTTTATTACATTTTTCCTAAAATTGGATTGAATTTTTTTTTTTGCAATATATGGCATCATAACTGCTGTATCTTGATACATATTGTATCACTAGATTCTTGCCAATACGCATCCTTAGTTTAAGTAAAAGCATGAAGTATGTTCCTCAGAAAGGAACAATGATTATTAATATATGCAAAGTATTATTTCAGTACATACTTGAATATTTGTTTTCATAGTTTGTGTAAAGCCTACTCTGATTTGTTGCATGACAATTTGATGCATTTCCTCATCTTTCATTGAAGTAAATTGAAAGTCTTTCTCTTGTTTTGTCCCACCAACCGTCAAAAACTCCACAGACTTTCATTATAGTGGATTAAAACGTCTTTGGGGTTTTGGACTGTTGGTGGGACAAAACCAAACACTAAATAAATGACATCACCACTTTCGGCTCTATAGTTGTGGGCATCTTTCACTGTTTCCTGATGGTTAATAGAACAAGTGATCTCTACAGTAGGAAAATAATCTGTTGAGCAGTCAATAATGAAAATAGACAATCAAATTTTATGTTAGGAGCCAAACACACATCTGACCAAAAAAAAGCAATACTGTTACTTTTGTATCATGACAACTGGACCCAGAAGCAAGACTCAGACGTGAAGTTCAACAGTTTAAAATGGATTTATTTTCAACGTAGCAAACCAGTGCTCACAGGCTGAACCAAGGCTGGCAGGCTGAGCTGGACTTGTCTCACAGATAACCGCATGTGGGAGACCAGGTGAGGCTGAGGTTCAGCAACGATAGGACAAGATAGGTGTTTATGTGTGCTGCTGCTGCTGCTTCATTAGTGATGAATAGCTCTCAGGTGAGCAGGCAGATTGGCGCAGGACTGACCACGCCCACACACACACACGCACGCACACACACCACCAGGGAAGCAGCAAGAATCAACGTGAAGCACGGACTGGGAGGAAAATGGTTTTGGGGTGAGTGGACCAGTGTTTATGGAGAAAGTTACAGCATTTCACAAATTAAAAAAATAAGATAGTCTGTGAATGAAAATGGACGCAGTTACGTTTGTCCTCATCGTGCCTTTTAATGTCCTGTTGCTTAGAATGACTCAAAACAAAAAGGACGCCGCACTCTGGTACAAAAAAAGCTGGAATTAAACTACATATTTTCACTGATGCATCGTGAGTGTGATGGATTTGATAGCCTACAGAAAAAAAGAAAAAAAAAAAGAAAATCTTCCTCCCAGGAACAGTTTACGTCAGACGTGAATTTCTGATTTAACCTAGTTTCTCACGGTCAGATGCAAAGTTGAAGTTGCGCAATTAAAGTGCATTTCCTGATTAAGGTGAATTTCAAAGAGATTCCAGGCAGCGCGTGCTACGTGACTCCTCCCACTGGCCCCGCCCCATCGCTCCCCTCGTGTACTTCCCACGGATGTTCTTCCCCGTAATTGGCTTCCCGTTACATATCCGTGTTGTCGTTACTACGGTGACTGTTCAGCGCCGTCACCGGTTGGCGGAGCCGCTGTGACGTCAAAGTGATATCGGGAATTCCTCGCGCGGGATGGTTCCGTGTGACGGTGAACCGGAGCCCCGAACACCGCTGGGAGGAAACGGGACGTGCTGTCCACACGTGAGCCGGCGGGTTGAGCGTGCTCGCGGCTGCGCGGCGGTTCCGCTGCGGTAGAAAAGGAGATGCTGGCGTGCGGAAAACAAGTTTAACGATTGAAGTTCGGACAGGGGCGGAATGCTCTGCGGCATCTTCATCCGCGTCTCCTGCTCATAAACACGAGAGTTTGGCTGTGCGCGGCGGCTGAAGGACCACAGCGAGGCCGGCGTCTGTGTGAGTGAGTGCCCCTGAAAACTTCATTTCTCCAACAGGACAGCACGGGCGCTGATGGCAGTAAATGTGCAAGTGTAGAGAACTGTCATGATGATGTCATAGCAGGGAGTTATGCTGATGAAGTAACCTAGAAATTAGGCATTAAAACTAAGAAAAATAACACAAAATAAAAAATCCTTAAAGACAGTAAAATAAGGGGGAATGTTTTATGTTTAATGATATTTTTAAGTTACAGATCTGTGGTCTGTATCCTCTCAGATACACAAAAACATCTGTATCTTAGTCATATACCTGCTGACATCATGCTCTGTGTGGATCATAACTAATTAATAACTTTCATTGTGCTTTCTTTATCTTTGTTCGGTATCAGTTGGAATCAAATGGCCTCCAAACTTCAGTGTGTCCTGCTGTTTGCTTTTTGAATTTTTGTTAAAACCGAACAGCGGAGGAACTAACCGCTGGAGACGTCTGTTTCTAAACAGATTTAATGTATTCAGGCAGTGCTGGGAATGCAGGACTGCAGGGCTCTTGGCTGTACAGAGAGCTTGAAGAAGTTCACAGCTGTATGACAAACTTCACATGATATAGACACTGCGGTCTGCAGAAGGAACAAAACAAAAGTTCTTTTCATGCTTTCTCTCAGCTCCAGCATTGGGTTCCTGACATGTTCCAGTGACTCTGTGTTGCTGTGTTTTTCTCAGCAGAATTTATTGTATCAGTTTCTGTTATGTGACTCTTTGTCCCCACTGTGTCACCGTATTGAATCTCATTATTGACCACGCTCTCTGCGCCCCACACAGGCTCCGGCCGACCTTGTCACGTAGCTTTGCCATAGAAGGGATCAGTGACAGCGTGCAGACATGCTGGCAGCTCGGATGTCTGCTCCCGAGCTCCAGGGGCTTGCTGTCAGGTCGTCTTTAAATAGATAAGCACTTTAGTTGTATACCAGTGAGGGGCCGTGGCCTCTGAACAAGGTGATCTCTCAAGTCTCTCTGCGTCTCAGAGGGTGATTCAGCAAAACACAGCTCTGCCTCTGATAGTTCTCTGGGTTAAAAGACTGTAGAACAGGCAGACTGCTGTGTTTTATTCTGTTTATTCTGTTTTATTCTTTCTATTCCCACTGAGAATTTAGCTTGAATGTCAGCTTGAAAATGTTATTCTGTATAAAGATAAAACAAAATTGTCCCGTATGTGACAAGACTAAGAGCACTACATGTGAAAGGAAACCTGGCTAATGTTAGAAAATGTCGCAATAGAATGTGAATAAGATGTGTTTCAATCAGCCCGAGATTAAACTGGCCGGTAAAAAAACAAAAAGAAGAGCTTGGTTGTTTACACCTTTCTGTCTTTTATTGGCAGGTTCTTTTGTTTAAAGGGATACGCCATCTTTTTTGCTTTTTGTTGTTGTCTGAGTTCCAGACAAGAAGATAGATCCCATTCTTTGGACTGTGCGTGCAGTAACAAGGAAGAGACAGTCAGAGCTCACCCACCGCTAATAGCTTAGCTCAAACACTGGTAGTCAATGGGAAGTGCTAGCCTGCCTCCACCTAAAGTCATCAGATAAACTTTCCAA
>JAPQLA010000025.1:17465177-17475530 GCA_029822935.1 Naso vlamingii | reverse complement strand
AAGGCACCGCTTCTGTCACACGCACACGCACACACACGCACACACACGCACACACACGCACACACACGCACACACACACACACACACACACACAACACAGCACCTCTGTGTATGCCTGCATTTTCAGACTTCTCACCCATTTTCACATCTTCTTTCTGCTCCAGACACCAGCACCCAGTCGATAACGCTGGCCTCTTCTCATTTATGACTCTGCACTGGCTCTCCCCACTGGCACTGAAGGCTTACAGGACGTCCAGCTTGTCTCTCGATGACGTGTGGGGACTGTCGTGCCACGAAGCCTCTGAGATCAACTGCCAAAGGTGAGGTAAATGTGGCACTCGGGTTTGTCACATGAAAGTGACCTGCTGTGCTCAGAAAACTCGATTAGATGCTGAAACACAGTGTGTAGGAGTGAGATGTGATGTGAAAAGGATTTATCTGAAGGTGAGATTATCCGACATTAGTGGCACTCTGTCGCCCGCCCTCAAACTCTGCCCCAACTCTCTTTCCCAGCATATTTAAAAATACAGCAGAGGACCGCTCAGGCTGTGCGGTGTGTGAAACTGACCATCACTCATTGAAGCAGGAACAACTCCACAGAGCTGGTAGTTTGAGTTAACCAGTCATAAGCAGCTGCTGTCAGGATCAAAGAGTCTGCCGGAGCTTTGACAGTCACTCGAATCCTTCACAACCTTTGAATTAGTTCCTGTGTAACTTCATAAAACGTCACTGGGTACTGTTTACTTACAAAACAGGTTCCAACATGAGCTGTTGTTGTAGGACCTGTTTTAGTTCCCTTACCTTAAAGTGATACTTCACTGCAAAATTCCATTTTATATGTCAGTTACTCACTCCTCCCTGTCTTGACATGAAGAATATTATTTTTCCTTCCAGTGTTTCTCCAAGGTGAACAGGTGATTTCAAAAATATGTGTTCCCTTTTGCTGACAGTCTGTAGAGGTCCCCTCATGAAAAAATCCAAACCATCTAAAAACGTCCTTCCGAAACTCTCCACAGCTTCGTGTGGTTTAATCCAAGTCTTCTCCATCGTGGCGTAGGCTCAGTACTTTCCAAACACTTTGATTTTGGTTAGAAAGCTTCTAAATCCAACACGTTCAAATAAATGTTTTGTGTCGCGTGTTATAGGTATTCTAAATGTCGGTCAACTCTGGCTTGAATAAATATGGCTCCGCCAAAAACTGCAGAAGCTCTCTCTGCAGCAGATATTTTTGTTCACTAATGAGTTTGGGAAAACTTTGTAATATTTTTTAAGAAAAGAACACAAGGATAAGCAACAAAAATGTCTGGTGCAGGGAGAACGGGAACCATATTTATTCAAGCCAGAGTTCAGACGTTTAGAGTAACCGTAACACACGTCTCAAAACATTGGATCAGATGTGTTGGATTTAGGAGCTCTTCAGCTGAAATTAGTGTGTTCTGTGAGGACATTTTTAGGTGGTTTTGATGCTTTCACGAGCGAACCTCTACAGACTGTCAGCAAAAGTGAGTGGCTCTTATTTTTGAAATCACCTGTTTACTGTAGAGGAACGCTTGAAGGCGGAAAAATATTTTTCAATTCAAGACATCTAAGGGAGAGCAACAGAATTTTACTGTGAACTATCCCTTTAACAGTTCAGCGTTTAGGATTTAGGAGCATCTGTTGGCAGAAATGTTTTCATCAGTATGTAATCACCTGAAACCTTCGTTAGCTTACAGTGAGTTTTCCCTCTACAGCAACAGAATGTCTCTGTTTGATAGAGCTGCCATGCTGTGCTGCCATGCGTCTGCAACTAGCCAAAATGAAAAAACAAACATTATTCTTTGCATTTTTAGCACTACTGTAGTTTTTCCATACATTTAGGTTCAGATGCCACTAATTCCCACACACTGCTTCTTTAATTTGCAAATAACTGATTAACATTAGTGAACCTTTTTTGGCTCCTTTCCTGGTGGTTAATTCCTTGTCGGTGGAGATAAGTTGCTGTGCCAGTGGAAAATTTCGTGTACCTGCTTGTTATTCAGTAAATATTAAATTAAAGATAAAGTGGTGATATAAGAATCCCGTGTTTTGTAATGTTGACACACATTATGAAATGTGAAATGTTTACTTTTTCCAGCTCTCACTGGAGGTCGTATCAGGGCGTTTTCAGGCGACCTGATCGACGTCACACTACGATTGTTTTTCTTTCTCAAACAAATATTGAGAGATCTTCTTTGCTTTGCTTGCCCCATGTGTGCGCGATGCATGCTGTGACAAACCTCGCTTAGCAAGCTGTGGACTGTGAAAGGGAAGCAGGTGCAAGTCTAAAGTTGCATTCTCAGTATTCTCCTTCACCGTGTGACTCCCCGTCCATGTGTTCTGTCACCGCGATGCTTTACAGTCATGTGATACTTCAGGAACAGTTTCACCTCGTCTCACTCTCCGCCTTTACTGTTGTACCCTGGAGTCTGTTTTTTCATATAAGCAACCAACACTCTGCTTCCTGTTTGTACCAGCATGTGTATGCCCACAGAGTATGTTAAAGGTCATATAATCTGTGTTTAACATTCCTTCAGTATGGCTGGAGTTTATTTCTGAACATTGGTACATGAAATGGTTCTAGTTTTAAAACTGTTTAAAAAGGGAAACCTAGTATAGGCATAGCCTCACACGTGGCATTTCCTGCCATGTGAACATCTGTATTCCATATGTTTGTGCAGTCTGAGATTAAACCATACAGTGAGACTTCACTGATGAACATCCAGGCTTTCTTTACAAACACAGGACACATGCAGAGATGGGAGGCTGCTAAGAATAGCAGGGATTAGAGATTACAGTGAGAGTTAGTGGCTGACTTGGACAGTTATGTCATTAACTCCTCACCGTGTCTCCCTTTGACATTCATGAGTCGTCATTGACTGGAGCTGGACTGGGCGCCATTGCCAGCCAAACTATGGCTTGACAAATGCTCTTCTTCTGTGAATGAACAAACAAGTTTCATTAAGGTTAAGGAGGATTTAGTTGGACCAGTCAATTAAAGGAAAACCAGTCGTGTTTTTTTCCAATACTTAGAGCTGACAAGCCATGACTTGGCAAAATAGAGGAGGGTGCCTGTTTGAGGAAGTTTGCCCGTGTATCTGGTGACAGCAGTGTGAGTTGTAAATGACCTGTTCCTTTAAAGACTTTGGCTCCGGGCCTGTGGGTTCACTGCTGCTGCTCTGTGTGTGTTAAGAATGAGCAAAGGAGCACAAAGCTATCACACTTGGCAAGAGCTGGCAGTGGTGTGCGCGAACGCAGAGTCCTGGAGACGGCAGGTCTTTATTTGGTGTTTACATAGCAAGAACAGTTATGCAACCCAGACGCAAAGCCGAGATGATGGTGGGGGGAATGGGAAAAGCACCCTGGGAGAGTTGACACTTGTTGGTGCTCAGTGAGGTGCGATGTCCCGGCCAACACTCTCCCAAAACATCAGCTTCTCTTGCCATCTGGCAAACGGAGACAATGGCTGTTAGGAACATGTCAACCATGTTTAAAAGCAAATCTGCCCTCCTCTGAATTCTACACTGTTATCCTGCTGCTCGCGTTTCCATATATGTGCATGACCGAGCAAACACTTCAAGAGCTGCTGCTGTGATGTGGATTATGAGGATTACAGCTTTAAACACTCACGACTTTGGATGTGCAGTGTGCTTTTATTTACCATTAATGTTGGTACATGTTGGTGTGAAACTCTCTCTGCGCTCCTTTCTTGATCCTGTGATGAGATTTAGCAACACAACATGTATTACTCATACACAAGTCTCATTTGCAGCGACTCAAGCTGTGCTCTGTGCAGTTATTGGCCTGCAATTAATTGCAATTTCATAGATTCACAACAGCATTTGACTCCGAGTAGTAATTATCAGTCTGTCTTAGAGTCTGGTTGCTATAATGTTCTGTCTGTCTCTGATACGTTTTTAATAAAGTCATTAGGGTGTAAATTACTTTCCACAGCTGCTCTGCCGCTGCGTTATAGAGTCATTAGCATTGATGCATTTAGCCAACAAGATATTTTACCCTCTTCAAGGGACGTTATACAGCAATAAAAGTACATTAGCACATATTTAGCATGTTTAGCAGTGCCTATCTCGGTCTAATTATGTGATGCACCATTCATGATTGTATATTGTAGGTCACCTTTACGTTATCACCTGACCCGCTGCCTTTTTTTTCCAGTGTGATTTTTTTTTTTTTTTAAATTTCTTTTTATTCGAATAAGCCGGTTACTAACATTTTCAGCGCATGTAACCTTTCCAACATCACAGACTTTCCATGATCCACTTTAAGTTGTTTGTCCATCGTTTGATCCCCTTTCTGCTGGGAATTAGGAATGGTGGCTACAGAAAGTCTGAGTGTCTTTGTCCTTTTTTTTTCAAGATCTTTCATTTTTTAAATCATTCATTTGTTATAATACATGAACAATAAAACCGAGGAGCTTCCTCCTTATGATCATGCAGTCACATGAAAAGAAAGAAGAGAAAACACAGGATGCGAGGGCAGGTTGTCACGATTACAGATAGATTCAAATTAAATCTGATCTTATTGGTTTTACATACTCAGTCTATTCAGTCCAAATCTGATAGAACTTTTCTTTTTGCATGACGACTTTTCCATAATATGGATTTGTGAACAATATCAGTCCTTTCCTCAGTGGTGGGTGAATCTTCTTTGAACCATTTTCTTGTGATGTTTTTTTTTTTTTACTTGCTGCTAACAGTGTACCATAAGATTGCACAATGTTGGATTTTTGCCAATATTTCCAAACTCATTTTAGTCAATACCGAATATAAACACAATTTTTTTTCATTGTAAAGAACGGCATGTCTTGCCTTGTACCAGAATTGACTTGTTACTCTTATTGTGTCAGTCTGTTTTTTTTTTTTTTGGACAGACATAAAACAAACATACAACGAGACAAATAACGTTTGATTTTAAATAATAGATGTATTCTTTTTCAAATATGGACATTCGGTAATAAAAAAAACTAAAAGTAATTTCATGTACATAATGTGCAAAATGTATTTTTAACAGTGAAAACAAGCTTCATGCCTTTTTGAGTGTTACAAACAGCAACAGCCTGGTGACAGACAGCGAGCTCTGCAGTGCATAAAATAAAAATGTGCCCCTTTTTAATGGAGCTTATACTTCTTAATTAAAATTAATTCTTCTAATTAACCAATGGGTTTGCAGGGTTCCTAATGTATCAGCCGTACAGATCAGCAAAAATGTTGATATCTGCCGATATCGATATTATGCCAATAATATTGTGCTTCTCTCGTATACCAGATAACTGTCTGTCTTTGTTGTTCCAGTTTTCAAACAATATATCACCCAAATACATAGTTTCACATTTGAAAGGAATGTCTGTACCAAACATATTATTTATATGTTTATGGATCTCCTCCCATTGAGTTCTGATAACCTGCAAACTTCAGAAACTGTGAAGGTGATTGGCTCCATTAGTCCAACAAAGTCTCCTGATGTTGTTTCTGGACGGGTATAACAAAATGTTTTTTCAACAGAACTAACTCTCATTTGTTCGAGCTTGTTGAGCTTCACCGTGGTTGACATATTTTCTCAGAATTCTAGTACAATTTTTAAACCGCTCTGATTTGCCGCCAGACTGTTTGGATCCCAAATTGTGCTTTGGGGAAGTCTGATAAATTTAAAGCTCTTTAGTTTTATGGGAAACTTGGGGAAGAATAACAAACATAAAGTCTTCTTTGATTTCAGATTATTTTGCCCTTCATGAATGTGAACTTTTGTACATATAAAGTTATGATTTGAAGGGAGATGGACATTAAGTTAATGCTGCTTCTGCATAGATTCATGTGAGGAAGTGGTCATAGTGTAGAAAACTAGTCTGGAACTCATCATTGGGTAAATTACGTTCACTAACGGAGGAATGCTGCTGCTCGCTGCTTCCAGGCTGGAAACTTTGTGGCACGATGAGCTGAAGAGACGAGGCCGAGAGGGGGCTTCCCTGACCAGAGTCTTCTGGAGGTTCTGCCAAACCCGCATGCTGGTGGCCATCTTCTCCCTCCTCCTCACAATGGTGGCAGGCTTCGTTGGGCCCGTGAGTATCGTCCAAATCCTCCTCTGCCTTTTATATTCTGCTGATTTGGCTAATATGCCTTTCAGCGTGGTCGCTGGCTCTGAGTCCCGAGTGCGTGTGTATTTCCTGAGAATCACTTTATCCCGTTTCATGCTGGTCTGGAAATTGAAATGAACCCATACGGGGAGATTACAAAGCCTTGGATAGTGAGACTCACATTAATACCACAGATTAGCTGGTTTGTACCAAGTCACGCTGTGATCCAGTAAGATGCTTTTTTTTGTATTCAGCGATTTTGGTTTTGATTTCCCTCCAAAAACATTCCTTATCTGAAATTTTAGATAATCACCTTAAACTAAAGGGTGATTCTGATTCAAATTCACCGTTTCTGATCTCACTGAGTCGCTCCCGTTGTTCCTCGTGCTCCGAGCTGTTTATTTGGATGTGATGTGGTGTTTACACACTGTGTGCTCACTAATAGCATTAACTGGATTTAGTTCTTACGCAAGGACTTGTCTCACATTCCTGACTGATTTACTCAGGACACGTAAACAAAGCTGCGTTGTATTATATCTGTGCACTATCACTGACACATTGTGGTCCTTTCATGTCATCCCCGTCACGCCTTTAAATCGATGGCTGTGTAAACATTCCTTCCACTTGTTCATGCTTCACTCATTTGGTTTGTAATGTTTTGGTCTCAAAATTCTCTTTTATCTTCTTTTCATCTCATTTTTTCCTCTTCATGTGATCCTCGCTCTGCTGATCTCTTATCACTGGCCTTTCTGTAATCTGACTTTCTCTTTTTAACTCCTCGTTCTCCTTTTGTCCTCCTTCCTCTGTCCCACTTTGTCTCCTTCATGTTCCTGCTTTTTGTCCACAAGTTCTGCTCTTTCTGGTACTATTTCTCTCTCTGTATCTTTTATCATCTTTTTCACTGTCTTCACTTCCATCTGTTCATTCCCAGGCTCTCCTGGTTCGCGCTCTGCTGGAGTACTCCCAGAGCTCAGAGACCTCCGTGCCGTATGGCCTGTCTCTGGTAGCCGGGATCTTCCTCATGGAGTTGATGCGCTCCTGGTCCCTGGCGCTCATGTGGGCTGTCAACTACCGCACTGCAGCACGCCTCCGTGGGGCAGCTCTTACTTTTGCCTTCAACAAGATCCTGCGCCTACGCAGCATGAAAGACATCGGCCCGGGTGAGGTAGGTTGTAAAACCCTGCAGGGGACTCATCTCCAAATTAGCTAAATCATCCCCCGCCGTGGGGCGCCGCATGCAGATGATTGAGATGGATTTCGTTTCTGCTCTTACCCCATTCCTGCTCAGATCTCGACAAATCCCATAGCCTGAGGGAGGGGAGGCTCTTTCAGATTAGTCATTACACAGCTTAGGAGGAATCATTGTCCAACAAGAGAACCTTGGAATAAGGATGATTGCATTTGTAAAATTGCTCTTATAATCTTAGTGGTGAGCTAAGTAACAAGTATTTTATTGTGCATTTAAGTGTAATTGTAATGTAAATCAGTGTCTCTCTGCCCAGCTGATCAACATCTGCTCCAGTGATGGCCAGCGGCTGTATGAAGCGGTGTCAGTGGGCTGCCTGCTGGCTGGGGGGCCCCTTGTTGGAATGCTGGGTCTGTCATACACTGCTTACTTCTTGGGCCCCACTGCGCTGCTGGGATCAGCAGTTTTCATCCTCTTCTACCCGACCATGGTACGACTTCCACAAGAGCATCTGCAGCAGTGAGACAGAAGGAGAAAAAGCTTTGATGCGGTGCTGTTACAAAGACAAAACATGGAAACATTTATTGCAGGCACACAAAAAAGACAGACAACTGCCTGTCTTTGAATATGGTGTAAACTGCTGCCTTTAACAGAGTTAAATATCATTACAAACCATTAGAAAATGTGTAACAAGTAATGATCCCACTCATTAGAGCCGTGAACACAATTTTATTACAACAGTCTCTGAGAGTGTCACCAGGAATAAATGAACAGAGTCGTTTCTTTATTGTTGACTCATTATTTTCGAGGCTATGATTTCCAAAATTTGGTTAATAAAGACTTGAGTGCTCATCACTGTAGAACCTGTAAATAAATTCAGGCTGCTGACAACTGCAAGCAGCACTTTTTAAAAGCATCATAACTCCTCGGCTATCAATCTCCTGTCAACTTTGTAGCTTTTATTTTCAAATTACACTCAGTCTAAGTCAGAGCCTGACAGCCGGAGACGCTTGTATTGATGTGAAAGGCATTTATCACTCGGGTCCCCCGGACAGCCCTGCAGCAAAGCTAATGTGATTGTGTCTGCTTTCATTTCCTCCCCTGCCACTTATTTCTCTTGTCATCACTTCCTCCCTTCCCATCGGGGCAGATGCTTGCATCGAGACTGACGGCGTATTTCCGCAAGAAGTGTGTGGTGGTGACTGACCAGCGCGTGAGACTGATGAACGAGATCTTAGGCTGCATAAAGTTCATCAAGATGTACTGTTGGGAGGATGCCTTTGCACAAAATGTTCACAGTGAGTGGCTGTCATTGCCCTAAATGACTCAGCGATATCACAACGCATTGCTCATTTCACGTTGGTGGTCAGCACCAGGTGGTTTCCGACACCTGCAAACTTCACGCCATGAACTTCTTATTTATGCTTTTCATTCCCATCTCGCTCAGAAAAAAGGGTCACCTCATTTGAATATCTGTCACTGTTGCAAATTAGTAACTAATTGGTCAGTTTATCACCTGAAATTAGACTTATCCTCCAAGTGAACTGGCTAGATAACCCTGACCCGAAATCCATTTTCATTAGCTTGCTCTGTTCAAATCATTCCCTGCGCTGTTCTCTATAATCAAGGCTGGTTTGAATCCCTTGGTTCCAAGGTTAAGTTGTGTGGTGTTAAGGACCTTTTGATACCTTGAATGACTGTCAGGGCTGCTCTACTTATCTGTGAATTAGCAATGGCTTTTCCTCTCGAGGTCCTTCCTGTAGGATGTGGATAAGGATCATTTTCCCCTTTTAATCACGCTCCAAATGAGCCAGGTGGAGCTTGTTTTCACTGCTATCCTTCGATTACGTATTCTAATCATAATTAATTTGCATTCAGTTTAATGGCAAATGAGTGTGAGGAGTTGCAGTGTCATCCTCTTCATTTGATATTGTTGTTAAATGGATCACTGTGTTTCTAGTGTGTTACCTCTGCTTTTCACTCCAGAAACACACATAACATCCAAAGTGAATCCCATGGAGAGTGACATGCACCAAGAGGTGGGGGTTCTTTTCTTTCACACACAGTGCCGCCGCGGCTGAATTAAAGATGCACAAGCTTTTTGTTCCAGTCTTTGCACCCGATGAGCTGGATGAACAAAGCAGCAGAGGGGCTTGTGGGTGCATTTGGGAGATACAAACATGAGGGAGGAGGGTGCAGGATTTGGGCATTACACTTGGACAGTTATCAAGGTTCAGCTGGTTTTGAAGGCCCTGTCATACCATGTATAGATGTGGGGCCTTGTCCTCCCTCTTTTATCTATTTCTGTCTGCTCACTGTGTGTTGGGTTTGGACTCTTGTGGTGATGTTGATTGAATGTTCACTGGAGAACCCTTTGGGAGTCACTCAACCTTTACTTCATTTTCTCTCTCTCTTCCTCTGTGTATCATCCGTCTCTTCTGTCTTCTTACAGAGGTGCGGTCAGAGGAGAGGGGCATACTGGAGAGAGCCGGAGTCGTCCAGAGTCTTACAGTCGGTGTGGCGCCTATCGTCGTGGTGATAGCAAGCGTGTGCACTTTCACCCTACATATGGCCTTGGGCTATGATCTGACTGCAGCTGAGGTACTTGAACATGAGAACCTGTCATCACGATGCTCACTGTGTATTTCTATTTTCGATGTGTCTGTCTTCACTGAAAACATGCTTGTCATATGCCTTTTGCTAACCATCAGTGCTATTAAAATTATTTGTCCAGAGGTTTGTCACATCTGTCCTTCTCTGTCCTTGTCATCTCTTCACAACTGCTTTCTAATACACAAACATAAAATCTAATAAAAACATATGCATGTAAGTATATATATTCATTTACTAGGGCTGTCAAATGATTAATTTTTTTTAATCGTGATTAATCACATTTGTTATTGCATGTTTAACATTAGATTATTTTGCATTTCACCACGTTTTTTAAGTCTATTTTAACACTGTAAAGCAATTCTTAACAGTAGAACTTGAATGGGAATCTAATGCCGACTGGAGTACGTCTCTAGGTGCAGTAACAAGGAAGAGACGGGCAGAGCTC
>JAPQLA010000025.1:17443627-17453878 GCA_029822935.1 Naso vlamingii | reverse complement strand
ACCAGTCCTTGAGGGAGGATGTCGGTGGTTCCTTGTCTGGGGATCCAGGCTGGGTAATGTTGGTCCCAAAGTTGAAAGGTACAGACCTTGCTGGTAGCTGGTCGATCAGTGGGATCCTTGCAAAGTAAGCAGCTCCATGCTTACTTGGTTGTCCTTTGCTTTTTTAGTTAGCTAGCAGGCCTTGGCACAGCTGCTGGTGCTAACGGCTGGTGCTGCACAGGACCACTGCTGTTCTGTGTTTGTTGGAACTGCAGCTCGCAGCTCTCAGCAGCTGAAGTCCAGAGGAAGATCCCTTGAGAGCTCAGGACTTCTGGTGAGAGCTCTAGCGGGAGCTCAGGAGTGTCTCTGAAGGCAAACAATTACTAGATCACCAGTGAGCATTTTGTCCACTGTGCAGTGTGTGTGTGGAGAGAGGTCTGGCTAAGCAACACAACCGAAATCCAAAAATGTCTCCACAAGCTGTTAAATGTTGTTATATAGTGTTGTGATTGAGATTCTGACCCACCATGCATCGTGGACAGAGACTAATAGACGTTTTTCAGTTAAAATCACATCACATTATCACCATGAGTAGACGCGGGACAGTGGGAATTTCCTGTTCCTTGCTGCCGACAACAGACGCTGTCACCTTGGTTGGAGCTGACATGACTATCAGTACAGACAGACGGGTGGCGGCTACTTTTCCATGTATAAATTCTGTGTTTTTGAACTCAAAACACCAATTACTACCACATAACTGTTTTTTGGTCCTGTACCGTGGCTTGGTGGGTTGGATGTATTTCATCTTTGCGACTTTTTTAACCATTTAAATGTGGCTGGGTGGTTAAAGACACATTTATCTGTGGGGTGTTTTTTTTCTGCTTTACATGTTTTAGTGCTGAAGTACCAGTCACTCTGGAAACACAGGTATACCAGCACATATTAACAGATGACAGCAAACTGAACAGATCATTAAAACAGTTATAAATACAATAACAACAGGTTGTCTCTCACACCACACATCCAAAGATATGAATGGAAAGTTTTCCTCTTGCAGCTGCATTCATAATCTTTTATTTATTCATTTATTTTTTATAAACAGCATGAGAATGTGATTAAATCTGCTGCTTCAGTGTAACATATCAACTGTACCACTGACGACCTGTTGACACCACATGCGAGGTTTTCACAGTGTCTCTTTTTCAGAGGAGACCTGGACAAGAAGGCAGCAGTTACAGATGAACTTCCTAAAGCAGGAAGTTAAATGTAAAAAATGATGTTTCTCTTTCTCAGGGTTCTGATTCGTGAGCTGAAGCGCCTGGAGAACATCAGCCAGTCACCTTTCACCTCTCACATCACCAGCAGTCTTCAGGGACTCTCCACGATCCACGCCTACGGACGAGGGCACGACTTCCTCCAAAGGTGAGGATGATGCTATCCGTCAGAGATGAAGATCATTAAACTTTCAGTGTGTCCGTTGTTGTATTTTTCCGTGTACTCCTTGGTTAATAAAATAGCAAACCTCTTACGAGAGATTTTTCCCTCAGCTTTTTCTGCTCTGGCTCAGATGGTTTGATCTCTCATTCTTCAGATATCAGGAATTACTGGACACCAACCAGGCCTCCAACTTCCTCTTCAGTTGTGGGATGCGCTGGCTGGCCGTACGTCTGGACCTCATCAGCATTGCTCTTATCACTGCTGTCGCACTTCTCATTGTCTTCATGCGTGATCAGATCCCTCCAGCCTACGCAGGCTTGGCCATATCATACGCCGTGCAGGTTTGTTAACCAACACATGACAATGTCCTGGCAGGTCGAAAGGAAACTAGTTTTAAGATCCAGAAAGGATTTGAAATGTTGCACAGCCTCCTCTGTTTCTAACGGCTACAATAAAGTGTTGTAGACTTTACGTTTATTTAATGAAGATTATTTGTTTCATCATGTCTTGCTGACCCACTTTTTGGATGAAAATTTAAGCTAAAACTTTCGGTCTCCTTGTCAAAGAAAATTTGAATTCATAAGCAGTAAAACATGCTGGTGCTCAATTCAGCCTTACTTGTTGTGGTGTGACCAGTACCTCCTGTCGGCTCCTATTTAAGTGGTTAATGTTATTTTTCGGTACATTTTGCTTCATAAACCGCATTACGGATTCAGTTCACTGGTTTTATGTCTCTTTTCCATTTCTGATATACTAGAGCTGCTAAACTGTCATTTAGCTTTTAGCTAAAGATTCAGCCTCATTAATGCATCAAAGCTAAGTTTGTTTCAGCAGCTGTTTTCTCCTTGTTAAACTGTCTGATGTTGTATTTGACTCATTTGAAATTTTTTGAACACTCGTTGCTTTAGTACAACGGCGTATTAGGGCCATTGTAAGTTTAAAAAAAAACTAAGGGGGGGGGGATGTCTGAGTTTAAAACTCAGAATTTTCAAGAAAAACATGAATTATCTCTGTCATCATAAACTCACAAACATGGGAGAAAAAAATTGCAAATGCTGAGGGAGAAAATCCTCAAAAATTTGTGTTTTCTTTTTTCTCAAGCAAGAAAACACGTCTATTGCGTCAGCAGTTTTTTTTCTTATTCCATAATTTGCGGATTTATAATGTCAGAGAATTGTAAACTCAGAAACTCGAAAATATTTTTCTATGAGCTATGATTTACGACTAATTAAAAGTCATTTACTTCACATCCTTGTATTTATTCTGTTGATTTGTGGGTCCGGATCCTAATGGGTCGGGGGCGTTGAGGGTCGACCATTCCAACCTTTAACCCAGAAAATCTCCCTCTTTTTCACAACCCAATGTTGGCCAGTATGCTTTTGGGTCACAATCTGAAAAAGTTTGGGAACCCTCGTAATCAACGGAGTGAAAACAGCCACGATGGAGGATTGTGAGGGAGCCATATTTTATTAGGCTGTGAATGTTTTGATTGTGTCACTGCTCATTTGTGTTCATTAAGATTTCAGCTCTGCATTTCTTTCACCTCCAGCTGACCGGCTTGTTTCAGTTCACGGTGCGGCTGCTCACAGAGACGGAAGCTCGCTTTACATCAGTGGAGAGGATCAATCATTATGTAAAGGTGAGAACACTGATCTGCACTCCGATTCGTTGTTCATTTTCACATTGAGATGCCGTCAAGACTCACGCCATCAGATGCAGACCAGCTCTCTAGAACAGTTGAACCCTTGGTTGTCAGCATTTCCCCACGTGTATGTGTGTTTCTGCTGCGTGCATGTGATTGTGTATGTGTGATGAGCCGCACAGCAGGGAGCAGATAGAACCCAGTGTGGGTTCTTTACACACTTCAGAGTACATGACAGGGCTTGTTTCACACAACAGCCATCAAACTGCAAAGATACGAAAAGCAACTCAACTTTATCTTTGCCGTCTCAAGTACAAAGAAACGCTCGCACAGTGAAAGTCAGTGCAGATCAGTCAGGGGGCTTTCACCTCCACACAGATTTAGAGATTAACACCAGATACCATCACTGTTTCCTATCTCAGAGTCTAGAGAGTGAAGCACCGCGACGAAGCACTGTGGCAGCCGCTCCTGCCCCCTCCTGGCCTCAGCAGGGAAAGATAACATTCCAGGATGTGCAGATGCGTTATCGTGATGATCTGCCGCTTGTGCTCAAGAATCTGTCCTTCACCATCCTGCCTGAAGAGACCATTGGCATTGTTGGCCGCACAGGATCCGGTACGAGCGACGCGTTGTGTTTCCAAGCCGGCAACATTCTCAGCTTTTTTTTGATTCTCCTTTTCTACGTGCACACACATTCTTCACACAGTATCTTCTCTGTATGTGTCTGCAGGGAAGTCCTCCCTGGGTGTGGCTCTGTTCAGACTTGTGGAGCTGACTGGAGGCTGCCTCATCATTGACGGAATCAATATTGCACAGATTGGTCTGGATGACCTGCGAAGTAAGCTAGCCATCATTCCCCAAGAGCCAGTGCTCTTCATCGGGACAGTCAGGTAATCCAAATGATAATTACTTGCATTAAAGAGCCTTTTGACCTTTAACATTTGGCTCCACGAAAACGAAAAAATCAGGGCAGAGGGAATGAAGGAGGCGCACCTCCAGCCATTAATGTGCTCTCAAACAGCTGCTCTAATGGAAAATCCCTCAGTGTCGAGTGTTGCATCAAACTGGGCGTCTGTCGTCAGTCTTTACGTAATGTATCACACTTCCTTCCCATATATGTGGTGACTCTCTGCTAATGTGCCCATCAAGAAAAAAACATCTATTAACATCGAAACTGTGCAGAATATAAAGCACATCTGTGCCTGTGATCATGACTCATGTCCTACTATTTGCCTGAAAATGGTTTTCTTCAGATTTTTGAGTTATATAGATGCAGTTTTCTGTGTGTGGGCCCAGCTGGGATCTGGGCTTCGCCTGTAAGTGTGACTGTGAAGCTACGTGAGAGCAGAGAGAGAGAGAGAGCGAGCTGAATTTGACAAGAACAACTGAGTCAAAACCAAAACATCAGCATTACTTTCATAAGAACTGATGTCAGTTACCTCATGACCTCAGTTAGCTGTGCGATGGGAGTGTAGGATTGGTGTTAATCTGCACATGTTGCCTGAAAGGTCGAGTTAGCAGCATTTGTTTGTTGCAGCTTGTAAACACAACATTCAAATTAGGCCCCTCCTCCCAAGGTCAACACCTCCAGAAGTGTCTTAGTGTGTACTCATACTGCTTTTACCTACGCAGTAAGCCTTGTCAGAATATTACATTTGTTTTTCATTGAAATTTCAATAATTTAACAAGCTAGCACAAGCTAACCGCCAGTGTTTGGCACCTACCTGTCCAACAGGAAGCAGGTCAACTCTGCGTCGCTCTTCATCCCCAGCCTGTACGTCAGTGCTCAACAGCGGCAGGGGGTGAAGAGCCAAAGTGAGATTCGCTCTGATTCTAGTACGAGTTTTAATCGTTTGCTGTGTCGTCTCATTGGTGCGCTACATCTGCATCCATAACTCTTTTCTGATCTGAACGGCATCCAGTCGCTGTGTTTTATCCACTCTCAACCTCACCTGTGCGCTCTCATTTGGTGGAGAAAACACACCCACTCCCCACCCAGAAACGTCCAGACTAAACCACCTCATCCAAATCCAGGCAGAGGGCGGAGCTCAGCAGACACAGTCACCACCACACATGTATAGAAGCCCACGAGTGATGATTGTGCAGAAATACTTTTGTATAAAACTATATTTTGTTTCTTAGGAAAATGCTGCTGACCACACCTTTTAAATATGTTGAATCCAACCAGTAAATATCACATTCACATTCTTTCTTCCAACAGGACTAATTTAGACCCATGGGATCAATACTCTGATTCCCAGATATGGGAAGCTCTCGAGAAGACACATATTAAAGAGATGGTAAGTGCAAGATACTTAAACACTGTCAGATTCTGGCAAATTATGCAATACTTAAATGGAATTAGGTCTTAATCTTTGTCGTCTCTCCTCTGTGTGACCTTCCTCAGGTCAGCCAGCTGCCTCATTCACTCCACTCAGAGGTAACGGAGAACGGCGAGAACTTCTCAGTGGGAGAACGGCAGCTGCTCTGTGTGGCCAGAGCCCTGCTGCGCAACAGCAAGGTGCTGCGTGTGTGAGAGTGCTGCTTCACGCTGACATGTAGAACACTGTTTGGCATGGTGCAGGTAGCAGCTCAGGAAGGAGAGGCTCCTCAGTGTTACAATGAGGAAAGAACCTCCCCATGGCTTAGAACAGTCTGTGTGCATGTGTCTCTGCATGGGATAACAGTGCCACCTAGTGTAATGCTTTTGAACTGCAACTCATGGGCATGAGCATCACACAGTGTACAGTCTGATGTTTTTTCTAATTTCGTGTTTAGTGAGATTCTGTAGTTTTGGCTGAACACTTCTCCTGTTACTTTCTTCATTTCATGTTTTCTTTGTAACACTGCTGTTTTTTGAAATGTTATTTTTTCAGGTTCTTATATTGGATGAGGCGACAGCAGCCATCGACACGGAGACAGATCGTCTCATCCAGGAGACCATTCGCTGTGCGTTCAGCAGCTGCACCACCCTCATCATCGCCCATCGGCTGAACACGGTGATGAGCTGCAGCAGGGTCATGGTCCTGGACAGCGGCCAGGTGTGTACAAAGGCTGCATCACTGAGTGCACCGTCGCACCATTCGGCTCCTCGGTAGAAACTCATTCTTAGGTTGATAAAGCCCTGATTCACTGTGTGAGTGTGTCGCTTTGAGGTGAGGGATTTGATAAGGCAGTCCACATTTGAATTTGGCAGTCTGGAGTCAAGCTGACGCGATTTGATGCAGGAAGTAAACATGAAGAGTGTAACCAGGTCCAGTGTCACTCCTTCACCACTTTATAAACTGAGCTGACCTCTTTAAGGATCCCTCAGTGTGCAGACTGTAGAGGAGTGAGTGACATGTCATTGATTCAAATCAACAAGATTCATTTTATGAATTTCCTCCTTATTTGTTGCCATGGTGACACTGCGACCATGCTCTCCGGCCCTCCCACAGTGGGCAGGTCATACACGTACAAGAAGCCTGAGTTCAGAGAAGACATGTTATTCAGCTGTCCTCACATTATCATGCAGAAAGTTTTAAGTTAATCAGAATCAGAAACACCTCTTTAAATGAGAAGTTCATTTTTTGGACATTATGCCTCATAATCAGGATATTTATGATCATTTTCGATGTTCTACAGCATTGTTAAAACAAATGGCACAGTCCTGAGAGCTGGAGCTCCTTGCTGAAGTCACCGCTAGCTAAAAAAAACAGAGAAGCACATGTACGCAGACAGTCCATCGAAAATACAAGAAACGCTCGTTTTGAAAGACGTGAAACTCGCCGAATGTTTTGTGGTGTCCTCTCATGTCCTCTCAAACATGGATATATAACCCGGCAACAGCTGTTTGTTTGTTTTCTGAAGCAGCTGAAAGAGCCATTTCCAGGTTATAAGCCGTTGCTTAACTCTGTGTTTTAATGTCTGAACATGAGAGGAAACTGCTAAACATTCGGTGAGTTTCACATCTTTTAAAACAAGTGTTAATTGTGTTTTTTGATGGACTGCCTTAGTGCTCACACAGCTAGCAGTGAGGTCAGCAATGAGCCCCAGCTCTTAGGACTGCACATCGTAATAATGCTGTAGGACATCATATATGATCGTGATTATCCTTATCATAAGGCTTATTGTGTAAAAAAAAACCAAAAAACCCTAAGTTCTCCTGTAACTCTGCAGGGGAATTTTGTTAGATACAGTTGTTCTGATGCTAGAATAGAATTACAAGAATAAAGTTTCTTAATTAACAGCAATCAATGCCATTTGTGGTATGTTTGTTTCAAGTAATTGAAGATTGTGAGTCAGCACTGACTCAGTAAATGGACATATTTACATTTGTGCAGTCTTCCTCTGCCATGCTTGACTTCAGCGTCCCACCTTCCTCTCTGTATTGCCTGCATGTCCATGATGGCCCCCCCGGGTGACCCTGTGAGACTGAGGTGGTGGATGACTGCATGAAGGCCGATATTTTCCATTTTCTCAGACAGAGACTTGCAGTTTTCAGTCACCTGAAATATCAGAAAAGTGATTAACTTCAAACTTTCTGCGTAATCATTCAAAGAGCCGAGCTGCGGGTGCACGTAAGGACAGCTGTACAGCTCATTTCCTTCTACCTTTAGACAAGAACTTATCAATCAGCCCTCATTAAAGTGAAGTTGAATTATTTTATTACTATTAGATTGGTCCAAATGCCCTATCTAATTTCTTAAGAGGATTTAATTAATTCAACTCAACTCAACCAAACCTTTATTCATAAAGCACGTATAAAACAACCGAGGTTGACCAAAGTTCTGTAAAACCCTCATAAATAAAAGAACAGACATAAACCAATACAGTACATAATAGCATACCACAGTAAACAACAACAACAATAATAATACTACATTGCACCACTCACTATGTACAACACAAATATGGGAGTCCAGCTCAACCTGAATTAAAAGCCAACGAGAAAAGGTGTGTCTTCAAAATGAACTTCAAGATCTCCAGGGTCTGGGCAGATCCGATGTACCGGGTCCGGCTATTCCAAAACCTCGGGGCAGCCGCCCCAAAGGCTCGGTCGCCTCTGGTCTTCAGTCTTGTCTTAGGAACTTCCAGCAACAGCTGTTAGCCCACCTAAGCGCCCTGGCAGGAGTATGAAATGCTGTAAGATACTGAGGTACCAGCCCATTGAGGTCTTTAAAAACAAACAACAAGATTTTAAAATCGATCCTAAACCACACTGGTAGCCAGTGGAGCGAGACCAATACTGGAGTGATGTGGTCACACTTACGTTTACCAGAGAGGAGATGAGCTGCCGCATTCTGCACAGGCTGTAGACGATGCAACAAAGACTGATCGATACCAAAATATAAAGAATTGAAGTAATCCAGCTGTGTAGTTATAGAAGCATGGATTACTCTCTCCAGATCTTTGGGGGGAAGATAGCCTTCAATCTTTGATGTAATCTTTAATTGCTGTACTTCTTAGTAATCACTTAGCATTGGTTGCAGAAACTCGTGGCGTTCTCTAAAGCCCAACAAGGCTGTCTGAGGACTATATTTTCCACATATTCAAATTCTATTCATACGCTGCCGGTGAGAAATAATTTAGGTTGCCATGTTCTTAAAGCAAATAATATGCCTTGATTTTTGTTCCCTCTACTGAAGTTTGTGGAATGAGCAAGTAGGACCTCTGATTTTACATGCTGGTATTGATCACTGTTCTGTCCTTTCCATTTTTCATAGATTTTGGAGTTTGACAGTCCTGCTGCCTTGCTGGCAGATGAAAACTCAAGATTCAGAGCCATGATAGAAGCAGCAGAAAACCAAAGCAGATAAAAGACACTGGGGCTGATGTGCCGTGACACCACAACATGTTGCACAGAAAACACATTTAACTCAATCCTGCCATGGTGTGAGAGTGGCGTGTTCACAAATACAGAAGCTCTTGTGACAGCTGCTATGTATAACAATGTGTGTTCATTTCCAAACCAAAGACCAAGGGACCACTTTTCTAAATCTAAATCTCACTATGCAAGGACAGACGTCACATCCTCCTGACTGTCATGTGCACTTTATTTTTCATGTGGACACATGGAAGGACATGCAGGGCTTCCTTTTCCTCTGGAGGCAAGCTAATCAGTGACAGTATTTTTAATTTCTATAACTACGACCTCACAGCGCAGGAATTTTCTGTTTAGAATATGTTGGTATTGATTATTTAATACAATAAAGCTAAAAATGCATCACTTATTAACCATTCCATGTAGGTATTGACTAAAACATACTATAATGTTTGTGTTTTTTATGTTAATGCATCTGTTTCATGGTTATAATACAGTAATGTCAGAAATTATTGCAGAGACGATATGTGCCTAGAGCTGTAAACATTTTCAGGTCATATAAAGGAGTCAGCCATGTAAGCATGCTTTTTTCAACTGCATGCATGTTCTGTGTTTTGAGAGGAGCTAATGTTTCCTCTAAATCCAAATGCTGGAGTTTAAAATCTGCACTTTCTACTCTGATGGTAATGTGTTTAAACAAAGTGTGCTATACAGTTGTGAACCCTGGTACCGCATGGAATGTGCAACAACGCTGAAAACAATTCAACATCAGCACGCGTCTGTGAATGCTGCTGGCGATTGTAAACTTCTGCCTTGTGATCATGTAGGTGCTGTACAATCATCAAGAGTGCAATATATTTTTATTGCTTTGTTAAATTTTACAGATTGCCTTTGTGCATGTGAGATTCTAATGTTGCAACTTTGTAAATGTTTGATTTTTGTCATTAAGTGTGTTTTCAATTAAAAAATCTTTTATATATTATGATTCTGGCAAATTGTCTAAAGTATTGTACTTGTTTTAGGAGAAATTCACTGAATTTTCACATCAAAGTCTGCTTTCTTGACACGTACCTCTGCATACGTGAAAAGTTGTTCTTTTGTGTGTCAAGGACCGCAATCGTCTGATTATGTGCACTGTGATGAAACTGGTCAGCTGTTAGCAAACATCGGTTCCTAAACAAAGAAGGAAAATGGTTGGAATTCTTAAAGCTGCGCAGGAATTTATGCCGTTATTTACATGCAGGTCAGCACAACACAAAAGTTTGTTTATACCGTGCACTGTATGTACAGAAATATATATGTGTGTGAGTGTGTGTGTGAGAGAGAGAAAAACAAGTGTGTCCACAAACAACTCAACTCAGAATCAGCACTCAAAGCCTCAGCTGATAAG
>JAPQLA010000025.1:17428631-17443527 GCA_029822935.1 Naso vlamingii | reverse complement strand
TGTGTGAGAGAGAGAAAAACAAGTGTGTCCACAAACAACTCAACTCAGAATCAGCACTCAAAGCCTCAGCTGATAAGCATTACATATCAGATTGTCAGCGAACGTGTGTATTTCGTGTTCTGGCTTCACCTCGCTGACCTCATGCTGCAACAATATGACATAATGACATTATTTGCCTGTCACTTGGTTTTATTCACCTGTCAGTTTACCTGTCGTCTTAGATTAGAGACTGAATCAGAAAGTCATGTTCTCTCAGTGCAGTGAGTAGACGGCTGGATGTTTTAACAAACAAGCTTTAACACACAAGTTATAAATATCTGATCTCTCTTCTGTTCCAGGGAAAAAAAACTGCTGGCCTCTGTCTTAAGACCCGAATCATTTCACATCACTTTACACTTTTTACTTTTAGAAATTTTCTGTTAAATTTGCAGAAACTTCCACACAAGCAGTCCACCCTGGAGCTTGGATTCTGGTTAATCACAGTTTCTCTGTAACTGCCTGCGAAGATTCAATCCATCATCAAAGCACCTTTTACACAACATCGTTCCCCAGAGGTGAGGACTCGAGTCACATGACTTGGACTCGAGTCACAAATTTGATGACTTTAGACCCGAATTGACAATCTAATAAAAGACTTGCCACTTGACTTGGACTTCATCTTCAATGACTTGATACTTCACTTGGACTTGAGCCTTTTGACTTAAAAGTACTTGAGATTTAAATGTATGTTATTTAAAAAGTGCAGTGAATCAATATATCTCCTTTCATTTCCTGAATCAGCTAATGTTAATGCTTTTCATTCTCAGCAAGACGACACTTTTTCTTTGTCCAATCAGGTTAAAGAACAAACCGTGAAGAAGTGGTTTATGTTGTTGTCTTGTCTTCACATTAAGTAAATAAAAAATTTAAAAAGCATTCATTATTTGTGTAAATTTAATAGATTAGAAGAATGCTCATCACTTGTTTTTTTGTTTGAAATTCAAAGTTTAGGACTTTGGACTTGATTCTGGACTTGAGAGCAAAGATTTGAGACTTCCTTGTGACTTGCAAAACAATGACTTTGTCCCACCTCGCTGTCTCCATTCTGTGCTTATGGTTCAAACTGTATTCTGAGCTTGTACAATGATGTGAAAGTTAAGTGTGAGACATTCAAACTGTGAATGTGCAGAAAAGTTACACATTATCAAAGACACACACAAAACGTAAATACCAAATTTTGCCCTGCTTGTAAAACTGAAAGCAGGCAGGGCCAGCCAAAAATGTTTTAACTTTGAATCAGTGTTCACATGGTCATGAAGGCAGTCCTTGAGTAACAGCAGCATTCATATAATTTATGCAAAATTACACGTAAACGTAATCAGTTCATTTTCTATTTATAACCTTAAAACTATCATGCCGTTTCTTTGCATAGAGGTTGACGCACGACCAAAGGCTTTTAAATATTTCTAAAAACATTTCACAAAACTTTGTTGACCCTTATTTGAGCCCAACATGTTCCCTCTATTCAAATGTAATGTCATGTCAAAGGAAAATTACTTTCATCAACATTCTAGCATGTGGTAATTTATTGTATATTACCTGTTTTGTGGCAAAAACTCAAAATTCAATTACAGATATACAACTGAACATTTTGTATTAATCATATTATAGCCTATAGGCTAACTGCTACATTTTTGAATTTTTATAATGAAGTGACAAAAGAGAAGAAAAGAGGAAAAAAAGAAATAAATCGCGAACATAAAAGTAAGACAGAAAAAAACCTAATGAAAGATGATCAGACTAAAACTCTTTTTATTGCCACCTTATGAAAATGATAAGGAAAAAATAGACAGGGGCAAAGGTTGGCATGTTGATAATATTTAAGTCTTTTCTGGGCTAAATTCTCCAGCATCTTTTATTTCCACTGATTCAAACCAGCTATTCCAACGTTTCAAATATTCAGATTCTTGATTTCTGATTTGATTATTCCTTCCATTTCTAAAATATTGTTTACAGTTGACTTCCAGGTATTAAATGACGGTGGCCTCGATTTTAGCCAGTTCTTTGTTATTTGTTTCATGGCTGCATTCCTGGTAATCCTATATAAACACTTGTCTGTTTCTCGTGTAAATTCAGGTGGTGATATGCCCATAATAATGTGTTTTGGTCTAAAAATTGTATTAATTTGTAAAATTTTTATCGTGGTACTTTTATTTTGAAGTTTGAAGAAGTGGTTGGACCCTGACCGGAAGTGTGTGCTCGTTGTTGTAGCTCGCTTCAGCTGCTGGTGAGGAGGAAAGCCCTGGCTGTGATGCCGCTTAATGATGGCTGCTTTCGGGATCCTAAGTTACGAACACCGGCCATTGAAGCGGCCCAGACTCGGCCCTCCGGACGTTTATCCTCAAGATCCAAAGCAGAAAGAGGTCAGATTTTACGATGTCGATCTAAAAGAGCGGGGATAATGTTTTGAGGGGGAAAATTTACAGCTAAGAAGCTGTGCAAGCTAATAGAAACGTTAGCTAGCTTGTTTAGCAAGTCGTGGGCCTAGCAATAACAATGAACAGTACCTAGTTGTCAGTTTGTTAGCTAGCTCCTAAGCTTACTTGAAAAACGACCGGTTGGTTAACGTTACGTAGAAGGGTTTGCTAAGCTATGTTAGCTCATTGGCTAGCTGATGTCATCCAGTTTGATATAAACTGCAACCAGCATTTTGCTTTGTAACGAAAAACAATGTGCGATGGCTTTTTGGATTGTGCGTGACTGGTAATTGTTTGTTAGCTTGATGTTTTGATCCAGCGAGTCAACGTTAGCTAAATCTGCGCGGCTAACCTTCATGACCTGCAAGCTAAAATTTAAGCAAAATTATTTGTGTTGAGTTTTGCTTGGTGGTGCTGCTGGCTCCTGGTCTATTATTAACCACAGATAAGCTGTTGATGTAGATGAAAAACTGACTGCTTTACCTCTGGGGTATTCTGCAAACGTTGCTGCAAATATCTCGAATGATGACACGGTAACATTTCAGTAGTTCTGTCCATTTTCCAGTGCAAACCAAAACTTGTACTTTTGCAAATGTTAAATGGTTCTATCAGTTTGCACTCAAATGTGTGTTTGTTTGTGTCAGGATGAGTTGACTGCACTGAATGTAAAGCAGGGATTCAACAACCAGCCTGCTGTTTCTGGTGATGAACATGGCAGTGCTAAAAATGTCAACTTTAACCCTTCAAAGGTGAGGACTCTGGTACTTTAACTCAGGTTCTGCCATGCACACTGCATGTTGTATTTTTGTGTGTGATGTTCTCACATGTATTGTCCATCATTGGCTCACAGATCAGCTCAAACTTCAGCAGCATCATTGCAGAGAAGCTGCGTTACAACACGTTTCCGGACACGGGGAAGCGTAAGCCACAGGTCAACCAGAAGGATAATTTCTGGCTGGTTACAGCGAGGTCACAAAGCTCCATCAATAATTGGTTCACGGATTTAGCTGGGACTAAACCTCTTACACAGCTGGCCAAAAAGGTAAGACCCCGGTGTGAGTCTCAAAGAGTCTTCTTTACTGCATGTTGGTTTGATAACAGGTTGCATAATTTTGTGAGGAACAGAAGTCATCCCCTCCAGGTGCCACATAGGCCTCACCCTGTGCTCTGTGCTCGGGTCGGCTGGATAGTCAGTATAACTATATGCAAATCTCTTGTTTGCTTTTTGTTTTGTTTGAATGTTTTTATGTTTTCTTCTGGTGTTGTTTCCTGTTCACACATGGAAGGCACTGGTTTGAATTCTTTCAGGCTGTCCCTGAAATCCAAAGATTTTGACCCATCTTTACAAGACAGGAAATGGATTCTTGGAAAACATTAAAAGCACTTCATTTTGTTAAAGCACCAGAGTAAAAGAGAAGCCTTCATTATTGCAGCTCTGTGACTGGCTGCGCGCAGTCATTTTCCCACTCACACTGACCAATACTGATAACCTCTGTAGTTTCGTATGTCTGTTGTTTCAACCAAAAAATTAATAACTTTTAAGTAATAAACTCCTTCAGAATAAGATTTATTCTATAGTAGCAGGATAACATGCTGAACTGTGAATTGACCACTTAATATTTGTATGTTACCAATCCTGTCTGTTGCTGCCAGAAAGCTCAGTTCAGACCAAAGATTTGCAACAAGACTTGAAACTTGCAAATGCAGCGAGCCAGACTGTCAGTTCACATCAGTGCTGTCAGATGAGACTGTGAGTTTCAGTTGCAACGACTCTCTGTAGTGTCATTTTCACTGCTGCCTTTTCAGGCTTTTTGTAGCATGTTTAGTGCATAATTTGTAAATTGGAAGGTCCGGGTCAAGGCGAGAGAATAAAAGTCATGGAATGCATCGAAAATGTGCAGTGCCCGGGGCCCACTGGACCACACGGGGAGTCACAGCTAAAACTGAACAAAACAAAAACTGTCACCACAAACTGAGTGTTATCTCCTTTCATTTATAATCAGAGCATTCACAATAATCACTCAAAACCAGCAAGGAGAGGAGCGCAAAAACAGCTGATTACAGGGCTGCAAACCGCCACCTCTGTCTCTTCACTTCCTGTTGACTCTTGGCAGATGGAAATAGGCTCGAAACATCCACAAACAACCACAAAAAGGCAAAGAAACCAAACTAAGTGACATGGTCTCTCTCTCTCTCAATCTGGTCATTTTTAGCACTGTGGACAGCGTCGCACCTACACACACAAATTACTCAGATTGACCCTTTTCATCATTTCAAAGCACAAACAGTAAGTTAGGCTACTTACAGGTGTGTTTCTAGTAGGTAACTATCATATGGCAAAAAACAAAACGTGTGCGATGTGAAGTGAGTGTGTGGAAGAATTAATGAGAGAGAGGTGCATTTGAGCTGTGGATGTGAGCAGAGCAGAACAACAGCAGTGAAATGAAATCATTAAAGCAGCAGCACTCACTGATTGTGTGCATTTTGTTTTAAAACTGGGCTTGGTGATTTGACTCATCCAGTCTTTGGAGACTTCTCGCAACAGCATCAGCCACGGTGCATGTTGAGTTCACACTGCTGCAACTTTCCACCGAGACGTCCTTAAATCGTCTTGTTGTGTCGCCAATCTTTGGTATGAACCAGGCTTAACTCTTAAATGCCGCAGTGCTATCCTGCTAACGTTCCTAGCTAACATCACTAGCATTAGCTGTGTTTTGAAGTGACTACTCACTAAATCAAATCACAGCAGAGCTTGGCAAAGTTCACTAGAGGCTGTTGAGGTGTATCTCTGCCTGAAGAAAGTTAGCCAAATTTTACTATGTAGCTCTGGACTTGACAAGCTTATTATGGCGTTAATCCTTCGTAATGATCAAACGTGAGCTTTTTGTCCCATTTAACGACAATGATTCAAGAAGTTTACTGATGTAAGAACACGTGAGCAAAGATGAATGCCAGTAGCTGGAACACTGATGGTGATGAAACAGAACAATCTAACATCACAAAACAAGAACAATTCACAAACGGTAAGTAATACCGTGTTTTTTATTGTGTTGTTAAAACAAACCAATTGATGCCTCTGTGTAAATTAAATCTCTTGTTTGTCTTGTTTGTTTGTATTGACCCAAAGCAATTCACCCCTTTGTTAGTGGAAAGGTTTTATTGCTTTTCAGTTATTTTTTGACATGAAGATCTTTTTTATAGATAGTTTGCTGAGGAGGAACAGCCTATTTTCTGTGTAGGTGCTCTTGTAGGTGGCAGCAGTCTTGAGTTTGAATACATTAGACTAAAGTGAAGGTCAGCTTTTATTTCTGAGATGTTTCGAAGCCCTTCCTCATTTACCATCAGGCTGTGGTTTGCTCTGTATTATCTTTTACTCTAGTTTGCATCAGAACACACATTTTATTACTTTCTCACTATAATGATCCGTGTTTTTTTTTTTTTTCAGAGGGACACCAGCTCCACATTTTTCCTTAGTGACCTCATTCAGACCCCTGAAGAACAACAGCTAAACATAGTAGATGTTTTAAATTAAAACAGAAAAACAACAGAAAATGTGGAAAAGGAAATGTGATCCAGCAAAAATGCTTGTTATTGCAAAAATGAACACCTGAAGCCTGAATTTATGTAATTTAGAATGCATGAGCACTAGTGCTGCACCATTTTGAAAAAATATGTTCTTGCGATTATTTGGACTGATATTGTGATATTATTTGTAATTAGAGGAAATAAAGATTTCTGCATAATGTTTCTTATTTTCATTGAAAAACATATTAAAAAGATTATGGTGTGATATTTGCAGGAATCTGTACCAAACCAAGATGTTTTCGTAAGTCTGTAGAAAACGATGTGTAGGCCAGGATGACTCGACAACACCACAATATTTGATCCTCCTTGAACACATATTGTGCCTCCCTGCAGTCCATATTGCAGTTTTGATTAAATTTTGATTAATTGTGCTGCACTGCTGTGCACCCAGTGTTCATGCTTTATTCCATCATATTTTTGAAGCTTTTTGACTGTGTTATGGAAACAGTGATCAACAACAGTCTTGTCATACTGATCAAAACATTTCTAATAAATATACTGTATTTTTTCTTCTTGCCATTTGTGGTGTTTGAGAAATAATTGTGTGTGTGCGTGTGTGTTTGCATTGTTGCACTTATCATTACTGATGCACGTGAAATGTGTTTGTCACAGGTTCCTATCTTCAGCAAAAAGGAGGAGGTTTTTGGATACTTGGCCAAGTACTCAGTCCCTGTCATGCGTTCAGCGTGGATGATTAAGATGACCTGTGCATATCACGCAGCCATCACAGAAACTAAAGTGAAGAAGAGGCATGTGATTGATCCTTGTATAGGTAAGCAAGTGATGTTGTTAACAGTGGATTATTGTTACTTGCTGTTTGCGCTGTGATAGAGATAATTACAGAAAGAAATTGAGATGCTTTCTCAGTGTCTGTAAGTGGAACATGTTCTGCCATTTTTTTCATTTCTATCGCTGTGAGATGCTCTTTTGTCTTTGTGTGTGAAGAATGGACTCAGATCATTACAAAGTACCTGTGGGAGCAGCTTCAGAAGGTGGCCGAGTTTTACAGACAGTGTCCCAGTCAAGGCTGCAGCTCACCGCTGCCGGCCACTCCTGCTGACGTGGACACGGCCATGAAGCAGTGGGAATACAACGAGAAGCTCGCCATGTTCATGTTTCAGGTCAGTTCCCTTTCTAGTCTGCTGCTGAACAGTGCTGCCTGCATATTGGAGTATAATATGTTACCGTGGTCACATGAGTTTTTCCAGTTTCACATTACATTACTGTTAACAAAATGTACCGATCTCCTGCCTTTTCCTACATCACTGTTCATTCTGCTTTTCTCCTCACTGGCAAAACTGTGTTTGGTGTCTGTGTTCAGGACGGAATGCTGGACAGACACGAGTTCCTGACATGGGTGCTGGAGTGTTTCGAGAAGGTCAGACCTGGTGAAGATGAGCTTCTCAGACTTCTCCTGCCTCTCCTCCTACAGGTGAACCCTTCTGTCCATTTACTGATGACCAACTTTTAATGTTCATATGTTTGCATACATTAGCTACAGTATGTTTACATGGACACAAATAATCAGAATAAAAATGCTTCATGTAACACATCATTCGCAAGATTCTGATCTGACACGGCCCATTTGGTAAGAATTTTCATTCTGAACAAGAGGGATGGTTTATGCCGACTGTTATTCCGACTGGTGTCCATGTACACACTTGTTCCAATTGTGTCTTCCTGGTTGGACTAAAATTGTCTTTGCTGCGTGTGTCTGCCTTACGTTTCCAAGATGAGGAAGCTCATGGCGTTTTCCTGTCCGCTCTCCTGTAAACTGTATTGCTTGCCATGATGACTTGGACATTTGCATTTTCACTGTGAGCAACGCAGGACAGCGAGAGTTTCTGCTTCTTGTTGCAGAGTGGATGCTCCAGTTATTATGTTAATTTGTCCAAATACTTTTGAGCCTCTGAAAATGGGGAGATCGTGTATAGAAGTGCCTGTAATTCCTAAATAGTTGAAGGAACTTTATCAATCCGAGTGTTTGTGGAAAAGTAGCAGACAGTCGTTTGTCTGTGCCGGTGCTTCTTGAAGCTCATGCCGAGGCGACATCGAATTTTCTCGGCAGTGAGAAGCAGGAAGCTCCAGCTGTCCGTGTCTAATGTTACCTACATTAATAATGCTTATGTCTAGGCTATGGCAAGCGATACTGTTCACAGGAGAGCAAACGACATGAGCTTCCCTTTCTTGGAAAAATACATTTATTGTTGTTTTTTGAGGAACAGTATGCCTTCCTGAGCCGGTATAGAAATATCTGAAGGCATGCAGCTAACCGACAGCAACAGCCGTGCTTGTTAATAACAGAGGAAAGTAAAACTTTTTCTTCTGCTGCTGTTTCCGGAAAATTAGACAACTCTGCACACGTCAAAATGGTTTGTTCTGATTAAATGCTTGATGCATGTAAAGACATGATCTGATCACTTTATGTAGCTTCCATGTAAACAGTGAAGTTGGAATCTCTGATCACTTCAGATTTTGATGGGATTGAAGAAATTTTGCACATGTGAACAGAGCTACTGACACACACCAGCCTTCCACATGTTTGTCATGGTTTGGCCATGCGTCTTTGTCCAAAGCTCTTTGCTGGTGTTGACCTTTGCTGACAGATGCCCGCTGGCGTCCACAGCCTCTTATTTTATTTTGTTTCTCTTTCCAAAGCTGACTGATGTGAATAGAAACTGAGAGCTCGCTGTAATGCTGTGTCTCTCCTCTCTGTCCTTCAGTACTCAGGGGAATTTGTGCAGTCGGCTTACTTGTCACGGAGGCTGGCTTACTTCTGCACACGCCGCCTCAACCTGTTGCTAAGCGACGGGAGCCTGGGCCCCGGCACAGGAGGGCATCCAGCCCATGGCATCTTGGCGCAGCAAGGTAACGCCCTGCCCCCCACCCCGACCTCACAGCCCGCAGGAGGGAACCAGCCGCAGACGCCTTTCACAGACTTCTACATCTGCCCTCAGCACAGGCCGCTGGTGTTCGGGCTCAGCTGCATGTTACAGGTGTGACTGTGTTCATTTTGACTGATGTGGTTTTTAATACATGGTATATATGAGACTCATTCTTCACTCACTAATTCTTCTGTTCTTCCCTCTGTTGTTCACATCAGAGCATAGTGCTGTGTTGTCCCAGTGCTCTGGTGTGGCATTACTCTCTGACAGACAGCAGAAACAAAACTGGTTCCCCTCTGGACCTCCTGCCCATTGCCCCGTCCAGCCTGCCAATGCCGGGGGGCAACACTGCCTTTACACAGCAGGTACCTCCATCACTGAACGTTCATTCTTTTCCTTGCCAAATGTTTTTTCTATCTGTTTTTTGTTTGGAAAAATGGTGTGTGTACATTAAAAACCTGCGTCCGCTGCCTCAGTTGGGTGGTAAGCTAGCTGGTGAGCCTGCAGCTTTGTTGTTATTGAAGAGTAAGACAGCTACCTTTTACAAAGTCGACAAACAGCCTTTTATGTGTAACTTGGCCATCCACGATGTCGAGCCCAAAGTGCTTCTCAGATGATTTGGTGTCGTGATTGTCTGCTCAGGACGGCTCTGCTAGCTGTTGTTCTCCATTTTTGTAGCAGAGCAACAGATAAACATTGGCTTAGTTTTAGTCAGTAGAGTATGCAGTAGGTCAAACTGACAGAAAAGTTTTAGAGCACCCTCTGCTGGATCTGAAGGGAAACTACTTGCACTCATAGAGAGTCTGCAGTCTACATTTCGAGCAGGTCATTACAGCTCGAATATGAACTTTTCACCTCATGTTCGAACAAATATCCAAATTTCAAATTAAAAGTGACGGCCCCTAATACACAAACACAACGTACATATTAACATGAATAGCTAAGAGATTAAGAGGATAATGGTAGATTTAATATTTTCTTACCTGTTCTTTGTCCTCAGGTCCGCACGAAGTTGAGAGAAATTGAGGAGCAAGTAAAGGAGCGGGGCCAGGCGGTGGAGTTCAGGTGGTCGTTCGACAAATGTCAGGAGACCACAGCAGGTGAGACAGCTGATCACCATAGACCTTCATTAAATAAGACTTAACTACTTTGAAACATATATTTTTAAATCAGCAAGCTACATATTATGTAACAATTTCTTTCATTTATGTCCAGGGTTCACCATCGGGAGGGTTCTTCACACATTGGAGGTTTTAGACAACCACAGCTTCGAGAAGTCTGATTTTAACAACTCACTGGATTCTCTGTACAACCGAATATTCGGGTCAGGCCAAAGTAAAGATGGCCATGAGGTACGAACTGATTCCCCTTGTCACTCTGTCGCCTGTTACAAGATAAAACAAGGCTACAATGATCAAAAATATAAGTTTTCAATCACCTGAATCTGGTAAGAGTGAATTTTATTTTTCAGCTGAAATGTCTCATAAACACATGTCCTTGTCCAGATGTCGCCAGATGATGATGCAGTGGTGACCTTACTCTGTGAATGGGCAGTATGCTGCAAGCGTTCAGGGAGACACAGGGCCATGGTGGTGGCCAAGCTGCTGGAAAAGAGACAGGCAGAAATAGAAGCAGAGGTAAGAGACACGACACGGTGTGTGAGGGACGACTGCATGTTTCTGTCTCTGTCACAGACACGTGGTTAATGTTTAAATCCTCCACTGCTGCAGTGTCCCGTTGGCTGAGTGTCATGTCTGACAACAACAACAGAGCTGTGTTACTTTTTTTTTATTATGTTATTGTACAAGTCTTACCCCTAAATTCCACCAGATGCGTGTGCGGTGCGTCTTTGCTCTGGAACGGCAGCGGAGCTGATACTTCTCAATTCTAGTCAGTGTGTGAGCTTCCGCTGAGTGCGGCTGTGTTGTGCTTGTACTCAGTCTCAGCTCTGGTGATCCGGAGCACTCCGCAGCACATTTGCAAGGCAGCAAGACAACGCAGCTATTCAGCACAGAGTAGAGCAGGACAGGAAGTCAGACACGGATACGACATTAAAACATCCGATTTATTTCAAAATAAAACACTCCGTATTGACACCAGATCATATTTTACTAAACATTATAAATAAGCTGTCATTATATGCAGAGCCAGGCCTGAAGTCAACAGATCGATCGCCTGTGATTCATTAATTAATGTGAAATCTCGTAGTCTTGTGACTCCAGCAGTCCGGCTGTGCTGCGCTCTGAAACACAGTCACTAGGTGTTGATGGACAGCAGAACACGGAGCAAACACACAGTGGAGCCGTTCCGGAATGCACATGAAACCAGGAGTCAGTCTCAACCATCAACATTCCTCCCCTGCTTCCGTCCGATTTGACCATGTTTAACACTTCACATTAGAACAACATGCTGTAGGCACAACAAACATCATTTCTCAGATTAACAAGAACAGCCTGAGTTAAGTGTTTGCAGGGACTTTTGACTTTTGCCCTGGATATCGACCTTTGACATTAGCCAACAGTGTTTTTAATTAATTATTTTTAAATCAGCAGGCCACCACATGTATGAATAAAATCTGAAGTTTAGTCAGTAGAACTGGCTGTTGTTGTGTTATCCTGAAATCGATAACTTATTGCTTCCTGCTGGGATGATCCCTTTATGCCACACAACGTTGCAGTAAAGTTTAAATATTCTGACTGCGTGTTTCATATTTCTGGCTTTTGAGGCATCTGTTGACAAACTAAGTCCATTTTCTGCATCAGCGCTGCAATACCATCTCTGTGGCGTGTATTTGTTTGCAGAGGTGTGGTGAGTCGGAGGTGGTGGATGAGAAGGGTTCTGTGTCATCCGGCTCGCTCTCAGCGGCCACACTGCCAGTCTTTCAGGATGTTCTGCTGCAGTTCCTCGACACTCAGGCCCCCACACTGAGTGAGTCTCTCTGTTTTCTTTTCTCCATTTTACAGCGGCTGTGATTCTCAAATGTGTCAGACTTCATTTGATACTAAAGTGACTTCATTTTCCTTTTGTCTTTTGCATCATATTTCATTACCCAGCACATATTTATCATAAATAATTCAGCGAGGGAACCCTGGTATTAATTATTCAAATCTTCTCTCCCCTGTGCAGCGGAGCCAGGGAATGAAAGTGAACGAGTGGAGTTCTCCAACCTGGTCCTGCTCTTCTGTGAGCTCATCCGTCACGATGTCTTTTCCCACAACATCTACATGTGCACACTCATTTCCCGCGGCGACCTGGCTTCTGACTCCCACCTGCCCCGCCCGCGCTCCCCGAGCGACGAGCCCTCCGATGAGTCAGAGCGCAAGGAGCAGGAGGCAGGCAGCGGTGGCAAGAATGAGGCATGTTGGAGGCATCTGCTGTTCTGGAGTGTGATGGGTCATGTTTTCAGCGTGCTGTTTAAGGGTAACATGTGCTGACTGTTTGTTCAACAGGATACCGGTCTGTCCGAGTCCATGGAAATCGATCACAACTCAAGCGCCAATTTTGACGAGGTACATTCAACATTCAGAATTTAAATTTCCTCCCACAATGCAAACTTAGACATTTTTTGAAATAAAGTTAGATGGTTTGGAAATTCTAATCACCTCTAAAGCATGCACTGCTGAACTTTTTATACCTTGGGATTGGCTACCTGTCCTTGTGGGAAGAAGTTTCATTCACCTTTTGCCTCGCAGATGTTCTCTCCTCCGATGCACTGCGAGTCAAAGGGGAGTCCCTCCCCTGAGAAGCCAGCTCCAGAACAGGACAGCAAGGCCAGCTGTAAGGATAAAGGCATGGACCCTGCCTTCCCTCAACTGTATGAGCAGCCTCGCCACATTCAGTATGCCACTCACTTCCCCATTCCTCAGGTGAGCGATGTTCCAGCTTGGCACTTTAAAGAAAGAAAAATGACTCTTTATTGTTGTTATGACTATGATTTTTCCTTACAGCTTGTCCACACTGGAGACATTTCAGGCATGATAACTTTAACTGCACAACCCTCAGGGATTGTGTGTATTATCGTGAGGGGTTGTAGTTAGTCTGCAGCTGTGTGTGTGCATGGGTGTTGTGTGTCAAGAGCCTTTTTTCCACTGAGTGATTCAGTTCGGTTTGGTATGGCACAGTATGTGTTGTACCGTAAGGGCGCTCTCCCACTTTCTTCTCCTGGTGAAAAATGTGGCCTACTTCACCTGCATAAACCAGAAGAAATTTCTGCTCATTTTATTAAGTGTCTGAAGATCCAAACATTACTGAAGTGTATGTAATCATAAAAGAAAGACAAATCAGAAATTTCACTACCGTGCATGTACTATATGTATTGGTGACAAATATGCTCTCTTAAAACCTCTTCACGTTGTCATTTTTACATTTAAGGTGGGCTGATTAATTCATGGTGTAACCTGTACATTGAACAACAATGTAAGAAAGCGTTCCACCTTAAAAGATGCATCTGAGCGGCTCAGTGAATGAAATGTTCTTTTTTTTTTAACCAGTAATGTTGAATTTATGGCAAAGAATCAACACAAAAAGGTAGCAAAGTATTCTTTTGTTTTTGCTTCATGTTTTAAAATGCTACAGAAACATTACAGCCGGCGTTTAATCTCGGCGCAGATCATCAGTGTGTCAGTTAATTTTCTCTCCGCAGTGACAGCTTGACGAGCCGGGCTGCTGCAGCGAGCAGACCGGCAGCTCTCACCGTGAGCTGCAGCTCCGCACAAATCTGAGTACTTTGTGACAGATTTACAAACAAGTGTTTTTTGGAAAAACTAAGTGAACATACTTTAAATATACGTGGTAACATTCTAACCTAAAAAATACATAAAACTTACTGAGGTGATACATTAACAGTTCTACAACAGCACTTAAAAACAGCTTTTTGCCTGCTTGCAGTCAAAGGACTGCAGTGTGTGTAGCTTCTCCCTTTGGGGCCGCTTTGTACCCCAGTGAAAGGTTGACCGGAACAGGCACAGTATGGTTATTTGGTACCCTTTTGACAGTGGAAACGCAAAAAAATGCTTATTGTACCGTACCAAACCAAACCGTGCCACTCAGTGGAAATGGGGCTTATGTTTCCCATCAGAACATTGTGTTGTAGCAAGATCATCAGTGTCCACTTGTCAGAGTTTGAATGTTGTGACTGATCAGTGTATAATTGAGAGCATTTCTATGAAATCTTACAAAATGACCTTTCATGACTTAAAGCTTTAATTCAACGTCCCTGATTGTGTTTTCATTATACTTGTGTCTTCTATGGGTGGCTTGATTTTTGCTGTTGAACAGACTTAAAAAATTTTAAATGAAAGAACATGTCTGTTTGTGTGTTTTTCGAACAATTTTGTTGAGTTTATTCATTAAACTCTGGTAACCCCACGTTCATTTGTGTGTTGTTGGTCTTGCTTTGCTGGTCAGGTTATTAGTTGCATCCAGTTTTCGAAGATCTGTTTGTGTCATCTGTTCTAGGAGGAGAGCGCCAGCCACGAGTGCAATCAGCGGTTAGTGGTCCTGTACGGTGTGGGCAAACTGAGGGATGAGGCACGACACACCATCAAGAAAATCACCAAAGACATCTTGAAGGTGCTCAACCGGAAAAGTACAGCAGAAACAGGTAACCTCCCGTCAGTTTGATCAGCTTTGGACTGATGATGAGCTTAATGTGCTGTTTTTTCCCCTTCTCGTCATGTTTTACATGACTTTAGTTGCAGGCATGCAGTTTGTCTCGGAGCAAACTGCCTTTTTAAAATTACATCATGGTTTCGTTTCACCTACTTGAAAATGGAGTCAGTGAAAATGACTTCGAAGTTTTAAACGTGTCCCCTGATTAATTGACTGGATTTATTTCCATCATGTCTCTAAGGAAAAATCCTTGTCTATCACGTAAAGAGAAACTGTTTTGCCAGACATCAGTGTTATACGCTGGAGCTCTATCACGTCTGAATGTTTGTTAAACATCATTCATTCACATGCAGGCTGATG
>JAPQLA010000025.1:17418093-17428531 GCA_029822935.1 Naso vlamingii | reverse complement strand
CTCAGTTTCTCTCTGTGGCCGCTCCAGCTGTTATCCTCCTCATAACTCTTCAGATACATTTCATGTGCATACATTTTCTTCTGCTCTTCTTAAGAGAACATCTGCTCTTAAGCGTTTTGTCTTTATCAACCCCGGGCGGGCAGCATCGCTCCATCTTCTTTCCACCCAATTTCTATGCTAATAGCTCTCATCTGTTCACGGCACTTCATCTCAGATACATGTGACCTCATTAAGGTGATTTAAATTTCTTCAAAGTCATGATTTTGTATCTTGGAATGTTTCATATCAGTTTATCTATCAGCTGATGGCGACCTTCAGCTCACACTTGTGTTTTTCTACAGTTTGTTGTTTCTTTAAAGTGCCTTATAGAGTCTCTTTTGCACTGACGCTTCAAATAGGAGGAGGCTGGAAATAAGATAACAGACCAGCGGCTTAACTCGATTTCACAGTCGGCCCGTTCAGCGGACTGAAAAGAAAAGCGCTGACCAGTTACGAGTCGCTGCTCCTGCTCTTAGTGTTTTCTCTCCTGTATTTCTCTCATATGCAGGAGGGGAGGAAGGACAAAAGAGGAAGAGGAGTAAACCGGAGGCCTTCCCCACCGCAGAAGATATCTTCTCCAAATTCCAGCACCTCTCCCATTTCGACCAGCACCAAGTCACCTCCCAGGTTAGAGAAGAAAACCTCATCCTGTTACTTCCTCATGTCTCCCACGTTTCACTCTTTGTAGGAATTCTTTTGGAAACCTGCCTCAGGGTTTATAAATGCATATACTCTGGCAACTTAAAACAAAAGACCTCTCAAGGTGACTCATTTGCATGTAAATGTAATTTAAACATGCTTTGATTTCTCTGGTGAATATGGATGGATTAGATGGATGAATATAATTTGAATAGATATTGCACTCAGATGTCTTTCACTTAAAAACACAACCAAACATCACATCCAGAGAGTTTTCTCAGTTGAGGTTCGAACAGAGTTAATACTGAATGCAACACTAAATAACACCCAGCATCAAAATGATCTAATAAACGATTTGCCCTGTTCTCTCCTGATGGAGACTCTGCACAAGCATTGTCATTGTGTTCGTAAAGGAACAGTTTTTCATTTTGGTTAACAGTACACTCGCATATGACTATTAAATATGACGCTATAGCCAGATCAGCATTAGCTTAGCCTTTAAGACGTGAAACAGGAGGAAACAGTTAGCCTGGTTCTGTCCAAAGGAAAACTAATCTCCCGATCTGCAAACCTAAAACTCAGTAATCAAGATCTTGTATCTTGATTTTTAATGTGAACAAGTCATGATTTCCCGAGTGGACATGTCGGATGCATGGGATGACAAGTCAGTCAACTTTTTTTTTGCGATGGCAGTTGTGTTGCTGAAAAGAAAGTTCAAACTGCGCCCCCTCCACCTCACTCACAACGTAGGACACTGATAAAAAGCTACTTACAGCTCGCGCTTCTGACTCCCCGACATGACTAAGTATTGTTGGAATGGCGCTGCAGTTTTGCAACAATTTAAGAAAACCATTAATCCAGCTTCAGACCGCTCCGCGGTGTAGTACTGTACCGCGGTGAAGTTAGTTTTACGTTAGATATCCTGATCCTGCAGTGAGGTGAGTTTACTGTTGAATGTCCAACCTGAAACTAACTTTACTCCGGTGCTCATGTTGAGGAAATGCTGTAAATAAATGCAAAAGGAGGTATTTTTCTTTTGTTGGCCTGGAAACAGGAACGGTATCAACTTCAGGCTGCTGCTCGCCTCTTCAGGAAATCCAAACAAAGTTAACTTTCCTTCTTTCACACCTGAAAAAAACACTTGATTGATTGGAGGCATCTCTAACAACGTGCTCCCATGAAAACAGTGAAGCAGAGCACAGCGGTGTCAGAGAGTTTCACAGGCAAAGCTGTTTGGGCAAGAACAGCGCTATGCACAGGAAGGGAGAAGGCGAGTGCAAAGCCTACTCACAGTCAGGCCCGCAGCAGAGAAAAAACCCTCTCTGCTGGGACGGATGTGACGAGGACACACAGAGTTTAGCCCAGCGATTTCTTTAGTTCTGTTTTTAGAGTAGACTTTAGCATGAGCGGAAAATTGGTCATTAAGTCGCATCCCTAGTTTAATTTGTACAAAAATCAAAGGTTGAGGTTTTGTTTTTCTTTTTTTGTGAGGTTGCAAGGCAACCAGTGGAGGCTTCATGAATTAACCATACCTGGTCAAGAAAAGGTGGCTGGTTGATGAATTTCTTTCACTTTTGTAGAAAGCTAGGCCAGCTGTTTCCTCCTGCTTCCAGTCTTAATGCCATGCTAAGCTAATTGCCTGCTGGTTTTAAGTTTCTGTGAATGGAAATGAGAGTGGTATGTTTATGTGTTTTGTTGTATGTTCTCATTTAACTTTTGGCATGAAAGCAAATAAGTGTATTTCCCAAATTGTTGAAATGTTCCTCTTATAAAAAAAATCTGAAAGGATACATCTGTTATCATTACTCATTTCAAGGTAAAGGTAAACCTGTTTGAACCAGTTTTAAAATAGAATTGGATTTGGATTCTACACACACTTGTATTGCAGCAGTTTGTGGAAAACATGTTTAATTAGTTATCTGAATGTTTAAGGGCAGAGAGGAGCAGATTTGTTCCCAGTACTATGACTGCAAGACAAAGTTTGAATCAGTAATATTCTCTCATGGTGGTTGTCTTCATTTGTCCACTGCTGACAAAATATTTTGGCATTTGCTTGATTTTTTTCCTTCTTTTTTCTTTTTTTTCCCTTGTTTTAAACGTAGTCTGTCTTTGGTGAATAGCAGCCTATTATTGTGTCTAAACCAATGCTGTAAATGTTGTTGATTTGTTGTTTTGCATCTTAATGATGTGTGTTGTTTTGTTTGTGTGCAGGTGTCCAGAAACGTGCTTGAACAGATCACCAGCTTTGCCTTAGGGATGTCGTATCACCTGCCTCTGGTGCAGCACATTCAGTTTATTTTTGACCTCATGGAGTATTCCCTCAACATCAGTGGCCTCATAGACTTTGCTATTCAGGTACGAGCAACTTAATCACTATTTTTAACATGAATAAATCCAGGTGTGTCTCTTTTTATCCATCATTGTTTGTCAAACAAACAAACAAACAAACAAACAAACACTGGCTGTGTGTGTTTTGTAGCTTCTGAATGAGCTGAGTCTGGTGGAAGCCGAGTTGTTGCTGAAGTCATCCAGCCTGGTGGGCAGCTACACCACCAGCCTGTGTCTGTGCATCGTAGCTGTGCTGAGGAGGTACCACTCCTGCCTCATCCTCAACCCCGAGCAGACGGCGCAGGTTTTTGATGGGTATGTCACTGACGAGCTTTGATGTTCGTCAGCAGGGTGCCTCCAAATCTCAGTCTCATGCCATTTCCTAAGCATGGTATGCTTTGGTTTTATAATGTTATAATGAAATGAACTGAAACGGGGACAAATTCCAACACTAGAAGGATGTTTATGGGGTAAAAAAACCAAACAAAAAACAACCAAAGAAACAAAAAAACAGTTTTGATTAAAGAAGTTAAAAGGATGTTTTGGGTTGTGAAAGCGAGTGGAAGAGTTGTTGTTAAGCTGTTACGACTGAGCCTCATTCTCCTGTCTTTAATAAGGATTCTTATTGTTACAGGGAACTCATTTCCTGTATGCCATTAGATTAGCAGTTGTTTATGACGCTGGCAAATTTGGATTAAAGCATAAGCGGAATGAATTTATGGCTCTGGTTAGCATTAATAGTGTTAGGAAGCTGCTGAACTCTTTACTTCCTGTTGCTACGGAGCCACAAGTTGAAGAAATTCAGTCGTAGTTTGACTTCTAAAATTATTTACAAACACTCAAATTCGCCTCAATAGTCTGTCGTCATATTTGACCTGCTGTGGGTGCACTGTGGAGAGTTAAATCAGAGTTTGGTAGTGGCTACTGTTGATGCCATTGACTTGTGCTAGCATTAGCATTAGCAGCGAAATGGTGAACTGTTCAAACTTCGTACTGCATTAAATGAGCTGAAAGTAGTTTTTATTAATAGGAATGGGACTGGAGAAGTTGACAATTAGGCATTATGTCAAAAGTTCTGGAATATCCGTTTAAGTTTTGTAATGATTAGTTACGAGTTTATCAGTGAGCTTTAGAGATGCTGTTATGGGAATTTATCTCTCTTTTGTACAGAGCAAGGCCTGCTAACTTTCTGCTCAGCTACATAAGCCAACTGCTGGCTGTAGCTCCGTGTTTAGAGTATAGAAATGAGACTGATAGCAAACCTCTTCTCTAAATCAACGTTTACCTAAAATGTCTACTTTCCTTTCAGACTTGTAGCTGGAGGAGTTGCTGTGTGAGTCATGTGTGTAAATGTGTTGTCAGGTTGCGCATCGTGGTGAAATCAGGTGTGAACCCAGCTGACTGTTCCTCTGCTGAGCGCTGCATCTTGGCCTACCTGTACGACCTCTACACCTCCTGCAGTCACCTCAAGAACAAGTTTGGCGAGATCTTCAGGTAGAAATAAATCTTCCTCTGAAAATAAAAGTTGAGCTCTGCTTCAGGGCTTTTTATGACTATAAGGTAATCTTTCAAAGATATAGAATATTTCTTGTAAAACGTGTTAAATAGTGAATCGCACAAAGACCGAGTCCTTACATTTACATACACTGTACATGTACATATTAATGAGATTTGCATTCCCACTCTCCTCTCAGTTGATTCTTTAAATGGGAAAGATTCAGCAGTTTTGTACAGAAAAATCGACTTTTACCAAATGTTATTTTGCTACTTGTTTTTCCACTGTATGGAAGTTTTGTTATTTCTTTGTTTATCCACGCAGACATAATGCTTTTTTCTCTCCTCTCTTCTTGTGTTTTCTCTCAGTGAATTCTGCTCCAAAGTGAAAAACTCCATCTACTGCAATATCGACCCATCTGACTCCAACATGCTTTGGGATCCCGTGTTCATGATGGAGGCCATCGCCAACCCCTCGGCCCACAACTTCAACCACTCCATGGTGGGAAATATCCTCAACGACAGCCCGGCTAACCGCTACAGCTTCGTCTGTAACGTGCTCATGGACGTGTGCGTGGACCACAGAGACCCAGAGAGGTGTGTTACTTTTGTTACGATGTGTTTATGCCTTGGACGGCTACAGTTTTCTCCTCTTTGTCAGGCTGTTGTTTCATAATGTGATGTGCTTTCAGGGTGAACGACATTGGGATCCTGTGTGCAGAGCTGACGGCGTATTGTCGCTCTCTGAGTGCTGAGTGGCTCGGAATCCTCAAGGCTCTTTGCTGCTCCTCTAACAATGGAAACTGTGGCTTCAATGACTTGCTGTGTAACGTCGATGTAAGTTGTGGTTTCTTAAATTTAAAGGTCTTTTCACACCAGATGCGTTTTTTTCACGTGATTAATTTGCATGTCAATAATAACTTTTTGAACTGCTTATTTGGCATGAGAATTTCCACACTGAATGTGAATATCACGCCGAGAAAAACTAACCCTTTTATTTTTCACATCGAGGTAGATTTTTGTGAGCTTTCGTACTGCGAACAAAGACACCAACCAATTGGGATGGTTGTGCAGAATGAATGTCACTTCCATCCCCCTCTGTAAAAGGAAGTTTACATGGCCAGCTCCATGTTTGTTTTGAGAAGAATTTCAGGCTTCTCGGACCCAAAAAAACATATTAAAAACTACAAAATATTAAATAAAAGCAATGTTCTGAAAGGACGAATAACAACCTTGGTGACCCGGCATGTACTGTTTCTTGTAATTACTACTCGTAGGGGAGAGCAGGATCCTTTAATAGGAGTCTTTCTACCACCAGTGTGCAGTGATTTTGTGATTACTTAGCAGCTTGTGGAAAAGTTATGTTAGCCGCACGACTCGTCTGTCTGTAGGCACATTACTGATGCTTCATGCCAGCCACTGCTGGGGCTGGAGTGAGCTGTCAGAACTCTTTTGCAAATTCATGTTGCTGCCAGTCTGAGTAGTTGTAATAAAAATAATAGCCAGCGAGTATTTCGCATTTTCGTGTAATTTATTCGTGACGCTCCCAGTGTGTGACTGCCGTAAAGCTTGAGATATAGTCAGCCCAGATGAGGGGTAATGGCAGTCCTGCTGTAAACACCTGTGGCATAGGTATTTATTCACAGTTAACGGTAGGTACAGAGTAGCCCCTTCACACAGAAGTATAAATCCAGCCTATGTAGCACTTGCTTGTTGTTAAAGGGATAGCTGAGTAGTTTTGAAGCAGGTTTGTATGAGGTGCTGTTACTGATGGGGTCAGCAGAAAAACAGTTAATAGATACGTATAAATGCTCACCTTCCGCCGCGCACTGTGTCACACCGCAAATCAGCCGTAAAACAAAAAGCAAACAGTTGTCGACAGCAAACGAAAGCGTCGAAAAAAATCCTAAATTTAGTGTACAGTTGAACTGATTGATTTTGTTAAGAGCAGCATTTATATATGTGGCTACAAAACGTTTTTCTGCTGATCACCGTCTGCAGAAGGTCATGGACTGACTATGCATAAGAACATCATACAGCCGCACTTCAAACATACTCAGCTGTCACTTTAAGTGTGAATTGTTACACCTGTTCTCATTGGACTCTTACATTACTTGCTTGTAAATTCTGTTCATTAGCTCTGTTGTATTTTTTTAATGACATGTTTTCAGTTCTGTCAGCGAGTCATGTACTGTTTTAGATTGTGCCTGCCTTTAATGTAACTCCGGTTCTGATACTTGGTGCCTCTCTGACTGAAGTAGCTTCTCTCATCTCAAAGCATTCATGTTGAAGTTGATCTTTTCTCTTCTCATCCTTCAGGTTAGCGACTTGTCCTTCCATGATTCCCTGGCAACATTTGTAGCCATTCTCATTGCTAGACAGTGCCTGCTCCTGGAGGACCTGGTTCGCTGTGTGGCCATTCCTTCCCTCCTCAACGCAGGTGAGGTTCATTTCATTTCACCTGTAGCAAATAAATATTTTGAAAGCAGTTCAGAAGGAAGAAGGATTAACAGCTCATCATTCGTCAAACCAAACTACACAATCCTTTCAGTCATTTCTAAACAACTAAAGTTTCCCTCATCATGTTCAGCTGTGTTTATTTGTTATTTCAGATTGTTTACAGTATTAAACTGGACGTTGTTTTGTTTTACACAAGTGAACTTTCATTTTTTAAAATCAACTTAGTTTGGTTTGTATTTAAACTCGCAGCTGGAGTGGCAGCAGCTGGACGTTTCACCTGTTTATTCATCACTTTCAGCTCTTTCAATCATGGACCCACAGCTCACAGCTTTTCCACTGTTTTCTGTCGTTATTGTCTGCAACCCGCGATCATAGTATGAGGTGTTTGGGTTTTCAGCTTGCTCAATATATTGATTTGTTGTTCTGGGTTATAGTTATTAGACTTTCTACTAATGAGTGAGCGGTATGTTGCGACTTGGCGTGGAGTAAAGAATACTGTGAAATGCATTGCTTCTGTTAGAGAGGAGAGTAAATGCTGCATATTTGACGTGACTCCGTGAAACCTTGGCGCACTTTGTGTGCTGGCCAGAGAAATGCTCCCTTCTTCCCACTGCTAATCTTTTCTCTCTCAGCTGCCGTGCTGTTTATTTGGGTTTGGCTCCTTTTGTAACACCATTACACTTGCCAAATGCCAGCAGCTCCAGCTTGTGGTAACCTCTTTGTTCTCGCTCCCTCTTTCGCGACAACAGCTCTGTGAGAATCCACTTCATCCTGACTGAGGAAAAGTGAATCTAGGACAAGGTTTTAATTAAGATTTGTGACATTTATGGAGATTGTAGATGGTGTAGACTGTCAAAAAAACTGTGGCTTAGCTCTAACTGATGCATCTTTGTCTGAACTCTTCTTCAGCCTGCAGTGAGCAAGACTCCGAGCCGGGAGCTCGACTCACCTGCAGGATTTTGTTACACCTTTTCAAGACGCCTCAGCGCAACCCTGTCCCCCAAGACGGCGTGAAGTCAGGTACTTCACACAACCAGAAACCTTTGTGCCAGTGTTTGAACATGTTTCTTTCCACATGACTGTGGCTTTGTCTCACATGTTTAACTGTCATGACTTTGCAGATAAATCCTCTGTTGGAATCCGATCGTCTTGTGATCGCCACCTTCTGGCTGCATCTCAGAACAGCATAGTTGTTGGAGCAGTATTCGCTGTCCTCAAAGCTGTCTTCATGCTGGGTGAGAATATTTGCTGTGCTGTTAGCAGAAGCTTTTCACTCAGAAGCTGTCACGTAAACCAGGGCCCATCTGATGTGGGATATTTGAGGCCGATGTCCATATTAATCTTAGAGAAACAGAGAATAAACTTAAGTTTTGTAACTGACAGACTCATCTTACCAAGTAACATTACTGAGTGAGTTTTATGCTTATTGAATGCATCTCTCAACTGTCTTAATACTTAAAAATGGTTCATTAAAGGGCTGTCGCTGCTGTTTACCTGCTCACCAGGTGAGTTGAGTGCAGCTGCAGATGTGAGTCAGACTGTGCCAGAAAGAGCGGGGCAGAGAGGGGAGGGGCACCTTTTAAATCATGATGTGACGATGGTCAGGGCTCAGTGGTCGATGGATTATAATGGAAATGTTTGATCATTTCTTCTGGCTTTTAAAAACTGTTTTAATATCAGAGAACATAGATGCCCGCACTGATATATCTGCAATAGGCCGATACCGGCAAAATAATGTCACAAATAGCGGCCCCCAGGGTAACATGAGGTTAGTTAGCCTGGTCATAACCTCTGCTTTGTCTCCTCAGCCTCAGATCTGGGATTGATACAGATAACATACAGTAAAAATAGTGGACACTGATAGATTTCACTGTTTGGGTTACTGCTCTCTCCTTGTTGTTTTAGGTGATGCCGAGCTAAGAGGCTCAGGACTGTCACACCCTGCTGGCCTGGACGACATATCTGAAGGGCGCAATGTCTCCATAGAAACGGCCAGCTTGGATGTATATGCAAAGTATGTTCTGAAGACGATCTGCCAGCAGGTGAGAATTTGATCTGACAGCAATGAAATCCACAACTGCAGTTCACTCAGTCAGTGAAATTGGAAGAATACAATCCTGAGATGATTGATGTGTCCGGACCACATGCATGCATGCTCAGTGTTCTCAGCACTGCTGCCCTCTCTGTCTGAACAATTTGCAAACGCCCTATTTTTTGATATGCTAGTCATATATACCAGTCAACCACATGCACATCGGCTGATACCGATGTCGAGCCGATAAATCTGTGCATTCCCAGTGTTCTGCTTTTTGCTCGTTTAAGCTCTCCTGCTGTTCTGAGTCACTTGTAAATGCGGTGAGCCAAATCCTGAATGAGATGAAGGCCAGAGTAAAGCTGCACATGCTCACACATCAGCAAGGCTTCTTTCTATTTCTGAGAAAATAACTTTGCCCTGTTTTCATCACCACCTGGCCAGCTTTAGTCAAGCTTGTTTTGCATGATTCATGAGTTTGTGATGCTTGTTCTTAAGCTGGAGGATCAGTTGACCTCTGTCACATTTCTCCCACATCTCCTTTCTCACACGTTCCTTTTTCCTCTGCTTCCTCTTTGGCAGGAATGGGTTGGAGAGCGCTGCCTGAAGTCTCTGTCTGAGGACAGCAGCGCCCTGCAGGACCCGGTGCTAGTCAACATTCAGGCCCAACGGCTTCTGCAGCTCATTTGCTACCCACATCGCCAGCTGGACAGTGACGATGGCGACAACCCTCAGAGGCAGCGCATCAAACGCATCCTACAGGTGGAGAATACATAGAAACTCGTGTAGTGTTTGTGTCAGAGAGCCATCTGTTTTCTATCTCTAAGTGTGTGTTAGAAAAACAAAATTTCATCCAGCATGAAAAGTGTGTGAGCCTTGACTGTCTGATTTTTTTCAAAATGATGATAATTTCTAAACTGCTGCTCAGTTGTCTAAGTTGAATCAGAGCTGTGAGGTTTTGCTGCCCTCTCCTGGCTGAATCAGGCATTGAGGAAATGTCTGACCAGTTCCATGAACAAACACAAACTCATAACTGGCATTTCTCAACGAAAAGGAAATGTTTCATTGTCTAAGAGTGTTCTTGTCTCTTTCACAGAACATGGACCAGTGGACAATGAGACAGTCGTCTCTGGAGCTGCAGCTGATGATCAAACAGAGCACAAACAATGTCAGCTGCTTTTCTCACCTATTTAAAAACAAAATGTGAATGTGTAGTCTTTGTCAAATGAATCTGAATATTCCTCAATTACTCTCTGATAGGAGCTCTACTCACTCTTGGAGAACATAGCCAAGGCCACTATAGAGGTATTTCAGAAATCAGCTGAGATGAACTCTAGTAACCCCTCAGGAAACGGAGCAGCAGCCCAGGGGAGCTCTGCCTCCAACAACAACAGCACCACTAGCAAAATGAAGCCAATTTTAAGGTACGTATCCATGCTTTTCTTT
>JAPQLA010000025.1:17399416-17412033 GCA_029822935.1 Naso vlamingii | reverse complement strand
GACTACAGCATAACAACTACTAATACCCAAACATGCTCATGTTACACGTTACCTCTAACTGTCACTAAAACACACTGGCTGAAAAAAAAAAAAAAACAGACCACCAGACAGGACCAGCCATATACGAGGTTTGAACCTAGTCTTGTTTTTTATAAGATAAGTTTGGTGAAAGTTCCGCTGGCACTTTATTAATCCCAAATTTGGGGATTCATCTTTGTTTGATTAAACCTTTATTTAAAAAATGTTTAGTTCGGTTAAAGCTAGGTTTGCACTTTATTCCCACTTTATTCTCATGTTTGTTTGAAATAAAAACAATGTATTTTAAATAATTCCTCTGTCTTTTGTAGTGAAAAAAAAACTTACTAAAATCGTAAGTTGAATGTGGTATAAAAAAGATGGGGATCACCCAGCCCTATGTTAGACAGTATTGGCATTCCTAAATGTCAAATCAATCTAAAAATGTTGTATGCACTGTGTATAAATGTGATAATGTGTATGTCTGTTTTAGTTTCCACGACAGGGAATGCAGCAGACCCAGCAGCAGCAGCAGACTGCAGCTCTGGTCAGACAGCTGCAACAGCAACTTTCCAGTAAGTCAGAGACCTGCAAACTACTTTTTTTCTCCATTTAAGTGTGTGAATACCTACAGATGTTATTGTTTCACTGTGTGGAGTGAACAGACTTCATGCTAACCGTGAAACTGTGCCACTCTCCAGGTACACAGCCAGGACAGGGCAACTCATTCTACTGATCGTGCTTGTTCATAGTCGTGTGCAGAGAAAGCTGCTAACTCTGTAGGAAGGCCCAGCTCTGCAGAGGAGTGTGTCAGTCATGTGTGGGCTGTTAGGAGACGGCTCGAACGGACCACCAAACACACGAAATCTCTACCACTGAGGAACCAACCAGAGAAGATATCCTGACTTCAGTCATGTGATCATGGATTGTCAGCGGAGGGATCATGCTCAGAAGTAAAACAGATAATGGTTAATAATGGAAAAGTCTATGTAAAAAAGTACCAGAAATTATAAGAATAATGCAATTTTTTATTTTATTTCAATTTGTACAATTTTTCAGTTTTCGTGTATTTCTCATTAAAAAATCATGTCAGTTTTTATGTCTTGTACTTTGTTGGCTGAAATTTTTCATGACAAAAGAATCAAAATACCAACGTCGGGTTTACATCGTGGGGAAATTCTCCAAAAGCGTAACTGTAGTTGCTTTTTCATCTCCTTTTAAAATGAGACTGGGTTTGCCATTACTTAAATCTTCCCACAAGGTATTTAAACAGCAGCTTCAAGAGTTAAACCGAGCCTTTGTTAACAGGGTTAAATGCACCTGGCCTTTTCCTGGCATGACAAATCAAAGTTTGCTGGCTTAAAGCCCCTCTGAGAAGCTTTGGACTTGATTGTAGCGCACTGTGTGGACACAGCAGTACTGCTTCCTGTCATAAATATCTTGTCTAGTGCAAATGTTTGTTTTGGAAGAAAGAGAAAGAAACATGCTTCTTATTTGCTTGAAATATTGAAAGGATCTAAAGAAAAATCTGCTTCCAACCAGAGAGTAAAAAAGAGAACAGCGGATCGATCATGTTCGTAAACAACAAATCGTCTCTTCCACTGTGTGTCATGAAGTGTTTCATAGCGTTGTACCGTTGTAAAAGACAGGACAGGAATCTCCAGTCTCCTAGCTGATGGTCTAATTTGATGACGTAGTTAAGATGTGAGGCAACAGGATTAAATTTAGACGCTTCATAACCAGTTAAATGTTCTTCGTATGGACTTCAGTATGTGATTCAACCAAACTAACACGCTGATACAGCAGGATTTCTGATGATATAAGTTGACAGCAAAAGTAAAAGTGGAGAAGATGCAAATGAAGCTCAATCTGTAGACTTCAGAGTCTTACAAAAATGGCCACAGGTGTTTGATTTGTTTATTACCTGAATTTGTCCACAGGAAAGATGAAACAACTCATTTGAATTTTTCAGCCTTATTTGTTGTCTTTGGTTTTTGTTGCTCTACATTCTGACTCTCCAGTCGACTAAAAAGCACCCCACAGTCAGATCCTAGCTCTCTCCTCTCGAAGGGACACTTCATCCCATGATACCTCGGCAGGAAGTTCAAACCTGCCCAGCTCCTCTCACCTGGTTGCACACCAAGTCTGGACAGCAGCTTGTTAGAAATTTCCGGTATTACTGGCTGGAGGAGTGTGCCGTAAATTCTCAGGCATTCAAGGGAGACGTGGACGATGGTGTCGAGCCAGCGCTGGTCGTCACTGTTGGTCCGATCCAGCTTCCATGGTGCATGGCGCTGAACAAAGCCGTTGGTCTGCCTCACACAGGCACTGATGGCCTCCAGAGCTTTGTACACATGCAGGCTCTCATAGTGCTGCTCCACCACAGCGGGGAGACTTTTCACAGCGTCCAACATGTGATAGTCTTCAACCACAGCCCTGCCTCCTTGTTCACATGGGAACGACAGGGGGCAGAAAGAGGGGTACACCTGAGCTGGGTTAAGAGCTGGAGCCGTGCAGCGGTTAAGCAGACCACCCAGAGAGCCAGCGAGCTCTGCGTTGAGCAGCTTGAGAACTTTGTCTTCAGTGTAATCACAATCTGAGTCTGGGACACCCTGACGCAGAAGAAAGTACCTGATACCATCTGTTGTGAACACCTGTGATCGTACAAGAGGATCCACCACGTTGCCCAAACTTTTAGACATCTTCTTTCCTCCTACTGTCCAGTGAGAGTGCACATGTATTGCCTGTGGCAGTGGAAGCCCCACCCCTAGAAGAAAAGCTGGCCAATAGATGGCATGAAATTTTAAGATGTCCTTTCCAACAATGTGGTGGGCTACGTTCCACCATTGGTCGTGTTTGTCTGGATAGCCAGCTACGGTAAGGTAGTTCACTAGAGCATCTAGCCACACGTAGATGGTTTGTTCGGCGTCACCCGGGACCGGGATGCCCCACTGAAGGCGGCCTCTCTGGCGGGAGACGGAGAGGTCAGGAAGATCCTCCCGCAGCCACTCGAGAACAGCCTGGCAGAAGCGCTCAGGCTGAACGGCACCAGGATTTCCTCTGAGCCAGTCGAGCAGCTGAGTCCGAAATGTCGACAGACGAAACATGTAGTTCTCCTCTTTCATCCACTCCACCTGCAAAATATCACAAGTGTTGTTCCTTTAAAGCAGCTTTGACTGTGACCCATGGCTCTGAAAAACTAAACTTAACAATGCACGTTAATATGTTGCACAAAACAGCAATTTCAGTCAAATCAGGTCATAATTTACAGAGAAAATGTCCTCTGGTTTTCCCTCTGATGTCCTACGACTGCTCTGTCTGTCTGCAGCCTTTTATTTAGCTGAGCTGTCATCAAAAACGACCCGCTGCTGCAGCTGCAGCTTCAGTCTGCAGGCAGCCTGCATGTTGCTTTCAGGAACCTCCGTGAATCACAGAGCTGAGGCAGAGCAGTCGGAGGACACCAGAGGGAAAATCAGAGGACATTTTCTCAGTAAAAAAAAAGATCCAGTTTTCCTTAAATTGCTGTTTTGTGTGACAAATTATCGGCATCATTAAGTTTCATTTCTCAGAGCAGTGGGTCGCGGTCAAAGTTACATAGTGTTGCTTTACCACTTGCACTCATTCTTCCCCACTAAAATGGAATTACCTTGTGACCACTCTCCAACGACACCTTGATCTCCCTCCCTGACGAATCCAAAGCATCATCCACCTGCGATGGCGTGAGGAAGCTTTCATCCTGGGTGGAGTACCAACCTTCATAACTCCCCTTGTATATGAGTCCTTTGTTCCAGAGCACTGACCAGAAACGCTCCACAGCCTGACGGTGTCTCTGCTCGGTGGTTCGTATGTAGTCTGTGTACGATATGTTGCAGCTGCTGAAGAGGTGTTTGAATCGTTGCGACACATCAGTGCAGAAGGTCAGAGGATCTTTTCCTGCAGCTTCAGCAGCTTGTTGGATCTTCAAGCCATGTTCGTCTGTGCCTGAGAGAGAGAGAGCAAGGTGGAAAACAACATCTACTGTTTGCTTAATTTCTTGATTAATCATTTAGACTATGAAATACAAAGAAATTTGGGGGAGGAAAAACTTTCAGAACTTTCCTCAGCACAAAATGAAGTATTTAAATTGCTTGTTAAATGTGACAGCGTAAAACCCTAAGAAACTGATTTTACAATGATATAAAACAAACAAAACAGCAAATGCTCGTGTTTGAGAGGCTAGAACTTTCTCACTTTTTGGCATGTTGCTTAAAAATTACTAATATTAATCAATTATCATAACTTTCCAAATAATTTCCCATCAATTGACAAATTAAATACTCTTCTATCAGGAATGTCGTATACATTCACGTTCTCTGTGCACAGATTTCTACCATAAGCTGCTTGAATGTGGCTCTGCTGTAGAGATCTGTGCTGTGACAAAGGTTTCATCGCGCACATGTATTTATATTTTGGTCAGTGGTGAATTCACCTGTTGCAAACTTTGAGTTGAAGCCTTGAAGTGTCTTGTATCTGTGAAAGCAGTCAGCCAACACGGCTGAGTACAGGTGTCCCAGGTGAGGAGCAGCGTTCACATAGAAGATGGGCGTGGTTATGTACGAATTCCTGTCGTTTTTGCACCTGTGTGCGCTGGCGTATCTCCACACAGCGACCCTCTGATGTCTGGAGCCGGCTGAACCTGCTGAGAGAAGCTGGCTGCGCTGAACAGCCTTCCAGCTTCTGCGGACAAACAGAGACGGGCTCGTCATGGCCGGGCAGCAGACGATGTCCACATGAGGTCCACCAAGCCAAGTTTAGTCCTGAGGAGTTCAGTTACGACTTGCTACTGCTAGCCAGTCAGTTAGCCAACGTTAATGTTAGCTAAATGACTGAGTTCACGCGGAAAAACGTAACTACTTCCGGGGAAAAAAACTACTAGAAAACATAAGAGTCGTCCGGGTAAAGGGGCCGCCGGCAGGATTAAAAACGTCAAGCTTACTAACTAAACCAGCACATGCTGTTTTTGAGGCTTGCTCGCATGCCTAGGTTAGCGCCACTTCCGGGTTTCATAAACAACAATCACTTAGCCAATCAAAACGTTACAAAGGCGAACACCACCCACCAACCAGACTGTGGGGCTCTGTGGACGTCACTGCCCGTTTACTTCCAGATGTAAAAGATATCTCGATATGAAGTCTTTAAGTTTTCAAGCAGCAATATATTTATGGGAGAAGATTACTGATGTTTGGCGCCGCATCAGGAAGCGTCGCCTGTTGAAATAACTCTTCTGCAATAAGTATGGCAGACAGCACAAATACAGACAGTGGCAGTATTTGGTTTTTGTCCGTCTGTGTCACAGAGATGGTTGAAGGCTTAAAAGCTCGTTCTGTTGCTAGTCTAAACCAAAATATCAAAACATGTATTCAGTGTGAAACTGATCTGTAAGAAAAGTTCTGTGCCTCTGCTCATGGGACTGTTACATGGATCAAAGTTGGATATAATTTTTTGTTATATGAAGTCTTTTTTTCCTTCCTTTTTCTTGAAGTGACATGGACCTCAATCCTCAACCTGGTAACAGTTTAGTAACGGTGACACCGCCAGAAAAAGGCCTCCGTCCTCATTGCGGTTTCCTTGGCAATAACCAGGAAGTACGGCGGTGACAGCCAGCCAATCAGGAGCTCCGCTCCCTGAAGTCGCTGAACGACGACGAATGGGGTGGACGTGACAGCGGAGGTAAAACGTTCCCAAACTGTTCTGTTAAACTCGACTCAACTAGTTTATTACAAACCACAAGTTAAATCCAGGTTGTAGAGGTCGCTCGTCTTAATTTGTTTTCACCTGAACCGTTTAAGAAAAAAGTTTCAGCCTCGTCTCACGCGGCGGACGCCCAGCCCGTCATGTGACTTGTCCGTTACTCGGCTCCTGAAAAGTTCCCGAAAGCTTCGTTTCTCATAAAAGTGCGGACATTTTGTCGTCGGTAGGAACGGGCACTTCGTGCTAACCGTCGTTCCAGATGGAAGTGAACCGCACGGACTTCTACATCGGTCTCTCTCTGGCTGTGAGCTCCAGCGCTTTCATTGGTGCAAGTTTCATCCTGAAGAAGAAAGGCCTGCTGCGATTGGCCAGCAAGGGTTCAATGCGAGCAGGTAACGTTACCGTCCGCTTCTGTGCTGAACACCGTGAAACTCTCCGTTACGTCAGTGAAGCTCCTGCCTTCAGTGTGTCCACGTCAAAAATCACCGAGTAACTGAAGTTAAAGTATCAGTTATGCAGCTGTGAGTTTAATATGAGCAAACAGAGCTACATCAGACATGACGTTTGTGATTGATTATTGATTTACCCATCATATAAGAACTAGACAAATGTCAGCTCATTTGTTTGGGAAGCTGCACCTGGATGCTGTTTGTCTGTTCTGAATAAAAATCATTCAAACAGTTGGTGGATTATGAAAGTAGCTGCTGATTGATTTTCTGTTCTGTTTTATGATATGCAGCAGAAGAAACAGTTCATTATATTATGGATTATTATCGTGCAGGCAGCAGCTTGCTGTTGCAAATACTGTAGGATGATTTAATCTTGCATCAGTGCATCGTACTGAGGAGAAGGTGAAGTATTTTGTATGTAAAATGTTTATTGCAAAGTTTCTTTACCGCAGCTGTCAGAATATTTTTGTCTTTTTGAAAGAAGCTCAAGAACCTCCAACTTACAATCTGTCAGAACAGAAGTGATTGAAGTGAGAGATGTGCAATAGTTATTTTTGTTTGTTTGTTTGTTTCCTGTATGTGGCAGGTCAGGGTGGGTATGCTTACCTGAAAGAATGGCTGTGGTGGGCAGGATTGATTTCAAGTAAGTGAATGATTTCCAGACCTAATCCCAAAATACAGTTGACCAGGTCAGCATTTTAATTTTTGAATTGCGTTTGTGTTACACTTCTCAGCAGCCTTGCTCCAGAAACATTGTGTTCTTTGTTTTTCAAGGGAAAATTGAGACTTTTGTGGGTTTGGTATTTTTGCTTCTGACGTTGAAGTAGATGCAAACGCCCACACCGTATCTTTGAAGCTCACATTCCTCCAAAGAGCACATTTGCACACATGGGTTGGAGGAGAATAATATGAAGCAGTTGTGATGCATGTTTGTTTTCCAGTGGGAGCTGGAGAGGCAGCAAACTTCGCTGCATATGCTTTTGCGCCGGCCACGCTGGTGACTCCTCTCGGAGCTTTGAGTGTACTTGTGAGGTAATCATCTAAAGTTTTATGAAGCCAGATTCATACCATTAATGTTACGACTTATCAGACATGTGCCTACTGTGATAGATACACCCTAGCCTTCTTAATAGGGGATAAGTGAGGTTATATTCTATACTTTTGTTATCCTCAATATCTGAAGAAAAGACTAAAACCAACAATTCAGTGATCGCACTACAGCCTTTACAAGAAAACCTTCCAGAGCTCATTCCTCTGTGGTCCATCCCTCCACTGTTGTCCAGAAAACACGTCTCTGTGCCACATTGGTTGACATTCCTTTATCATTAACTTCTGCACTGCTCATGGTGATGTAATTACTCAAAAAAATAGTCATTATAAATATAACAGAACTGTTTGTTAACAAGTTCAGATCACTTTTTAAGGTAATATAAAAGGTCATATAAACTTAAAGGGACATGACAACTTTTTTCTGTGATATTTGTCTCCCTCCTCACATTCTCCTCACACTCACATTAGCACCTTTTGTAATTTTAGAATCAAATTTGTACTGGAAGTAAGCTGCAGGGCGCATGTGTGCTAGTAAAGAGAAGAAGAAGAAGAAATACATGTAATACTAATGTGAGTCTAAAATAACATAAATGTGGTAAAAGCACACAGGACCGTTTAGAGCTGTTGCTAAGTTTATCTGATGACTTTAGGTGGAGGCAGGCTAGCACTTCCCATTGACTACCAGTGTTTGAGCTAAGCTAATTAGCGATAGGTGAGCTCTGCCCGTCTCTTCCTTGTTACTGCACACACAGTCAAAGGATGGGATCTATCTTCTTGTCTAGAACTCAGGAGGGAGGCAAATAACAAAAAGAAAATAAAAGTTGCTGCATCCCTTACATAGCTGATGATGATTTTGCCATGTTGTGTTGACATTTGTTTCTGCTGCTTCCAAATGGCCAAAAAATAATTTACTATAATCCCATCGTCTTGATCAGTCAGATTTCCTCTTAGTGGCTGTCCTTTTAAGCTCAATGTCACCTTAAATTTGAACATCCCCAAACTTAAAGCTTCAATATGTAGTTTGTAATAGGATAGTAAATCATATACAGTATGTGCTAACTCTGTCTGAATTGTGTTTTTCCTGCCAGTGCCGTGCTCTCCTCTTACTTTCTCAATGAGAGGCTGAATGTGCACGGTAAGACTGGATGTTTGCTGTGCATCCTGGGATCCACAGTGATGGTGATCCATGCCCCGCAGGAAGAGGAGGTCGCTTCCCTCAGTGCCATGGCTGAGAAGCTCAAAGACCCAGGTAGGAGCAGCCTCCATCAGGTTGTGGTGATTAACCGTGCTGTGGAAAAGGGTTGGATGATTTTTTTTCCGGGTACTAACTCCCTCTTGAATGCTCCTGCTAGGTTTCATTGTGTTTGCTGTGTGCGTTGTGGGAAGCAGCCTGGTTCTTATCTTTGCTGTGGCGCCGCGGTTTGGACAGAAGAATGTGCTGGTCTACATCCTGATCTGCTCTGTGATTGGCTCCCTCTCTGTGTCTTGTGTCAAGGGCCTGGGCATTGGCATTAAGGAGCTGTTTGCCGGGTCAGCAGTGCTGAAGGAACCGCTGTTCTGGTCATTAGTCATCTGCCTGGTGATCTGCGTCAGCATTCAGATCAGCTACCTGAACAAAGCCCTCGACATCTTTAACACCTCCATAGTCACTCCCATCTACTACGTCTTTTTCACAACATCTGTCATGACCTGCTCAGCCATCCTCTTCAAAGAATGGTTGAGGATGACCACTGATGGCGTCGTGGGAACGATTAGCGGATTCCTCACCATCATTTTGGGAATCTTCCTCCTCCATGCCTTTAAAGACATTACATTTAGCAGGGATTCCCTCCCACTCTTCCTCAGGAAGGGTCCTCAGGGCTTCCCATGGGGGCTCCAGCCGTACGTGGCTCTTCCCAGCCACGACACGCAAGCAGAGGACGAGATGAAGCCGCCCAGAGACGGAGGCTCAAAAGGGGGTTGGGGTGCGCACCAGAGAGCTCCTTGAGAGGACTTGAAGTCGTCATAACTTTGAAGCCTTTAATGCACATCACAGCTTTACATGAGCAGTTAGTTTACGAAAAGTTCTTTTGAGTCGGTCTCACACCACGCAGGATGTACTGGATATACAGAGGTGCATCATACACACATAACACTGCTTTTCTGATTTCATTTAAAGTCAAAGTCTAACATGCTGATGGACCCGTATCTGTTTTCTTTGTTTTAAAAAACATACAGGACAGAATCGTTGTCTGTGTTACAATTTATATCAATGTGAATGGCGGTCGCACTGCTACCTTATTAACAGTCTAAGTTAATAGGGGTGTATCAATATGTTTTAATGATTCGATGTGTATTATGCTACATGGTTGGTGATATAATACAAGAATGTTATCTGCTCATTTAGAGTGCTTCAATTCAATGACTAGAAATTAAGTAACTTTTTTTTTTTTGCCAAAAATAAAGGAAAAAAATCTTATTTCTGAGCAGTGGTAGAGGAGGTCAAAGTGTAAAAGCTCGATACTCTGAACGACACAAACATTCAGTTCAAGGCCTCGATTCAGTCTGTGTGGAGCGCAAACGGCGACTGAAAGTCTCTGGTTCTCCTGCTGCTTCCTGCCGTGATCCACCCTTATCTGAAGAGACGCTGCTGACGCAATACATGAGCAGAACAAAGGAGAATGACCTGGAGTAACCTTCCTGTTCACTTTCACCGTCAACTTTGTAGAAGCTAAAGTTCTTCTAAACAGGCTTCAATCTGCTCAGTGCTGGTCGGATGTTGAGGTCAGCCATGTTTCTCTTGTTTTCGTATGTGCTCCATGTAAACTGTCCGGGTGCACGACACACTGCTATTACGTTTCTCACCTTTTTCCTTCCATCTATTTTATGTTATTTAACATTTAGATAATCCAATATTAGACATTTTTGAATCATTTCACAATCATCCACATCCAAACTGCGATGCATCGAAGAATCGATGTTTTTTTTCCAACCACTGCTAAACACAAGGCACTGTCTTAGTATGAATACAAATGATTTATGCCTTGAAAAATGAATTTAGATTCATACAAGTCACACTGGGAAGACGACTTGTCATTCACCATCAGTGTAGTTTGATCACAGGATTGTAAATCGATGCACTGATACATCGTGACACCCCTACAAGTAAAAAAATAAAAACATTAGCCTTGCATAAACAAGACTGTGTCTTCTGTTGCTGAAAACAGTGACTGAATTCATACTTTCACCTTCAGCCTTTAGCATATATTTTAAAAATGCGTGATGTTCCGAGCAGAGTGAAAGCAGGATTACTTGCCCTGAATGCATTCAAAGAACAATACTGTGTTACCTCAGTATCATACACAGACTGTGCCAAAGAATGTTGCTTTCCTGTATAAATGTAAACCCAACGTGTGCCAACCTGTAACATACCTCTGCTGCGTTACTTTTTGAAAGTAATGATTTAATGATGCTAATTAAATCTTAACCACAACATTACTTTAGTACAGTTCTCAAACAGATGACAGGATTATTTTTCACTTGTGTTTATTGCATGTGCACAGTCCGGAGCCTCGGACCTCTGGGGTCAAGACATCGTCATTACTCCTAAATTACAGCAAAGTGTGTGGTGAAGTCCTTGTGGCTGTCGCAAACAGCCCGGGAGATGAACATCCAAGCTGCATCGATCTCTCTGCACTCTCCACCACTAAAGCACTAGTTACAGCAGTGGATCTGAACACACTGGAGCTCAGTTTCACAGTCTGACCAGTCACTGAACTGACTCAACTTCCATGACTTGACAGACAAAAACCAACAGAAGGTCACTGCACACAACAGACCACAATCTAAGCAGTTCTCACTCTCACATCCTGCCCATAGCCCAGACTTCTGCACGAGTTCAGACATCGTGTTGATCTCAGGCACTTGAATCAAAAGTAACACTTAATGTTGTTCTTTTTCTCCAGTAGAACACACAGGAAGTTGTCGGGACTGAGCGGCCACTTCACAGAGCAGGGCCGTGTCCGTGTGGTCCTCTCACCGAGTGTTTAGTCTGACATGGTCTCAGAGAAAGAGCCCCTGCTCCTCTGAGTCTGTTCCAGTCTATTCAGGATAAACTGGCTGGTGTCGATGAATCGCTCCACACAGTTAACAAAGCACATTTCTGTCCGTGAGTCCAGCTTCGGTCCAGGTTTGTCCATGCATTTCTCCTGGAGACAGAGAGGGGACACACAGGTCAGGGGCAACACATGATGCCGAGTCTTACAGGTATGACGTCGCATTGAGCGCAGCATCTCTTCTGATGAAAACATGCTGCTTATCTTAGAGTAACACGTGGCCTTGCAGCAGCTCTGACGTCATCACGTCTGTTGCTTCGTACACTAAGTCCCAAATGCAAACACCTAAAAATAATGTATAGGCATGTCACAGCAGCAGCTGCGCCCTCGGTGGTGTTTTAGTGAATCACTATACGTCATATACGTCATGTACGTCATGTACGTCAAACTAAGTCGAGTTACTTTTGATTCAGTTGCCCAGAGAGAACTATACTCTCAGACAGCATTCATTCAGCCCAGCGTGGAAACAAGCTGCCACGGACAAAACCTGGTTTTATCTTTTAATGAGCCTCAACTTCCAGAGGACAGACGCGCTACTCGGCGCTGACGTCAACGTTACTTGCGTAAGTTAGAACGTTAACTAGCCGATGCGCTGGTCATCAAGGTCCAGGGAAATACGATTTTAGCTTGTTTTGAAAATATTTAACCGTTCCACGATACAATCAGCGACTAAACTACGAGTGAGAAGAACGTTAGTCTGAGGTGACACATTCGGCGACACGTTCACGACACTGTGACCCCCCGTTCGCCCGGACATCAGCTGACCACAGCGCACACAACATGGAAGTTACGCACAGCTTTCATCTCAGAGCTACCGAGCACTCACATGTGGGAGCTCAGCAGCGCTGCAGCTAGCTTACAGCTGAACTTACCCAGCAGACCTCAGTCATCTGATGCACGAGCTGCTGGAATCTTTGTTTCTGAGACTCGATCTCGATGAAGTGCTGAAGCTGCGGGTCCGCCGACGCTCCCTGGCCGTCCATGCTGCGCGGAAACTGGGTCCTCAGAGCAATATCCGTCTAATACTTCAGACCTGACGGCACTATAGCTGACCTTCGCGTGCATGAATGGACGACAGGAAACAGGAAGTAATTCAGCCAATCACAGAGCGCGTTCTTCTGACGACATGTGCCATTATACGTAATTTTTTATCATTCGACGGTGAGAAAAGCTCTGCACAGAGGTCATGATAAATAAATGAATAACCCTCTATGGCATGACTTTTTATTTTAGGGTGGAAAAAATATTTCACTCCATTTTTTGAGAGCTTTTAGGTCCC
>JAPQLA010000025.1:17368842-17392399 GCA_029822935.1 Naso vlamingii | reverse complement strand
ACATGAATGGCAGTGAATGGGCTTTAAAAATGCAGCCTGACATCTACTGAAGTAACACATGGTCACATTTGAACAACGTTTGCAGAAGACAGGCAGTGATCTCTGCTAATGGAGACAAGCCCAAACTAGACTGGGATGCTCCTATAAGTATTACTCTGCTAACTTAGAGATAGTAGTAACAATAGTACCCACACTTACTCAAATCTTTCCAGCCCATTTTCTGCTTCCACAACATAGTTACTGGGTATATATCCTTCCTTTCTGCAAAACAAAACAAACATTGTATTTATGAGTAATCTATCGGTAGATACACACAAATACACAAACAAATTTGCATCCTGGCTCATCTCATAAAGTCTGGCTGCTAGAACTCTAAATGCAAATTAAATTCATTTAAATTACAAATGATAAAAATCTAAATTGCTATCTGATGCATTCAGATTTTCTTCTCACCCATATTTGTCTCTGGCTCTCCACCAGTTTGCATCAGTCATCTCCAGGATGGTGTACTCTTCGTCCTTCCTCAGCTCCAGGTCTTGGGGTGTCATGGGTGTGTAGCAATACTCTGCTATGACCGTCATGCCTACAGAGGGGCCAGACGGCTCAGGAGGCTGTGGAGGTAAAGGCCGCCCAGGCTTCTCCTGAAACAGCACAAGTTGGTGGACGTATTGATGAAAAAATAATGTCTGTTACCATTGGATGTGATGCTGAAGGGACTTTGTGTTTACCTCTATTGGAGTGGGGGGAAGAGGTTTCCTGGATCCCCGTCGCCGAGATGCTTGAGATGTAAAGCCTGTACATGACATTATGTAATACATAAAGCAATGATTTAGTCATAGGCTACAGTTTAGTTGCTGTTGCAAACTAAAGAGAATCTGGCTCTCACCGTTCTTACTATCCAGCACCTTGCAGCCCATGGCTTGTTTGACTTCCTGCTGGCAGCAGAGCCACACCCCATCCATCCAGGAACAAGGATGGTATTTCTGCATGAGATCCTTGTTGAAGCGCACCACTGCACACAGATATGGAGCATGGACACACACATAAGAACACATACACAGACAGGACATTTACATTGGTTTGCATTTGCATATGTGCACAGCTCTTCTGTTATTCGGGTGCTGGGTGATGCTTAGATATGATTGATTGTGTGAGATACTGTGACTGACAGGACACATAAACGTCAGATAGACTTTGTATGCATGCACTCACTTTCCTTCAGCTTCTTTATCCACTGAGCCCGAACATCCTCAGTCTTTGCAAAGATGTACAGCGGCCCCTCATCGTAAATGACCTGTGGCAAAAATGAAAGAGAAAACAGCTGTGAATTAGTTAAAGGGATACGCCAACTTTTTTTTCCTTTTTGATATTTGCCTCCCTCCTGAGTTCCAGACAAGAAGATAGATCCCATTCTTTTGACTGTGCGTGCAGTAACAAGGAAGAGACGGGCAGAGCTTGCTCGCCGCTAATTAGCTTAGCTCAAACACTGGTAGTCAATGGGAAGTGTTAGCCTGCCTCCACCTAAAGTCATCAGATAAACTTTCCTGCAGCTCTAAACGGTCCTGTGAGCTTAATGTATTTCTTAATGTATTTCTTCCTCTTCTTCTTCTTTTGCTTCTTACTGGCAGACAGGTGCCTGCGGTTTAGTTACAGTACGTATTTGATTCTAAAAGGACACGAAGTGCTAATGTGACTCCAAAAATAACATAATGTGGTAAATAAAGAAGTCACAACCAGCACACAGGACTGTTTAGAGTTGTTGCAAAGTTTATCTCATGACTTCAGGTGGAGGCAGGCTAGCACTTCCCATTGACTACCAGTGTTTGAGCTAAGCTAATTAGCGATGTGTGAGCTCTTCCTCTCTTCCTTGTTGCTGCACGCACAGTTGAAAGAATGGGATCTATCTTCTTGTCTGGGGATCGAGACGGAGGTAAATAACAAAAAGGAAAACAGCCACAAACCTTCTTTGTGTTCAGCCAAAGGATGCAGCTCTATTGGCAAAAATCGAAGTTGCAAGCAGCTACAGGCAGGTTTCGGGCTTCACAAAGGTGAGCAAAATCCCTTCAGCTAGTTTAAGGCAGACAAGGTACGGAGCGCTCATGCTGGTCAAACAAACTGGACTTTGGGAGTCAAACGTGCTTAGGTGGATGGATTGCCTAGTGTGAGTGTGCCCAAAGTCTGTTAAAAGAGGAGCAAGACCGCTCACACTCTCGTTTCTTGGGCTTGCATTGGTGCACAAAAAGTTTGCTCAATAGGCCTTTAGTAATGCTATTTTTTTTAAGTTGATGTATCCCTTTAAAGCCATGAGATAATTTTCTGTTAAGTTACAAGCTTAATAAATACATGACACTGGTATATATTGTGAGACAAACTCTTGCTGTTACTTGGCTGTTTTTTTCTAAGTCAAGTGCTAGACAGACGCCTTTTCTTTGCTACCTCGTCGTGTGACTTAACATGTGTGCAAAAGCAACACCTGCGTGGTTTCTGAAAGTCCCCAGTTCATTTCAGTGAGAGAGGTGGTTTCACTTCTTAACAATGGACTTTCACATTTTGAACTGTTGGAGAATTGGATGCTTTTTGTCTGCTAAGGAGAATAACTCAGATAACAAACCCTCATGTGTCGCTTCGGGCATCTCTTACATGTTTTTTCACTGACAATTTAAACATAATCAAATAAGAAAGATATTTCAAGCTTCATGATTACACAACAAAGACTGACGTTGAGATACGGGACAATTTCTCTCCACCTTCAAGTAGACCTCAGCATAGAAGTGGGAGTTCATGTTTTTGATTCTGATTTCAGACCAGAGAAAATGCAAAGAGGTTGGAACTTTTGCAGCTTTGTCTGTGACTTTCAAGATAATCATGGGGTGTTTTTTCTCTGTCAGACATGTAAATGAAAATGTTTACCTGGAATGCATACATGCGCTCTTGCGGGGCGTTGGGCTCTGGCTGGACTGTTTCTACACACTTGATCTTCTCAAGGTCAACAGATCCTCTCAAACCTTTTCGCTTCTGCTTGAGAGATGGCGGGAAAAGTCAGGAAGCTTCAGAGCAACAAATTTCTGTGTGACTCTGTTTTTTCTAAAATAAAGGATTCCTGCAGTTGCATGTACGTACCCCTTTCTCAGGATCAAAGTCATAGTAGGCTATTTTCTCCTGGGTGAGAACAAACCATCTCTCCTTGTAGTTCAGAGGGGACGTCTTCTTCTTCTGCTGCGATCGTTTAATGAAGATTTCCTCCAGTATACTGTCTGACATGATTCAGTCAGTTTTAATCTACATGTGAACAGAGAACAACAAACACTCAAGTAGTTTTAACACCCGGCTGTTCTCTCTGTGGCAGGACAACATTAAGCAGTGAATTCACACCTCGACTGGGCAGTAACGGCTTTGCTGAGTGCTGTGACCGACTCACCCATTGTGACTGCGTCAAACTTAAACATGCTGCACTGAATATTCTGTGTTTTTGCCTCCTTTAAAACCTGTTTTTTCTCATGATCTAAGTTCAAATGTGTTCAATACCACAATGTCAGGAGAAAGCAAAGGTCTGGAAACATGCAGAGACGCAGGATGAGTGCAGGCACATATCAGAGAGTGATCAGCTGTAGTTTGCATAAGCCCTGCTTTTACTGTCAGCAACATCCTCTGTTTCGAAACTCCCCCCTCCCCTCCATGGCACATCTGTTTCCCTCGGCTACTGTATCCTCCTCATCATCATCATCATCGTCCTCATCATCATCATCACACCAAAGTGACAAATGCTTCCCTACTGGAAAACTGCGAGGAGATCATGGATAAATGTCTCCCAGATTCCTCCACTTCTCATCTTCTTCTTGGATTGTTTAATGTGAGAAGTTATGTCGGATAAAACACCATCAGTTGCTTCAAATGTCACACAAAAGAAGATGTGTTTGATGAGCTTAAAGGGGAAACTTTGAAACACACACAACCAGGTTATTAGTACATTAACCTAGTTTATGTGTTACGTGAAAATGTTTATTTCTAGGTCTTTGGTATTTACACAAACAACGTCGAAGTTAAACGTATTGACAGGCAACTCATGAAATCAACCAAACAAAGCCACATTTCTCTCTCACATGTTAACATTTTTCCTGCATTACATCAGGAAAAAGTAGGCTAATAAATTTAGTTTTTGTCAGTTTATTCCGTCTTGTTTTTAGCATCTGTGAAGCAGAGTGATGAACTGAAACCCGCAAGGCCTCTAGTGATAACATAGCCAGATAAGAGTGGAGTGAGGCTAAGAAACTCCAGCATCTATTAAAAAACACTCAAAATATGTTACAATATGAGCATAATTCACTATAAACAGTAGGTAAACGTTCTGTTCAGATTTAACCGGCAGTACCGCAAGAAAAACACCACAGATACTGCAAAAAGTTGAAAGTTTCTTGAGATTTGGAATAAACTATCTCAGTTTAACATCACTAGATGCACCAGTGGCGCGCTGGTGTGTTGCCCATGAAACAGGCGAGTAAGGTCAAATTTAGTTGAAACCGACTGATGCAGAACTAAAAGTTGTTTTGCTAAAAAAACACTTTGTATCCTTCAGAACCTCTGCTCTAATATCAAATACAACAAGCCACAGGATGCACTGAAGGCAGGAATTTTCCAGGTGAAACACAGGCTATCAGATGCTCAAACTCACCCCGTCACACAGCTGAACGCTCATTGTCTGCTCGTCTCTGTCAGATGTGTTTGAGCTCAGCCTATTTTCAGCCTGTGAGCACTTCCTTCTATCAGCTGAACTGTAACGCTACCAGAAGCTTCTGTCACTCCCTGCAAAGCAGGAGTGAGACATTTCTTCACACCACACTGACTTTACCTATCGGCTTTGCTTGTGCCGTCACACACAGACAGCCCTGTTCCCTATTCTGTGAAACAATGTTTATTCATTCCTCATTCGTCAGCGCCTCATGTTTTCTCACATCAACAACTTGAGGTGAGGTCTAAAAGTCCTGTGGAGGATCAGGAGACAGATGTAACATGCCTTCTGTCTTTGTCTCCGGTCAGTTGACTAAAACTGTGGGTCTATATCTTACTGTATCATGGCGACCAAGAGCAGGTTTTTCTGTTCTTTTTTTTTCTTTCTTTTTGTTGTTGAAGGGAGTTGACTCATGGTGGCTGACACAGACAAACTCATAGGGAAGTTGCATCAGTGTTGCACTGCAATATGAGGGGAGCAGAAACAGAGTGGCTCTGCAGCACTTCAGCCCGACTTTATCTGTCAAATGTAGTTAGCTTTCTCTAGCAAACTTCATATGAACCTCACATACATGTGATGAATGTTGTTACAGATCGCTTTATGACTCACCTGCTGATGACTATGTACAATTCTCACTTTGTTAGACTGTGCAGAATTCACCTCAGTTTCTGCAAACCACAACAACACTTTGTCAGATAAGTTTTTTCTCCCTTTCTAATGCTTGTGCTCTAAGTTGTTTGCTTGTTGTAGGGTTGTGACATGAAAAACTTCACACTGTATCTGTACACTGGACTCTATCTGTGGTGACACTGGGCTCAAAGCTCCAGTAAAAATGCACTTACAATGAGCACAAGGCAACTTTTCAGCATCTTTAAGTCAGAGAATCACCTACTCATAAGATAACATATATCTGATATGTCTGATTTTTTTTTTTTTTTTGACTGTGGTTGCAGTTAGAGTGATGGGAAATGTGTCGCTGAATAAATCTAAATATGGCTAGTTGTCTCACCACCCTGATATGTGCAAGGCAGTGCAACGGCCAAATTAAACAAGCTAACGCTAATAAATGTGCATATTAGGATAGAATGCAAGTATTTATTTTGTTGTGAGATGTCTGACACGGCAAACATTACTCGATCCTGAAAGACTGAATGGTTTGACAGGGAGATGCTCTCTTTCCTAAAGCGTTTCCTGACAGATAAGCACTACATGCAAGAAAGTGTCTGTGCTCATTTCTGCTTATATGAGCAAGAGACAGTGAGAGAAAAAGAAAGTGATGAAGGTGTTCGTGTACAAGACACGCATGTTAAATTTAAGCACAAAGAATTGCTCCACCACATAATTTAAAATACCACATCAATCAAACATTGTGGTAGTCTGTGTCTGTGTCTGCATCTGTCTGCAGTGGTTAATTGTCACCAGCAGAAATTAGCATTACCTTTTGTGAAGTCAATTCACAGAATATGAGACATTTGTCATGTGATAGTTATAAAAATAATCACAAGAAATGATCTGATTAAAAGCTGCCACACATCTAAAGAAGTTCAGCCCTGCAAGAAGAGTAAAAGTTTGCAGCAGAGTCCATCAGAGCCAAACCTTCAGACACTAAAGTAACATGTTTGAATTTGCTGTAGCTGTGTGGTGAGCACACACTTCATTTAGGATTTGCATACAAACTGAACAGTAGTTTCAATTCAGTTCTAGCACAAATCTATTTAATAAGACAAGTCTTTTAAATGGAATGCATTCACACGTCAACTCTAATCCTTTTAACATAGTGACTAAAGACCAAACGTCCATCTTGACCTTCCAGCTTACATTTAAAGAGCTTTGTCACTTACCCACACACCCACACTGCAGATGCTGAGGCTTGAAGTGGTGGCATGAACCTTTGCCTCAGTGGCTCGCCTTCCATAAAATGTGTTAGTGTGTGATGCAAGGAACTTAAACCCACCCACAGAGAGGAATCGACTCCGCTTACTTCCCCTTTTTCTTCCTGCTCATTTTCATATCAGCCCTGTGGACAGTTTTGGTGATAAGTGGAAGCAGGCTAAACATTAACACAGGATCAAAAGAGTGCACAGCACACAGTGAAACCCTTTTCATTACATTTAAAGGGATTTCTTATTTAATCTACTGACATTTAAGGTGAACTCTAAACTCATCTCTTATGAAGAATCTTCAAACTGATGACTTCTGCAGGCATCCAAAGTCTGCTTATTGTGTATTACAAAGGTTAAAGTTGTAATTCACTTTAAAAAACAAAACAAATCAAAACAAAAACAAACAAACAAAAAACCCCGAGCTCTCTGGTGTTGTGTTGCTTTGTAGTTTTTGACCTCCTCGGCTGTCCCGCCGCTAGGGGCAGACTGTGCGGCTGCTCACTGCTGAGGTCTGCATTAGGGACTGCTTCCGGTCTCTGACTTCCTCTTTTCCTCTGCGTCGGGTCGCAATCATGGTACGAAATAGTGTCACGGAGACATTTTGTGGAATCAAACTCAATCTTGCTAATTGAACGATCATCTTTGTGTCTGTTTAACTCTGACATGTCAACAATCGTTCGTTTAACACTGTGATGGTGATATTAGCCATGTTCGATACATTTTACTCTGTATATTTGTCCTTCAGCGGTGCTGACTGTGTCGATGGTAGGTGCCGGCTACGTGCGGCCCAGCCGGCCTGCTGACAGAGTAAAAGTTGTAAAGTCAGTATTAGTCAAAGAAGCCGCTGTGGCAAAAAACACCATTTTAGTTTGTACGAGTAGCGCAGCTTCGCATGTTTATGCTCGCGTTACATCCTGATTCGCCTTATGCTAATGTTAGCCTGCTAGTTACCGTCACCTGCCCTCACAGCGCTGCGTGCAGTTTTCGCTCAAAAGGTGAGCGAGTGTAGCTGCTTCCATTGACCGCAAGCTTCTAAACGTGTTCAGGTGACACGACATGGACGGAGTTTGTTCTCGTGCTTCACGCAGAACGCCAGCTAGTTAGCTAGCTAGCACGGTGACTACGTACCAGAGGCGCTCATCACAACGAGCCAGTGGTTCTGGTCTATGAGTTAATGTGCTTTGCTGAGAAATATGGTTCATTTCCAAATGATCACTTATTAAATATGAAATGTTTTAACATGTAATGTTGCTGCAATGTTATGAAAGGTTTATCTGTGTTCAGGTGAACGTCCCGAAGACCCGCAGGACTTACTGCAAGAAGTGCAAGAAGCACCAGTCCCACAAGGTTACCCAGTACAAGAAGGGAAAGGATTCCCTCTATGCTCAGGGTAAATACGTGGTTATCGTGTGTGTGTGTGTGTGTGTGTGTGTGTGTGTGTGTGGGGTGGGGTGGGGTGGGGTGGGGTGTTATTGTGTGTGTTAAATGAGCTGTGATAGCTGACGAACTGTGAATGTTTTGCAGGTAAGAGGAGATACGACAGGAAGCAGAGCGGGTATGGTGGACAGACGAAGCCCATTTTCCATAAGAAGGTGAGCTCAGATTTCTGGTGCTGTTTGATTTGTCCCTTACAAACATTTCAGTGTGTGTGAGATCAGACACTAATGACAAACTCTCTTTACAGGCGAAGACTACAAAGAAGATTGTGCTAAGGCTGGAGTGTTTGGAGCCCAACTGCAGATCCAAGAGAATGCTTGCCATCAAGAGATGCAAGCACTTTGAGTTGGGTGGTGATAAGAAGAGGAAGGTATGTGTCACTGATGTTTAATTCAGTACAGACTGCATGTGCAGTCCTACAGCGGTCTGTGTGCTTTTCAGGCCAAAATGCTCAACTTTTTTGTTCGAAGTTTTAGGTTAAAGTCTTGACATAATTGGCGTCATTGATTACGTCAACATGTCGATTAACGTAATTTGTGTTGCGCGCTGCAAGGAGGGAGTAAGATGGCTGCGCCTGGTCAGACAAGTAGCACAGACTCCACTGAGCAAGATGAAGCGAAAAAAAACTGGCCTGCAGTCGTCTAGTGTGGGAGCATTTGAAGCAGAGACAGAGCAGCATGGTGCTCTGCAAATTAGAGATGGCGTATCATTGCAGTACTACTGTCATGCTCAAGCACTTGAAGGGTTCGAGCATGGCGGTAGTACTGCAGTAGTACTGGGTACCGGGAGGAAGATGGCGTAAGTCCTGTTGACTTGTCCCCCCCACATGTTATGTAGTAGGATTAGAAACACGAGGGATGTGCTGCTGTTGGTAGTGACTGATCTTCTAATGTGAAATGTTTGTTCCCCCTGCATCACTGTTGCTGTTAAACATCACATTACACCACGAATCATTTCACATTGTCATTCGGCTGTTCAACATTTGGTCTTTACTCTGTCATCCCCGAATGAACTACGTTAGAGAAGTATTAAAAAACTCCAAGATTACCAGTTAAGACTGGACTGTGTTTTGTTGTGGAATAATGCCCTGCAGTGCGTACATAGTCGTATTTGTTTGTTGACGATTGATTAAATGACAAGTTTTAAATTTTATTTTGGGTAAATTTGTTGTTATATTAATCAAGTAATAAATAATATAATAATATAATCAAGTAATATAAATAATAGATTAATGAAGAAAAAATCAGTGGATTAATCGATTAATCAAAAAAGTAATCAATAGATTAATTGAGGAAAAAAAATAATAGTTTGGTGCAGCCCTACAGTGTACCTCAAAATGTCTCCCTCAGTTCTCTGCAGTTAACTCTGTGCTCTACTGGTGCGCGCAGGATTTCTTCACACAAACTCAAAATTGAAACAGGAAGTCATTTTGGTCTGGCATGTTGTTGATCTGACAGCAGTCCAAAGAAAATGTAACACAAATATGCTGACGACGTACTGTAAAATGTCATCTTTTGGTACGTGATTGAAACAAGCCAATTTGATTCGGCAGCTGCAAAACGATCAGAAGATTTAAATTTGTTGGATTTTGATACATTAGGCAAAAATGTAATACTGATGAAATGCCGGTGCAGTATGTCGTCTGTGAGGGGCTCACAGCACACCAGCACAGGAGTTAGATTTTGTATGGATTTTCTTTTGCAGCTTGGAAATAAATGCACATCAGATTTTTTTGTTCATCACGTTCTTGTAATTAGGGCAGAAATTCACACAGTAAGAGAAATCAAGTTATGAGCAATGTTTTCCACTGCGCACTGACATGTTTTACGTGATGATACTGAAAGAATTTAATGTTAGAAAAAGAGATTCATGAGAATGAGGAATTATTCAATATGCAAGTTCTAAATATTGTACGTGACTTACATTTTGACCAGAGCACATTTTGCTGTCAGTAGAGTCAGTCAGGTGGTGTTTGCAGTGAAATGCACAGATTTTAGACTGTTAAAAAGGTTTTAATTTCCACTCCTCGTTCTGTTGCATTTGGCTGCACAATAAGAAGTAAATGCTGCATACAGCTCACAAGAGGAGACAAAATACAGCAAAACAAAAGTTTTAAAATTTGTGTGTCAGCATGTAGTCGTGTTATCTCGGCTTCTGTATGCTGAGGAGAAATCATCATTGCAACATTGGTTCCGTTGCCCAACCTGATGTATGGATCATAGTGCGGCATCTTTACATGGACTCAAGACAACACAAAGTACAAATGCTGTGAAAACTAAGAAACTGCACCAATTGGCTGCCTCTTCTGACCCAAAGCTCCATTAATGTCTAATAAATCCTCCCATTAATAAAATTTGTTAAAGTGGTTTTGTATCTTAATCTGTATAAAATGAATGCTTGTGAAATGATGTTAGGGGTCAGTTAGAATATAATTTCATGGGAAACTGGATCTTAATCTGGTGCACCTGTGCACATTATTACCAAAAATGCAAAACCAAGAACCACCAAGTCATTTGGCATTTTCAGTGAAAGTGACTCTAAGGACTTTCTAAGAGGAACTAAACACTCTTAAGGGCTTTTTTCTTTTGGTGTTCGCACAGCCAACATGAACCTCCAGCGTACGTGACATAAACTGGCCTGCTGGTGGTATACTGACGTCACCTCTACGCAACTAACAATAACAAATGAAGACTAACGTTACTGCATCAGGGCTCCCTGCTTTTGTCCAGTATGTGGTGATAATGCAGCTTGAATCTTGAGCTGAACGCTGTTAAGTCTCAGAAGATGGAACGACGAAACGACAGTCTCGTTATGAGCTCTGATTTGTTTTGTGCTGTCTTGGTAATACAGCTGTCGGGTTTTTAAAAGCAGTGGTTGCTGATGCTGGCTCCCGAGTGCAACCAGTCAACATACACTTGCGTCACTATAACTCATGTGCCTTGAAAGTACCTACTCTGGAGCTGGAACTGAAAAAAAGTTCCCCAAAACGTCATTCTAAGAACTGTAGTAGTTCACGCTTCCTGTGGTGCCGATGCAATAAAACAAGTTCTTAGAACGAAGAAATGGTTCCTGTGGTCTGAAAACGCCTAATGCCTCATGAACTCAGACAGCTGACTGGAGAGTTTAGGAAAATTCTAGGTTTTGTTTTGCATAATACGGAACTTCACAAAGAAGCTGATGAACTTTTGGTGGACCCTTTGACAAATGGGGTGAAAGGTTAAAATTAGAGCAGGATGAAGTACATGAGAGGACTGTGCTTATTGTTGATTTGATGTTAAGCCTCTGAAAGTGACAAGCGTATTCCTCAAACTGTCCCAGAACCACCTTCATGTGAACACAGCATAAGAGTGCATAGTCATCATGATGGATGATAAATTCTGGTGATTTTCCTGCAGCGTTTTGAATGAACCACACACACTGACACATGATTGCTTTAATTCTGCTTGACATCATTTTAACCAAAGCGTTTCTTCTGTTCTCTTACAGGGCCAGGTCATCCAGTTCTAAACTGAGGCGCCGTTTCCTGAAGGGTCTCGTCACGATTTTCAATAAATGTATCAAAACATATTTTGAAGTTTGGTCCTTTATTTCTGTTTGACAACACTTGTCGGGTGTGAAATTCAATCTTTTTCTCAAGACAACTTAAACTATAGGCAGCTTAGTCTGGACAGTCTGAAGCAAAAACCGTTTCTGTGATTTATTGAACATAAGTGAGGTTTGTACTCATCAATACCAAAGAAAATTCAGTTGAGCATTTTCCACTTTTACACTCAGATTCCAGCACAAACTATAAAAGTCAACAATTTCCTCTTGTCATAACTTAAAGCATCCCTGTGTTCCTACATGTCATTGTCCTTTGTCAACATCGGCCACATAGGTTACATAAGCCCCGCCCATTTTTTCCAAAAATAGCTTTATTAGATATTGTGGGTGTTGACATTTTGTCCTTATTCAATAAACGTTACAGAAAGTAGCTAAAAATGTGACAGCGTTAGTTCAAAATGTCTGTCAAAGGGTTAGGGTTACTGCACACTAATATTCCAGCTAGGAAGGAACTATTTTTCCAGGTCAACATGAACGGCAGTGAATGGGCTTTAAAAATGCAGCCTGACATCTACTGAAGTAACACATGGTCACATTTGAACATTTGGAGAGGACAGAGACGATCTCTGCTGATGGAGACGAGTCAGAGACAGACTGGGATGGTGCTTTCAAGTTCACAACCTTCCAAAGATTACAAAAGGCTCGAGTGCTGGCGTTTTAGGGGCCTGTAAAATCCCTTAGAGTCGCTGCTGATGGGAGTGATGGTCAGCAGAGCGGTGCCTGAAGGGTTGACAGATAAAACTATCTTGCTCTCTGGAGGCTGAACACCCATTTCCTTGTACTGAGGTAGGATCTGTGTGACGTTACACTGGGTTTTACAGATCCTCCAGCTGGGAACTGCTCGGATGGAATATCCTCTGGGACCCCCAATCTCCCGTTGGTTCAGCACGGCGATGGCCCATCGTTTGTTGGACAGAGGCCTCTCCCACACCTCAAAACTGTCCAACTAAAGAACAAGACATGTTCACTTCTCTTTATATGGTGGATAGTGTTACTATTGTATGCTTTGAATTGGTATTACTTTATCAGCCACATTTATCAGCTTCATTGAGCTTGCTGCTGTAAAAGTCTGAGGCAGTAAACATTTCATCAGCTGTCATCCACCACGTCACCCACCGTGAGGCTGTGGTACCCTTGCTTGCCCAGTGGGTCCTGGTTGATGGCGATGATGCGTCTGTTCTGCAGCAGCTCCTTGGAGCGAGGACAGATATCCCTCAGATCATTAGACATGAGCAGAGGCGCCGCCATGATGGCCCATAATGCCATCTGAGACTCCTGCTGGTCATGACTCAGGCCAAAGTTCCCAATCACGAGCTAAACGAGATGAACCAATGTGGTGAATATCTGAATAAAGGCAATTTAGGCTTGATGGACTGAAGTTAGTCAACAACATTCAACTGAGAAATGAGATGGATGTTTTTAAACTGAATAGAGTTGAAATCTTTTGTGGGAGTGAATAATCTTACTCATGTATGTTGGCATATAAATGAAAAAGACTGGCTTATTGTGATGGAAAATGTGAATTTGCTGTCTTCCAAAGAATTGAATTGTGGTGTATTTTATACTCGGTGATGTCTCTGGTCAGCATGAGGCTGGAGCCAGCAGCTTGTTAGCTTAGCACAAACACAGGACCAACTCCTCCCACCAGCACATGGAAGCTCATTAATATGCACATTGTTGAAATTATATTGTAAAGCCTTAAAATACAACAAGTAATAAATATCCAAATACTGAAATATTCCTTGAAGTGGGAGTGACTCTGCTGTTCAGAAACAAATCTGCACTGTGTATCAAGTTGCAGCATCCAGCTGTGATGTTTCTGACATGCTGATCCAACAGTTTGGCACTTGAAGGGCATTGGTTCGATTTGCGGTCAGAGAGAGGAGTGTACCATATCAGGGTCATTCCAGCCTCCAGGTCCAGCTGAGGGGACAATGATGTTCTGATGATCAGCCGTCCAGGCCACGATGGACTTGACGGAGCTCCACGAGTCGTCGACGTCAGCGTGGTTGCGCCAGTGGTTGCATGCTTCACGAATGGCTGTGTAGTTGGGCTGCAGGCAAAGAAGAGCTCTTAAACGTTGAATAACACATGATGGATTTATGGCGTCATCCTGCAGCTAATAATCAATAATTCTATTTTGCTTTTATTGAGTGGGTTTAACCTTAAAAAATAAACCAAAGATTGATTTTACATTGAGATTTAAAATTGGGCTAACGACTGCTTTGATCACAGATTAATCTGCCAACTGTCTTAGTAAAACATGCAAGATTTTAATTATTTGCTGAAGTCAAGTCAGTTTTGTTTTCATGGCGCCAAATCATACCAAAGTTGTCTCAAGACGCGTTACATATAGAGTAGGTCTAGACCACACTCTAAAATATATGAAGTTTTTTGGACCCAACAGTTGAAAGCGACTCCCCCATGAGCAGCACTCGGCGACAGTGGTGAGAAAAAAACTTCCCTTTATTAACAGGCAGAAACCTCAGAACAACACTGAAGGTGGCTGGTGTTCTGACAGCACCGGTTGGGTTTATAAATATTTAATTAATACTAATACTTCTCATAATAATGATTGTAATACTTTATGTACTTACAATAATGATTTATAAAAGCAATTTAAAATTTTGGAATATATCTAGATTTTTCTCCCATGTGCTTTGAATGAACTAGAAAAAAGCATGAAATCCTCACACTGAGGAAGCTGGAACACAGTGATTAATGTCTCTCCACTAATGCGACTACATGCGTCTATTAATTGGTGTGTCTGTAAAAAGTATAACGACAAGACAAAAAAAAAATCTCTCACCTTCTTGAAATTCCACTCATACAAAGGCCACTCGCACGAGAACACAATGCTTCTTCCAGTTTGGTTCAGAGCTTTCGACATGTTCACGTAGCCTTAACCACAACAGATTCATAAACTGTGAGTTAACTGAATGAAAGCAGAACCAAAAACACTGACAAATTGGATGAAGCATTAATCCGGGACAAAACTGAAAGCCTCTGTGGTTTGAAAAAAAAAAAAAAAATCACAGTTATCACTTCAGAATTAAAAACTAACCTCCTCCCAGCAAAGTGTGGTCCATATAGCAGCCATCAAACTTAAGTAGATCCACATTCCAGTCAGCAAACGTCTTTGCGTCTGTCTGGTAGTGACCCAGACTGCCGGGGTATCCAGCACAGGTTAATTTCCCCACATCTGCATAGATACCCAGCTTCAGCCCCTTAGAATGGACCTCGAAACAGAAAATAATATTAGAATTTATTAATTTAGTTCACAAAGCACTGACAGCAGTTGTTTATTTCAGGCTTCAGGTACGAGCCAGTGGGTGGCGATGTTGCACAGCAAAAAACTTGTTTGAGACAGCTGGGCCTCCATGGGCTTAAATTGATCTATTTCCTGGTGAAGTTCCCTTTCAGCTGCTTGAGTGGGAATAAGCCAATCACAGCAAGTTTAGACTGAGAGCTGCTCTGCATGGAGCCTGTCAAATGACAGCGTCCTCCTACCTGTGACACAGTATATGCCTACGCATCCGTCCTGCCTCCAGGTGCTGAATTTTTACCACTAAAAATCTGAGACTTGGTTCCACATCTGCTCCTCCTCCCCGCGTTTATGTTAATAAATGCAGGTCGGCTCAGATGGATGTATAATGAATATGCAATTTGACTTGTAATCACTTGGAAAGTTATTAAACTGGGGGTTTCCAAACTTTTCTGTTTGTCAGGGATATCCAAGTTAGACACATTGCACCTTTGCAGATTGGTTATCACTGCACCCTGAGGATTCACATCTGTGGGCGTGTGTGTTATTACAGGATATACCATGTGTGTAAGGAGCCAAAGACTGAAAACTATCATAAAAACTATTATTATCTGCCATTTTGCTCCTTCAGCCCATTGAAAAAGATTCTCAGACTATTTGAACCCCTGGCTCTTTGATGTTTAAGGAGGAATTTTGACATTGAGGGTCTCCGTCCCTGTTTGTTACCCTCTACTCACATAGTCAGCCAGTTTTTTGATGCCTCCTGGGAACCTTTTGGGGTCTGCCTGCAGGCGGCCCTGGGCATCACGCTGGTGGTGGGGCCAGCAGTCATCGATGCAGACGTACTCGTAACCGGCCTCTTTCCAGCCCTCCTTCACCATCACATCTGCCATCTGCATGAACAGACGCTCACTGCCAGGGCGACAGGAGGAGACAGGCGGGGCTCACAGTATCCGTCAGATGCCAGTGTTCAGTGTCATGTGCAAGAGCAACACGCTATTCTCATAAAAACAAATGCCACGTTCGCAGTTGTTCATTGTCGACTGATATTACACAATGTGAATTCACCAACAGGCACATTTGGTGTTCTGAACTGTCGTCCAAGGTTTGCTGGGAGAAACGATTCGCTGCACAGAGGAAGTGAAGCATTTTATGTTTAGGTCCCTAAAATAAAAGAGGGAGCAGGATCCTCCTTTACCTCTCCTCTGCACTGCAATCATCAGAGAGAAAAATGGAGACTTGACTCATTTTTAATAACAACAAAAGCAGCAATCAACAGTCGGTGGTTTGCTGATCCATCGCAAGAAAGTTTTGTTGATTTTCAGGCAAAGCAAGCAATGCCAAATGGTTTACCTGAAATTTCCTGTGTAATTAAGATGTAATAAATTAATCACTTGACACAGAATTAATAAGAAACTGTTGTGTTTTAGTGAAAATTTCAGCAAGAATGTCACAGATTTAGCAGCCTGAACTTTGTTTGACAGCTCAATTCAAACAGTTCAAAGACGATATTTTTAATGTTTCACCTCATCAGCTCCATTAGTTTTTGCAATATTTGTTTATTCTGAATCTGATGCCTGTAAAACACATTTCAAACAAGTTGGGACGGGGCAACAAAACACTGGGGACGCTGTGAAACGCTTAAAAAAACAACAACGCCTAATTGGTAGAGATGGGGATCACCAGAGGCCCGAAGGATATGACATCATCACCATCCTGCAATATGTTGAGCACCGTTTTCACCTGCAAATCATTTCCCCAAATACGTAAAACTTTGTCAACATCAGCTGTCTCATCTAAGAAGACAAAGTTTTGAGTCTATTCATCTAATTTCAGTAGTTTTTTATTGCATTTTTTATTACCTCACCAGTTGGTACTTAGCACCATCTAGTGGACTGAGAAGTCAATTGATTTTTATCATTTTATTTCCCAAAAAGTCGAGTTTGTATTTGCAAAGTTTATTTAAAATGTATGTGACAAAATATAGATACTTGGTTGGGTTGGGAGGGAGCGTCCTCGAAAGAAAGAATGGGGCGAGGTTCGTTCCTTTTCTTGTTTACCTCTCCTGGAACAGGTGTAAATATTTATGTTCCTTGTTTGAAAGGTGTTTCACAGTAAGCTTCAGAAGATGAGTTCACGATTAGCCCACAACATGTGATAATTACATGGAACGTCATAAATACCATTTAATTGTTAAACGTACCCATCTCATGAATATTCCATGATTACAGATTCTTTTGTCATAAAAACCACCTAAAATTTCCTTTTTGGTCTTTAAATCACTTCCTGTTTTGAGTAGGATCCCACGTGACTCGTCGTTCGGCGCTTTATATGTTTTACAAGGCAGCAGAGATGCAGAACGCGTGTTTACGTTGTGATTTGAATGTGGTTGTGATTTAAAAGCAAATATTTTATGAGTTTGCTGTTTTAGAGAAGGAGGAGTTGAAGGATTTCTCGTGATGGAACTTCATTTCCGTCCGTGTGGCTGCTTTTTTTCCGTGTGTTTGGTTCAGACTCTCGTGTTTCTTACCTGATGCAGTTATCCGGGTCCTTGTCACAGTCCGTGTTACACATGAACCTCTCCCAGTGCAACCAGCCCATCGTGGGTGTCAGCGCGAGACCGTTATCCAGCGCGTCAGCAGCGGGGCGGATGAGGGCGATGAGCGCGAGGACACACGCAGCTCTGTCCATCTTCCTCATCAGACTCGACACTTTGAGTTCAAAGACCAAAATAAGACACAGTTTTTATATTTGGATCTATTTCCTCATGCTGAACGCCGTCAGCCCGCCCCCAGGCTTGAAACTGGCCAATGGCGTTTCGAGCTCATTTATTTAAGCTGCTATGAACTAGGAAGTGCCAAGATGCAGGTGGAAGGAAGAGAAGTCAGCTGATTTGTGGTTTTCATTAGCAGTGAAACAACAAAAACAAGTTACCACCAACGACAGCCGCAGTCATCTTTATCATGGTTTGAATTCAGTGTCAGTGGAAGTGGGATTTCAGATCCAGTGGTGGGAAACAAGGATCCTACCCCACTGAAATTAATTCACCATGAGCAAAAGTACTGCATTCAGAAGTAGACTGCTTATGTTGACGTCCCTCACTTAATGTTTGTCATTTATTTCTCTTTCAGAAAAAGTGTTTCCAGTCTTGTGTTTTTCTGTTTCACCTGATATATTTGAATTAATATTACTGCGTCATTACAACGCATACAACACCTCGCAGGCGAGGGAAATTTTCTAAACCCAGGAAGGAACACCACATCTTTTAATTTACATTAAAATTTAAAATGACCAGATTGGGAGATGAAAGGTTTTTCACTGGGGACAGAGAAGGTAAGAAATACTGAAATCTGAAAGTAACCACAAGCCAAACTGAAGCTTTCCGAAGATGTAATGGAGTAAAAATAAAGCTGCATAAAATGTAAATACTCAAGAAAAGCACAAGTAGCCTACCTCCTGTGAAATCACAAATCTCCTCTACCTGCATCATCAGCCTGTCACTCCAGAGTTGGCCACTCCCCCAAGACCATATAAGGTCAGCCTTCAGGCCTGCAACTTCCTGTTTGTTTTCCCTCCAAACAGCAGCCAGAACAAAGGAAGGATGGATGTGAGTAATTTGGACTTTTTACCCTGAAATTCTTCATTTGGTTGATTGTTCTGGCACGTCGTGTTTGAGAGTCGTTGTTTCCTGAGTCAACCGCTGTATTGTTTGAGGGAAGGCCAGGTGAAGGACTTTTTAAAAAAAATTTATTTATTTTATTTGAAAGAGACCGTGTACAGTTAAAAACATAAATGTTAACTTTTGATGCACACAACCAGATTATAGTTTAAAGCTAATTTGCATCTGCGGTCCCTCAGCGGGTCAGAACAAACAAAGACAACACAACAAGATCATACAAAGCTACACAAAAAAACGCACAAGACAAACAACACATGCATTAATGTAGTAAGTCAAAGAAATCTGATTTATCATTATCGTTTTTTATATTTAGATCAGTAATATTTGCTTTTCATATCACGTCGTATAGAAAAAAATCATCCACAAATCATCAAGCTGTTAAATAGGCCTATTTAAGAGCGTCCACTGCCGTGTTGTGACGTATTTGCTATTCAAACAATTAAACAACCAATGAACGGGCTTATAGGGGCGGGACATAAGTTGGAGGAATTTGATTGGAGTGTTGTTGGCAAGTTCAATCAATGATTCTTTCAATAACGGCTCGAGTCAACGGTGACATCAGGGATCCAGGAGATTTTTTTTTTACATGAAAGACGGAAGTGGCAGGGATAAGAGATGTGGCCCAAAAGGGCTGAAAATGCATTTTTGACTTCAGCTCGACTTTAACCTGCCCTGCTCTTATAAATTGTGTGATCCTGTGTTTAAATGTGTATCACATGAGATATGAACCAACGCTACCACGAGCTGTGCAGTTTTTACCCTAACTGGTACATTAGTAAAATCCATCACTGGTTAAAACCTGGTTAAAATTTCTGTGTTGATCAAAGAAACAAATTACTGTGAAACACTAATTTATTCTTATTTTTGAAAGCCATGACTCAAATAACCTGTTATCAGAGTAGTTTGACTTTTATGGAAATGTGCCTTGGTTTTTGTCGGAGGTGGGACAAAGTCATTGTTTTGCATGTCACAGGGAAGTCTCAAGTCAAGCCGAGTAAAGTCCAAATTACCAAACTTTCAACTTCGAGTCCTAAACAAGTCATTAGCACTCTTCTGATCTATTTAATTTACACAAATCATGAGTGCTTTTTAAAAATTTTTATTGACTTCTCAAAATAACGTTAAGACGAGGACAACGTAGTCCGCTTCTTCATGGTTTGTTCTTTAACTTGACTGGAAGTTGTCGGATTCCTTGTTTAAAGTGAATTCTGGGGAAAAAGTGTTAATGTTCATTTATTTGGGAAATGAAGAAAAAACACATTCATGACCAACTTTTCAAATAACATACTTTTCATTTTCATATCAAAAAGCACAAATCCAAGTGAAGTAACGAGTCAAGTTGTAAGTCTTTTGTGATATTGTCAAGTTGAGTCTAAAGTCATCAGTGACTCGAGTCTGAGTCATGTGACTCGAGTCCACACCTCTGATTTCTGTTTCTGTTCGTTGCCAGTAGAATAATACAACAAACCTCCTTTAACCTCTGCTTGTTGTTTTAACATGTCAGCTTTTGTACCAATCAAACGATTAGGATAGAACACAATAACTGCTGAGATTTATAGATAATTGGAGGAAGATGCTGACACCGTCGAACAGAGGCAGGATCAGTTTGTTACCATCCAAATATCTCCAAAGAGTCAACTTCTCAAGAGTCAAGAAATGTAACCTTTCTGTTTGCTCTGTGGCAATGCATTTTTCATTTAGGCCAAATAATTGAAAGTTCTTAAGTGTTTGTGAAGCTGCTCTTCTAAGTCTTGTTGAGAGCCACAGATAAAAGCTTCAACAGAAACAGCAGATACCCAACAAACAAACAATGAAAGAAAATGGCTCAGTTTGCCCTGTTGTTTCCTCAGGAGCTCATCTAATCAAAAATGCCACACACGCTATCAGCACTTATATAGGACTGTGTATAAATCGACGCAGCTTCAAGCTGTTTATTAGCTCCACATCCGACACTACTTTGTCTCCCACAGACGTTAAGTGAATTACAGACAGGTTTGTTGACAGACACCCCACCTAAAGGAACAAATGAATCCTGGATGTTCTTCCTTGTGAATTGTCAGAGATCCTCTCACACTGAGAGACGGATGACTTTTGTGCTCATTGTTACACTAACAGGATTCAGCTGGAAATCAGAGAAATCACACTGAGAGGTTTTTCTTTCCAGAGCTGAGACTTTACAGAGGTGAGGTCCGCAGACCACCTCGGCAAAACCTCTCCTCTCTGTCCTGACAGTATAGAATGACTCGTTGTGTCTTCATGCTGAGAAGATTCAGAAGAAATGAGGCAGCACCTGTGAGTTGGCGTAACCCCAGATTACGACAATAATCCACCTGCTCGTTGCTGCTGGTTGTACGTTAAGAGGGAGCATAATGAACACACACCCTGACCTTTCGGCGAAATGTCAAGGGTGTCTATTTGAACTCTAAACATTATCAGAGGCTTCACCGAGGGACAGGCCTGATACGATTGGTCTCTTGCTATAGTTCATATCAGTGTCAGTGAGCAGAGGTGTCAGGGCTCTAAATGTCACATTTCAATTTGGCTCACCCCTCCTGCTGATGGATGGACCGATCTGTCTCCCTTTGAATCCTTAGAAACAGGGATCGTGTCCACCGTGCAGATAGAGACCCTTGTTTGTTTGTTTGTTTTCTGCATAAACGAGCAGCGTGCCTCTGTCTGTACAGTGGTTAATTGAGATTGTTGACAGATGGGCAACCTGTCTGGCTTATGGCTCCCTGGAGCTTTGACGCCCATCCATCATGTCCCCTTTCTGCGCCGGTGTAATTGAAGAGACTGTCACGGCTGACTTATGTTGGCAACTTTGTTATGAAGTGTATGGGGATAAAATGAAAGGGGAAGCTGTTACTGTGCCAAGGAGTTCCATTATTGTATTGATCTACAGGGAGAGACGGTGGTGGCAGCGGCGGCGGCGGCGGCGGCACGAGTAAATGTCATCAAAAAGTTGCACCTCCTTAAATGCAACAACTGCTGTACTTCTATATGACTCACAGTGGAAAACAGTTTATCGTCTTGTAATTAGCTGCTTAAGTTGTTTATTGGACTCACAGGGAGATGAGCCGACATGTGTGGATGTTTCTGCTTTAACGAGGTCATAAACTCAGAATACCACCTGCAAATGACTTTGTCCTTTAATAGTATCTGTAAGTGTAGTTGACTTTTGTTTTTTCATTTGACATTTCTGTGCAGTTCAAGTATTTAACTGAAAACTGATTATAAAACCTCAGATTTCCTGATGGCAGGCAGTAGATTTAGGATGTGCAGTTTGTTTATTAGGCTTTTTTATTAATTTGAAGCCTGAACTTACACAGCAAGAAGAATTAAAGGAGACACAGTATATGTGACATTATAGGGCACCTCAAGTACAGAGGCATGTCTTCGCCGCAGCAGCCATGGGTTTGATTCCATTCTTCATCTGTAAGCTCCTGGTGCACATGTCTGATCGTATGTTGTCCTTATCCTGCTGTGTGTTGTTAGTTCTCCTTCTGTAACATGCTGCTCATTACCAGTTTACCCTTGTGGGATTAATACCTTGAATTTTGATGCTATGCATGTTTGTATTATTATCCATATGGCTTCTAAAATGAGTAGAGACATTTCGATCATCAGAGGGTCTGCATACTTTTTAACAGAGATAGCAGTTAAGTGACAGTTTTTAGTTTTGTCCCACCTTGATTGTTGTCCTATAATTTGGTCCAGTGCTTCAAAACAGGAGCACAACAAGATCCAGCTCCCTCCAAACAGAGCTGCCCACCCCGCTCTGCACTGCTCAGCGAGGTACAGTGTGGATGCATGTCAGGCTGTCAGGGATGAAGGTGGAGGAGAGTCTGACATGCTGCCTCGTTCACTTCATTAGACAAACACACTGCTTACACACACCAGCAACAGACATTATTATCACACCAGATGACGCACATTAATGTTACTCAGTACCAATGTCTTAAAGACAACTGTAATGTACAGAGTGATGTCAAACTGGAATAAAACTACCAGAAAAGTTAACTCAGATCACCAGTGAGATATGATTTAACAAGAATATAAAAACAGCAAGGATTCAGAAACAAGGCACTTTGAGCTACCTGTGAGATTTTGTATACACACACACACACTGATGGACTTCTGTAGTGAACTTGATGAGATGGTGATGTACACTACTAGGTGCTGTGTTATATTATGTGAGATTTTTTAACCTTTATTTATTTTCTTGCTAACATATCATCTGCTATCCAAAATAGTAATAAATCTTTTGTGAGATGTGTATTTGGATGGGGGATGGTATTCACATTTTTAGTTTTTTTGGAGGATTAATTGGCCTTTAAAAAAAAACAAAAAAAACAAAAACATGGACAGTCAAGAGGTGATTGAATGACATGCAACAAAAACCCCAAGGATGCATCATGCTGGTGTGCATCTTAAACAGCTGTAACAGGACACCGCCATGTAGAATTTTTATGTAACATTTGGTTCCATTTTTAACCTACAATATCTTTAATTACACAGTGACCCTGAATGAACCATGAAGTAGCATGGTGACTCAAAACTGAATTGTTAGATGTCTTTAATTAGATTCTCAGTAGTTCATTCATACTAATCAAATTGTAATTAGCAAATCATAAATGCAGAGCACATAGCTTCATCACCCTCATGTTTATCTGCAGTACATAAAATCTGCTCGCCTTCGAAGCCACACTGGAAGAGCTTTTCTTTAAGTATTAATGTTACTGGCTCTTTAATTTTATTTTCCTGCACATGTTTGCAGCTTGGAAACATGAAGTGCAATGAGAGATTTGTCACTTTGTGAATTAACTCAAATTTCTATCCACACAAACAGGAGCGGGTCACAGTGTTTCGCGTCAGCCACAGTTTTCTGGTTGCAGCAGCTGCAGAGACCATTTTAATCTCCTTAGTGTTGCTGTGTGTGTGTGTGTGTGTGTGTGTGTGTGTGT
>JAPQLA010000025.1:17337163-17362581 GCA_029822935.1 Naso vlamingii | reverse complement strand
GGGAAGTGCTAGCCTGCCTCCACCTAAAGTCATCAGATAAACTTTCCAACAACTCTAAACGGTCCTGAGTGCTTGTTTATTCACCGCTTATGTTATTTTTAGACTCACATTAGCACTTTATGTAATTATAGAATCAAATACAATCAGGACGTAAACCGCAGGGCGCATGCATGCCAGTAAACAGCAGAAGAAGAAGAAATACATGAAGTGCTAATCTAAGCAGAGTCCTGCATGGGTCCATTTTTTAAAACCTGTCCATACCTGCAAAGCTCCGTACCAGAACTGACCCGTTACCCGTCATTATGTCTCAGGTACAGCCGCAGCTGCCCATACCTTTTAATAAAAGCCCTGTGATTAAACACACACACACACACACACACACACACACAGGCTACAGTCACTCACATTGAAGTGGAGGGAGTTGAAGTCCTCTCCCTCGATGCCTGCGTAGTGCTCGTCGCTGATCCTGACGTACTCCCGTTCATCGCCCAGCTGTTTCTTATCACAGCAGTTCAGCTGTGACTCAGCTTGCTATGCATGGCTCAGTGCATGTTCAGGGTTAAAACTTCCGCTCCACAGCGCTCTATTATCACACCAAACCTCCAGTTTAGTCCTGGACAATGTCTCATCCACAAGCTGGTATTTTCCACTGCCTGATTTTGCTTTTATGTCATCCATTTTGATGTAACACTACAAAACACGAACTAGCAGCAGCTAGCAGCTAGCTACATTTTGTTCTTATTCGCTGCCCACCCGCGTGTAGTTCATTGTTACCCATGCCTGCATCCATGAAGTTATGATTTATATTTTCTCACTCGTTACACGGCCTTTTTGTGGGTTACCCGTCAGTTACCCGACCCAGTACAGGTGTCTGTATCTGAGTACTGAAATATAAATAAGAACACTGAAGATAGCCACAAGAGTGTCACCTGACAGATTCATTGTTGTTTAAACAAGCTACATTTAGGGTAAAATGCTATTCACTCCACTCAAAAACAATACCTGATGTGGTATATTTGGGTCAGGTACTTACTACATAACATGTTGACTCTTAACATATAGTTTTACACACGATCTGATGAACATCTAATATTCACTCTAAATTTACTTTGCTGTACTCTCTCACAAAGTGAGACAAGTTTTCCTGTCTCTTCAACTATTAAGTGCTCCGTTATGTTCTCTAGCTAGTTGCTACTGTACTTTGTCTGTGTGCAGTTTGGTGCTGAGCATGTACTGCACCGCTGGTTTGTCAGAGCTCTGTTAGTGCAGCTTCTTGCTGTTGCAGAAAATGATGACTGTGGTAAGATTAAAGCTAAACCATGAAGCTAAGGGCTGTAAAACCAAAACAAAGAGCTGACAGACACATTTTCACATTACACATCATTACTGAATCTATTAGCATATTGATTGTGACTCACAGATTATTGTTATTTTTAACTTAAATTAGAATGTTGGCTTCAGCACTTACAAATTCAGATAAATTTATGAGTGGAAATTTTTCAGGACAGCTGGATTAAACGCTAGATAAATGGCCCTGCAAAGGACATTTTATGACTTTCAGCTATACATTCAATATCTATATATCACAAGCAATGACAGGGAATGGAAAAATGCAAGTTTGGGCAGCAGTTTTCATTCCCATGACATATTGGATGAGATATGTGTAGCAGGGTGTAACTGAATGAGCCACACCATTACTCAGCAGGAAGTGGACAGTAAATAAAAGGGTGTGGTTGCACCTGCTGAGCATTCCCTGCTGAGTCTCGTCCTTCATATTTCGACTCCCCTGCAATGCAAAGCTCAACAGAGATGTAACAAAGACGGATGTGATGTTTATTTTTTGCTCCTGGAGAGACTGCTCACAGGGATGACAAGGGGAGTTTTAGAGCAGAGAGCGAGGAAAGAGAAGGTGAGGGAAGAGCGCACGAGCTCAAGCGACTGTGCTGATCCGCTGCAGCATCTTCAAACACCAAAGTCCCTTTACTCCAGACACACACGCACACACACACACACACCTCATGCTTCAGCCCCTGTAGACTGGTTGCCTCCCTTCCAATAACATCCCCACATCTCACAGAATTATTCACTCTTGGCTTCTCAGCAAGACTTTTGTTTCCAAGGCAACAAGACTCGGTGGATGTGTTGGGGTTGCTGGAGTCTAGACAATCAGCATTTTTAAGATTTCATGGCCTCAAGAGAAAAAGTTGACCGGAAGTAAGAAGATTTTTATTAATTTTTTGAGATCCTGAACAAAGTCTTGTCATTTATTTTCCTGATTATCCTTAAAGCAGCACAGTATAGATAGTTTTGCAATTCAACAACTGTTCTCAGATCAGTAGAGAGGCAGAGAACACTCTAATATGTGCTCTGAAATTTGCATGTGCATGCTCATGCACTCATAAAGAGGCTTTATCAACACAATGAAGCTACTCCCTATGATTTGAGATGAAATGTGTTACTTATATTCCTGACGCGATACACTGACATGTCAGTGGAATAAACATCAATTAGATGCAGCTCAATTAGAGGCTGGAGAAGAGAGAGATCAGCGTGGAAATATTCTGGAAGCACAGCTGTAACTCAGACTGCACAGAGTGCTGGACTGTGCTTGTGAATTATAAATTGTCTCTCCTATATAATTCACCCTTTCTTTGTGAGAAGCAAACCATAATGCAAGGTCACGTGATTAGTGACGGTGAAGCCCAGCACTGAGGAAGTGTTTCGTGGGTTTCTGCCTTCAGCAAAGTCAGTCTGCATGCGTGAGTATCACAAAGACTATCAGCTTCATCAGGAAAAGTAAATCAGCGTTCTTCTCTGTGGACAGTTTGGAAAGGTTAACAAATAAACAAACAACTGCACGCACATCCAGTCCAAATGTGAAAAAATGGGATGTCCTGGCAGTGTTTGGCATTACTCTGAAATGTTAATAAGTTACTTATTACTGGTTACTGCTTGTAAAAGTAATAAATTAACTCTACTTATTACTTTGTTTCAAAAGTAATTAGTTATGTTACTCGTTACTTTACTATATTACTTGCGCCACCCAACCAACTTCCCCCCAAAAATGACACACAGCCTGTTTCATCTTTATTGAAACAGGCTGAAACAGCTTTGTTTTGATGGCTTCTAATTTGAAGACATGCTTAAGCAGAACAAAACCATCCGCAGCTTGTTAGAACTTCAACATTAGCTACAGCTCAAATCAAATAAGCCTCTTGTAGAAAAATATATTTCGACACATGCATGTTTACCTCATCGTCATAAGATATATGTGGACAAAAAACACATCCCTCTCTAGTAACACAGCAATGCAGCATTACTTTGATCAGGAACTGTAATATAATTACTGTTTTGGCAGTTGCAATCCCTTACTTTACTAGTTACTGGGAAAGTAATAAAATACTGTAATGCGTTACTAAGGAATGCATTACTTCCCAACCCTGTGCCCTGGTAGCTCAGTTGGTACAGTGGGCGCCCCATGCATAGGCTGTGTCCTCACTGCAAGGATCGCGGGTTCGATTCCACCCCATGGTCCTTTGCTACGTGTCATTTCCTCTCGCTCCCATTTCCTGTCCAATCCCTCAGCGGTCCTACTGAGAATAAACGCACAAAAGCCCAGAAAACCACTTGAAAAAAAGAGGTGAAAAGATAGTCCACACACTGCAGGGCTCCAGTTCTGGTTAGTTTAATACACAAACATTACGTGACGATTTGAGCACAACAACTCTTCATCGTTCTGATGAAGAGTGAACCACAGCATCAAATGAGAGTAATCAGACTCTGCTCCAGCTTCAGTGCTGGTTTGGTTTTCTCCATCAAGCCGTTCAGCATTTCAGGCAGTCACAGAAGTCATTTTATCATCACATGTTCCATTATTCTGACATACTTGGCTGTCGCCTCCGTGTCTGTGCACTTCTGCGTGTTCTGTTACTGTAAAAAGGGGCAGATTCAGGAGCCCAGCCCATCGGATGGACGGAGTGTGTGTGTCTACTGCTCTGACTCGACTGCTCAGTAAAAACACAGCAGTCTTCTGTAATTTGACTGTAATTTGAGTTCAAGCAGAGTCATACAGGAAGACATCATGTGTCAGCCTAACAGCCTCACCTGGATGAGTAACCACCAGCACTGAGGGACAGTCCGTGCAGGAGCTTGGTCATGTAAAGGAGCCACAAATTTTAATAATTTATTCCAAAAATAAACAATAAATGGTTAAAACCTTTACGTAACACTCCATTTACACAACCAACTCACCTGTCTACCTGTCAACCTGTCCTGCTGGTGTTTTTGATCACTGCTACACGGGAGCTATGCTAAAGTGTTTATGTGTTGCTTTATTGCACCATTCTCTCTGAACTGCTTCCTGGATAGCTGATAAACAAAACTGTTAAGCTTTTGCAAATCAGCTTACAAACAGTCTCAGTGTGATGCATTCAGTGGCTGTGGGAGGGGGCTGGTGGGGAAGTCCAGCAGCGGGGGCTCAGTTATTAGGCCAGCAGGGTGAGACATGGGAGACCCACCACTGGACTCACAGTAATCACATCGCTGCAGGAGCTCAGGACAGCAAAGAAAATGCTTCCAGCTGTGGCCTCCCACGGGTAAGAGTCAGAGGCATGTGATGCACAGCCTGCAGGTTTGGAGCTAAGATGCCATCCTTGGAGGTGTAGATATCCAGTGAGGAGGGCTGAAAAAAAGTTAGGGAGAAGTAGTGAGGTCCTGGCCTTAACGTGCAACTTTCAGCTTCCAGGCTCCGAAGGACGAAGTCTGTAAGCATAAAAAATTTAACAGGGCAACAACAACAGAAATCAGTGTTGTACCTGACAGCTGCTGGAGGATTCAAACTTACAGATTCACAACAAATGTTCTCATCTCAAGCACATACAAGGCAAAACTAAAGAAACAAAGTCAGAGAATGAGGACAACACAGAAAAGGAGAGAGACGTAATTTGTTAATACCAGGTCAGCGATCACCTTTAAAAAGATGCACTATGTTTAAATTTTTGTTCTTTGAGATGCCACATTTTAAAAGCTAACTGTTACATCTGGTTAAGTTACATCTGACAATAACCTCCCCAGCATTCAGAAAATAATCAGTTTTATAAATAGATTGTGTGCATGACAGCAAACTCAGAAATCTTTAAATACACACTGATAACCACATCTGAGAACTTTTCTTTTAAAACTGGTGTTCCATTTGCCATGCATCACATAGTTATATTAATTTTGAATGAAACTTAAATGTATGAAATGATATATAAACTATGTAAATTTGATGTAAGAGGTCAAACTCTTTGCTTGCATGCCAATTTAGAGCAGAAAGGAGAAAGAAGAATGAGCAGAGTGACAGACTCCTGCAGGCGCAGCCTCACTTTTGACCTGCTGGTGAAAACATGCAGGATGAAGATGGAAAGGCTAACCTTAAGAGACTTCACAAGCGTTCATTATCATGCTGTCTCTGGCATTCCGTGGGACACGTGATATTTAACAAAAGGACTTTTCTTTGGCTTGCTTTTAATTAGCAGAGAGGAAGATGACCTTTCTGAATTGTCACAGTGTGTGTGTGTCACCTTCAGAGAGGAACACTCATTGCCTTATTGACATTATAGCTGTGATATATGTTCAGATTACACAACACAAACATATAAACACATATTGATTATTGTCTATATCTGGGTTTTACCTCATGATGGGTTTTACTCTTTATCAACTTTACACATTTTGCATGTTCTGTGTCCGCTTTGAGCATTTAAATAGACTTTTTCATGTGTTTAAGGTAAAAAGTGCTCAACAGTTAATGTAGCCACATGTGTGTCTGTGGGGTGTTTTTCACACATATGGGCAGAAATACTGTTACTAAAAGATACTGTGAGTTTATCTGCTTGTGAAACTGTGGCTTCAGGGGCCCTCGGGGGCATCCATCTGCCACGTCGATAATCCCTGCATGATCCGCCCCGTGTTTGTCAGCAGTGGTGCAGGTGCACACTGTTCCTCCGAGCTCAGAGTTGCAGCTCTGCTGAGGAAAGAAAAAGAACTGAGGACCTGATGTACGTAATCCCATGCTGTGACACATGCCGAGGAGAGCTGGGTGTGGTTAGGGACTGTCTCCACTAACCACCATGTTGACTATCAGTGCACATTTGAGGATGATTGCCTTGATTGTTCCTGGTGTATTCAAGGGGCAGCTCACTCAGATGATGAGACAGTATGTGACAGAGGAGCAAGCTGTTTTCATTAATGATTTTAGCCAAATAAAGCAAACTTGTGTGTGTTTTGGAGGATTCCACTGCATATATTCAGTTATTTGAGACGACTGGACTGAACTGTGCTGCTTTTCCTAAAGACGCTCATGGACAATGCGCCTCACCTGCCTTACCCGGGCTGTGATGATAGGAAACCAGAGGGACTGACAACACAGAGTCTGCAGGAGCTTCTGCAAAAACTCATCCTGCAGAGGAAACAAATGCCAAGCAACAAAGAAACGATTTGATGTGGGAGGATATGAGGCAGACCTACAGGTGTTTGAGAGGGGGGGGGGTAGACTCACCTATATAGGTCTGCAGGTGATTGAATCAGAGGCACAGGGGGAGCGGCGTGGTCTTGTTCCTGAACTTTAGTCATATTAACTTCATAAAATGCAAAAGTAAGCTTGCACTGCACCAAAAGTCTCCAAGAGTCGGACATGAGCAGGTGGAAGAATTCTTCATACTGTAGTTTGGATCTAATATAGACGAACACACATATTCACGTCGAAATGGATGCAGACACAAATAAATGCAGCCCTTTGAGAAGTCTGGGAGCCATTTTGAGGTGATCTTGAACAAAAGTCTATAATAATGGTGCTGAAGTGCTGCTGAAGTCTTCTGGCTACTGCTTTTTTAAAATTCTGATGCATTTCTGAGAGACTGAGCTCAGCTCAGAGATAAGAGGGTTTTGAGTGAAAGAACAGTGAGTTGCATCAACCAACTGAGCTCCTAAGATCCTTCAGGCTGTGCACGACCACAAGAGGAGATGGAGGCCTGCAAGAGAAGATTTTTCTTTTCTGTTTCTTACGATAAACACTCATGTTTTCTTTCACTAACAGAAATGGGCAGCATGACCGTAAAATTAATCCCCAAAACTAATTGAGAAGAGACATCAAACCAGCATTTCTTTGCTTCCTGTGCTCCTGCCTGCCTACAAAAATAATGACTAAATGAACAGCAGAGTGTCCAGTGTAAACCGACTGTGAGTCACAGAGATAAAGTGATGAAAGGAACGGTCAGTGCATGAGAGCAAGAGAGAACATGTTTGTCTTTTTATTTTCTCTTTGCTGAGAGGCCAAGGAGACATTTAGCCATCTCAAGTACACACATGCACTGGTATGCATGTGCGTGTGTACATTCGCACATTGTCTCCCAGGGAAGTGATTATTTTGCCTCGTCTCTCCAAGCCAACTTCCAGCACTGAATCAGTGTCAGAGCAGCAGAGGGAAAAGGCTGCAAGCTATCTCCCTCCCCTGCTCTCTTGGGCATCAAGCGTAGTGTGAGTCGTGTGTGATGGACAGGGCAGAAAAAGAGGTAGAGAAAAACCCTTTCTTTATTTAAAAAGCAGCCGGAGTTGAGGGGCAGAGGCCTGAGATCAGGGTGGATGAAGGATGGAAATGGCGTTGAGGAAGGCAGCCAGGCAACAAACACGCCCACCCACTGCGACTCGAACTGCTTTTCCACATCAGTCCTCAGGCTGCTAACCTGCAGACCTGTGTTTTTGTTTTTGTATTTATATTTATTGCTCCCCGTGTTTCCTCTTTTATTTTGGTAACACTGTCAAGTTTGCCTCCTGTGTGTCTAATATGTTTCACCTGTCTTGAGTATTTAAGTCCTTGATTGCACTCTGCTGAGTGAAATGACCTGGAAGTAGTTCATGATAAGAGCTTTTCTAATTGTGTAAATGTTTTGGAAAGGTGGCTCAGTGCTTCCTTTCACTTCTCCTTTAGCATAGGATACACCAGACCAGCCTTTTTGAAAGGAAAGGAGTTTATGCTGTCCCACAAGTCTTTGCTGCAGCGACATTCATGACAACCAATGCTCACCGCATCGTCTGTGTTTAAATTGTCTTCAGGGAACATCACAGTAAGGACACATGAGACTGAAGAAGAATCTTTTGTAGTCCATCTTTGGAAAATTGTAGTTTCACTGTGGCACAACCACATCAGCAACTGCCTGCGTGATCACGTCGCCTTGTGACAGTGCAGTCAGATTCTCAAAGTCCTTTTGAATTCTCCTTTCTCCTTTGCATGGCCTCATGATGTTTTCTGTTGGGTTTAAGGAAAAGTGGTTAGGAAAGGACATAGGAGGTAACTGGTTGACCACAGCACTCCTCTTTCCCTTCTTTGGTTTCAGTTTATCTGTTTCTGTTCCCTGGTGCTGTGTCCTTCTCTCCATCATGTCTGTTCTCCACCTGTTCCCCAGTTTGTTGTTTGGTTTGGATTTTGTTGTCTTCTTTTTGTCGTAGATTTTTATTATTTTTTATTTTTCTGCTTTCATCCTTACTTCCTTTACTTTTTAGGTACATTCTGTTTCATCAGCCACTTGTTCCATGCTTTGGAGTCCATCATTTCCATAAACCTTGACAGTCTCTGTATTTGGAAGTAATCACACAAATAACCTAGTGTTAAATACTAAATACTCCTATAAGTAAAAGTAGTAATTTAAAACCCTACATAAGTAAAAGTAAAAGAGAATCATCCACTAAAAGCAATAAAGTATCAAAAATAAAAGTGTAAGTAGTATTTTACTGAGCAGCTTATGGAGGTATTTTTAACTGCAGCTTGGCTAAATTTGCTGATATTGATAGTTTGAAGTTTAAATATCTGATATTGATAAATCCGCCTGTTGTAATTGAGTATTTAGTTACTTGACATCACAGTTTTAACACATTTTACTTTTAAAATTAAAACTGCATCCTTCCTTTGTCATCCCGTTACTGCATTCATCTAAACCTTATTTCAAAGTGTTGCTCATGCTTTTGTATTAAACTTACTAGAATGAAGCCTGTATGAATGTTACAACACCTTTTTATATTGAGAACTGCTTTCATACCTAATTCAATTTTCAAGCTTCAGTTTTCCACAAGAAGAACCTGAATGTCTTATAAACTGAGGGATTTTTGCAAAAAGAGGTTCGACATAATTCTGATTGGTGCCTATTCTCTCTGCAGAGGGATCGGAAAGAGAATAATTCCTTGTTTCTCCTGTTTGCACACAAAAGAAATGCAGTGCACATATATATCTATAGCCATTATCTGCGTAAGCCCCCGAGCGGCTTCTCTCTGTTGGAATTACAGAAATGTAGAAGCGCAGCGAGGGATTAGTGGAAATGAATCCACATGGATCTTTCTGTATAAGTGTCCACGAGGATGAGTTTTCCAGCGCTGCTTCAAGTGTAGATTTTCCCTCGAAAGCGCGTCCTATGAAGATCGTGTTTTCTGATTCTGTTTTCTGAGAAGGTTGTAAATTGAACAGCCAGGGCACTTTTTCTGACCTTTGATCAGTGATGATGCATCAGTGCTGCACAAACCTTCTGGACGTGTGGACAGAGTGCAACTTGTCAGCTTTTCTCAGCATCATCTTCACATTCATCCTTAATCTGGTTATCTGGCGGATATTAAATGGTTTTCTGTGTGCCGAATTCAGAGATTGAATCCTCTGCTAAAGATTTCAAGGGAAAATCACAAATGTTTGATGCCTTTGTGTTTTGCATTTCTCACCATCTACACAACATCCTGTCAACACCTTTCTCAACACACCACAGTCAACTTAAAGAACGTTTCCTTTTTCCTCAAAGCACCATGTAGGATTTTGAGCCACTGACTGCAATCAAGACGAGATCAAGGACATGAAAATGGCTCGTCTCCATTTAAAATGATTTAGAAATAAACTTTATTGCATGCATGGAGCAAACAGCAACTAGTTCAGTGAGAAATGAGCTTTTACTCTGTTGATATATCAGAAACAAGGCTTGCTTTGTGTCAGTTTTAATGTAAGATGCGTTTTCCACTTTGTAAGCTGTGTCTGAAGCTGCAGTCTCATTAAACTTACTCTTCCTCAAATTCACCTGTTTGACTCATGAGTTCTAAAATTCTAATTGTTGCTTTGGTACATCCTTCTCTCTGGCTCTGGACTCTGAGACGCAAACTCCCTTTTTTAAAAACTTTTACCTGCAAATTGGCCAATAGACATCATTGAACTCTGTGTTTTTGAAGCATTCCTGTGATGTCCTGTTTTATGCAAAAGCCTGAAGCAGTCGTAGATTCTTATATTTTAATTCCTCCGTTTTCTCGAAATCTTGAGTTGTTAATCTCATTATCTTGAGATAACAAAGCTCGTTTTGTCATGATCTTAAAAAAACAAAAGTCCATTTTCCTCAAGATAATGAGATAATTTATTAACTTTTCAAAATGTATTTATCTTATTTAGATTTATCAGCTTCCGTGATCAATGATGCTAATCCCAGGCTTTTTCCATAATTAAACGTGACATGTCACACAGAAGCACAAAATAAATAGGAAAATGTTGATTGATTACAATGATTACAGTCGGCTACCTTTGTATTCAGGGCACCAGTCAGCATGCATCACTTCGCTCATATTCAGAGTCATGTGGTTAAATGTCTAAGTGTCTGTCTCTCTTGTTGATACCTTGGACAATGTGAAGACACATGCTGCACTGTTTCCTGTATTCCACAATGCTCACACTGCCTGCAGCCCATTCTTGCTCTCATGTGCTGCTGAGACCAGTGTGACCAAACCTCATCCTTGATAGTCACGTTGCCTTACAGAAGAAACCAGGGTTTAGGAGGAAGTTAATAAATATAAAAACAAATAAATAAATGACTTTTTAAAAGTCAATAAATCATCTTGTTATATTGTCATCCTGAGATAATGAGATAATTAATTTGAGATCTTGATAAAATTACATATGAGAATCAAAGAGCGCTTAGGGCTTCTCTGGTTTTCCAGATTCACTTTCATTCAATGTTTATTTGTTTAGTTTTACATTGGTCTGCTCAGCAAATAGAACCCACATGAAAACTGTGATATTCCATCTTTTTCGGGGCTCAGTGTGACATGGTTTCATGACAAACATGAAGCTCCTGATCCTCGACCACATGTTGTTGCCTTTTAAAAAAGAGCAAATCATTTTTTAACATGGTGCCAAAATAAAAGGTTCATATAACACCAAAGACTTACGGGTGGAAATGTTCACTTTCAAATACACAAAATGTGGTTGGAGAGTTTTTTTGTTAAGCCGTTACCTTCCTACCTCTCCTGAACAAGCTCTTGTTTCCTCTGAATTCATGCATGCTTGCATTAAATGTTTTAACTCTGGATTAACAGGATGTTTGCATTAAAACTTCAAACCAGCCCTGCAGCAGAAAACGGTGTATTTGGAATGCGAGGCTATCCGTTTCCACATGCTGGGTGAGAAACCAGCACTTCCACACTGCTGCTAATACTCCATCCACAGCAGGCGTTAAACCAGCTACAAATGTTGTGATATTTCATATTTATTTTTGCCGTGCTACAGTTCTGATTATATATCCTGTCGTATTTATTGATAACAGTTCTGCATAGTCACGGGATTGCACTACTTTTTCCATTAAAAGTTCAACAAACAAATTGCTGTTCACATTAGTTGTTGCAATAATAAGCTTCTGAATTCAGTTAAGCTGGTAAAAGACAAAATTTTCCATGAAAAAAAGAAATTATAAATTATTTACCTTAATAATTGATCAGAAAAAGACCTTAAAACGAGATTAAGGAGAAAAGCCGACCACAGAAAAATAACAGCTCCTCCACTGCAGCACTGATTGACGCTGTAAAATTTCATTGAGTGTGAAAATCCCCCCACACAGGAGTATTTCTTTGTGTCTACGTATGTGTTTCTGTTTTTATGTATGTAAAAGGGAAAGTAGTCGGCGCAGTGAGGGACGGCAGTATCGATCGCATCTCTCTCAAAGCTCCCACATCAGTTTTAGCTCTGGCACCGATGACATTCAGCTCAGATGAGGAAGGAGGAGAGCATGCTTATTATCCCAGAGGGAGACAGCGGAGACACGCCTCACACATGATGACCAGCAGCTTTATCACATGTGCCCATGTCCCTGCCTGCTTATTGTATGTTTATTTATTTACCTGCTGAGCTGATGTGCATCATTCCTGAAGGGGAGGTCTTCATTTAAGCATCAATATGCAGCACGTCCTCAGAGGCGTTTAAAGGCTGGTGGCTAACGACTATTCAGTGTTTTCATTTGGGTTCTTCCTTCCATTGAAGAATCAGACACTTTGTGGTGTTGGTGACAGGTTGGATTGAGGGGGCGTATTTGTTAAAAGTCATCTCACTGAACGTGGGCGTGCTGTTCGCTGGAAGAGGCGATAAAGCGTAATGTGGCAGAAATCGTGGGCCTATTTTGTTTGTGTCAGTCAGGGTTTATGGATTTAGAAAAGCTCCTTATGTTGTCACAAACATGTCGTCATGACTGAATCCATCACTGAGTTTCATGAAGGAGAGAGTGATGGTGATGATGTCACGACTGATGATGCTACCTCTTTGTTTTGGCTTTGGGATAGTTATCCTTAAAGTGCCAACAAATGTAGAGCAGTAGACACTTAAAAGAATCAAGAGATTTTTTTTTTAAGGAAAAACAAATCAGGTTTCAGTGATATTAAATCTGTATGCTTTCACGTTTTCTTATAGTCTTCTTCATTTGCAGACTGAATGTATTTATGGTTTGAACCGAAATTTTACAGGTGTGATGATCAATCAAAAAAATAACCACAAGTACAGAAGCTGAGAGCTGCCATGGTCACTACTATCTTTTTTTGTTTTGATATCTTGAGATCACAAATAATTATCTTATTATCATGGGATAAGGGCTTGTTATTCCGTGATAACGGGATAAGTTAATGCATGGCAACAAAAAATGAAAGATTATTTCTTCTTTACAAATATTTTTTATCAGAGATCAGTGCCACCAGCGCCAGCCTGTAGAAGGTGTTTGACACCTGTAAGTAGCTGAAAATATCGCACAACAGAATATCTGCTGATCAGCACATCAGCCTGTCCTTCAATCAAGGTCGAACTGAAACTGCACTGTGTCTTTTCGTTAGATATAACATTCAGATCGGCCTTGTCATTTAAGGAGAAGACAAACTCGCCTTTGTTCAGTTATGAATCCTCGCCAACAGTGGCAGAGATCATGAGGGTCAGAACTGTGAGATCGTGAACCAGACACTGGCTTTACATTCCTCTATAATTATCCTGTGATCTCCAGATGAAGGCTCATTATTGTGTGATAAATAAATGATCCTGTTATCATGGGAATCAAGTTTTGTAATCTCATGATAACACATCAATTTATCCCGTTAATCACATGATATCAAGCTGTTATCAAGTGATAATGAGATGATTATTTTGTTATCTCGAGACAACTGAATGAATAAAGATAGTAGCCACCACGGCCACTCTTGGCTTCCGTACACAAATCAATTAATACAAAACTTGTTGGCTGTAGCCCTTTTTTTTTTTACTACTACTACTACTACTAATAATAATAATAATAATAATGAGCTCCATAATTCAGCTTTTCCTCCAGCGCAGTAGGCTGTGATTGGAACAGATAATGTGGACCACTGGATACATTCTTTTGAAAAATCTATACTATAACAACAGAGATGATAAAATAGAATCAAAGGCATGGAAACACACATGCACATAACACACACTCTTTTTCATTACCTGGGGAACCATACAATACAGAGGGGCTGATTAGGATTGCCAACAAAAGGACAGTAGGCTCCAGCTGCCTCTCTCAATTCATTGTCATTAGCAGTGGAACACCAAGCCCTTTTCAAACTCATTAGTTGATAAAACAACCCTCTGATTTCCTATTAAAAAACCCATTCGTCCTCCTTCGCTGGCGATGCCCCCCCCACTGCAGCCCTACATTCGCACACCTTCAAAGCCGCTCCAGAGACTGAGGAAGAAACGGCAGCTCTTGTGTAATTTACTCAAGAAGTTATGTCAGATTTCTCCCTCAATGATTACGCATTCGTGTTGGTTGCACATCCACAATTTAGAGTCATGATAAAAGCAGCACTAATGTGAACAGACAACTTATTTTGCATCCGCAGCATTTACAATTTGCTTTATTGTACAATTTGATTTCCACCTTCAGCATGAGGTTTTCCTTCCCTCTTGGGATTTGGAGCTGATGGGGTCTATTAAAGGACTGAAATAGAAAAGTAATTGTGTTCGATGCAGTCGCTCTGTGACTGAATTCCTTATGCACTTAAAAAGTATTTTTGTGCACGAGCACTGCATCATTTTTCAAAGTAATCAACCAAATCTTCAGCTTAAAAAGGAACAAATCATTCTGGTTTCCTGGCAGAATAACAATTTATTTAAATTTAGACAAAAGGAAATACATATTTGTGCTTTGTGCAGTTTAATGAACAGCTTGTTTTATATACTCTTTATACATTTATTTATATACTGTATATATATATATATATAGAATTGAAATTCAATTATCACCACCTATTGAATATTATTAAATATCAAAGACCCATTCCCTCCCCCTGCACCCGCTGGTGCCTAACTTGTAATCTAAAGGTGTAAAAAACCCCAATTATCTTTTGTATTTTCAAAAACATTCATTTAAAGATGCGTAGTGTCAAAATTCAAGTCAGTATGTCTCATTCAGCCAGGATCAACATCATCATATCATCATCTCAAACAAAGGTCGTGAACCCACAAGAACCAGCAGTGTTTTGTCTCTGCTGTAATCAAACCAAGACAGAAAATCCCAAACAACAGCAGCCGGAGTCCACGCAGCTTCACCTCGTCTCTGGCTCAATCACTGTGAGGACGCACCTGAGCACAAAGTTTTTAGCAATGTTTTAAGGAGCAGGTATGCCTCTCGACACACTCATCCTCTTTGAAATGTAGATCTGACAGGCAGTTTTGGCTCAGAGAGAAAAACAGAAATTAAACGTAGCGACTGGAATTGACTGAGAGCCGTTTACAAATTTGCATGGATGTCCTCGTGTCGCAGCACTTTATAGGTGATCCAGTAGAAGATGTTGAATATGAGGAAGCACAAGGGAAAGACGGCTCTAGATATGGTGTCGATACGTTTGGCCCGGTCCACAAAACGCTTGTGGAATACTTCTCCATCGTACATGGTGACAGGAGGCGGCGGGGTGAACACGGTGGCCCCTTCCACAGCGGCGCCCTCCTTGGTTTGCAGGCAGTGACCCAATCCGTAACCCCGGAAGTAAAAACCACGACTCTCCCTCACCAGTTCCTCCTCCTGTGGAGTCGAGCAGAGAGGAAACAGATTGGCCTCGCTGTCAACAAGAATTAACTCTGAGCTTTTTACATTTTTCAAATGTGTTAGAGGTGAAGCATCACGAAGGACTACAGAGTGAGAACACCTGCAGAAAAACAAAGAGGCATCTTTAAAAAAAGACTATCAGGGATGATTCAGGTATTCAGAGAAATCTGGGAAGATCACTTTTTATTTACGGTAAACAGGCACCAGCCTGAGATCGTTTCTCTCATGTTGCCAAGCCACAGAAGTAAGCCAAATCCTTCTAGACTCAGCACTCCTTCAGCAGCCATTTTGGAAACACCCCTGTGCTGTTATCCCAGGTATTAAAAAAACAAAACAAACAAACAAACAAAAAAAACAGGTCAGGTGTTTTCACACCTGCTTTGTTTACTTCAGCTGAACTTCGTTGGTCAATAGGATGTAAAAACTGCGTGGAAAGAAGCAGCAGCCATATCTGATAAAACCTTCTTTAAAAAAAAAAAGTTAACTTTGTCCCAAAATAAGTCTAAAAATGTCCTTTTCCCCACAAGTTTTACCAGTGCTATGCATGTGTGAGGTTTCACAACAAAAACCTCCTCTGGAGTGGCAACATGACGGTTTGATCTGCTCCCAGTTTGCTGCTGTACAGCAGACAATCGTTATGCTTGTCAAACAGCTGTTCTCTGCGGCGTAACAAATTCAAAATGCTTCAGTGGTTCGTCGCCTCTCTTAGAATGTTTTTGGGTAAACTTTCATTTGCCTAAAAACAAAGAACTCAGAAACCCAGACAGTCGTTGAAAAGAACTCATTGATGATGCACAGGTGTTTCCAAAATCCTCTAAGACACTTCGAAACATCTGGATAAAAAAACTGTTTTTTATAGTAAGTACATACTGAATGGCTCTGCTCTTTGGCACAACATAAGAAAAAAAAAATCTTGATTATTTATGCATGAAAGTTCACAATGACGGCTAAATCATCAAAAAATAACTGATGATTAAATGTTCCAGTTTTGGCGAATGTGTAAATGAAGCAAAGACGTAATGCAAACTGGTGGCTTACCTCTGTGATATGAACGGTAACACATGAGAGCACGAAGCGAGGCTGAACAGGCCCTCGGCTCAGCCAAACTTTAATCAGTTAAGCTTTTTGAAGTTTCTCTGACACGACGAGGGGAATCGGAGGGCATCATCATTAGGAGGAAGAAAGGAAATTATCACTCTGACAGTTAATCAAAAAATTAACCTCCATCTCTCCTTTCCAGCTCGTTTTTTAAAAAGTTGATGAATAACAGACCTTTCAAAAGGCTTATTAATAAAAAGTCATGATCTCGACCCCACACAAAAAAACAAAAAACAACAACAAAACCTTGCACTTGCATTCTGCTTTGATGAATGGTGGGGACTTTTTTCTTTTTTTTTTTAAATAGTAAATGAGACACTGCTCCTGCCCTCTATGTATTAATAGGCATGCAGCTTAACTCTGACAGCTCTCTGACACTTTGAGAGATTCACTTTAGCGGGGGAAGTGAAGGTATGAGATCTAAATTGGATGATTAGTAGTCAGCGTGAAAGCCTCTGATCCCTGTAACCCCCCCTCAGCCTGCTTCCCCCTCACTGACCCTGACAGAACGTCACCGCTCCGTCCTGGACAGACATGGACGCAGACTCCTCCAGGTGCTGTCAAAGGTCCAACACGACTGATGTATTTCACACCTGTCCCCACCTGTCTGCTCCTGATAAATTTCTCATGTGGTTCATTCGTATAGACCTTTAAAAACTTTCCCTGCCTCTGATCTGAGCGTAAACTTTCTTCTGTCTTCATCCGACTGCTTGTGAGGAGGTTCCTGCTTGACTATGTGTTGCCTTGGTGACGAATAGCATCAAACAACAGAGGCAAAGGAGTTGTAGCTCTTGTCACACAGCTTAATTATCCCTCCTACTCCTTCCTAAACGATACAGTACATCATGTGCTGAAGTCTAATGGTGCGTTTCTCTAAAGATAATAGCTACTCATCGTCTGTGCTCTCAGCAGCTGAGACACACTTTGTGACTTTGATGGCATGAGATCAGTTGGGACCGCTCTGATTACCACATTGAGCTCTGTGGAGAGAAGTTACTGTGAAGGTGGCTGTTTTAAGGGCGTGACCGGATTCTTCACCTTAGCAAAAGTAGCGACACCATGTTGGGAAAATACTCCTTAAGTAAAAATCCTGCATTTGAAAGCGTACTTAAGTAAAAGTTTGTGACTGTTACCAATCTAATGTACGTAGTGAACAAACGTCAGGGGAATGAAAATTTGTATCTTGAAAGTAACTGGTAACTAAAATTGTCAATCAAATGTAGGTGAGTAAAAATGAAAATATTTGCCTCTGAAATGTAGTGGAATGGACAAAGATGCATAAAATGGAATTATCCAAATACTAATCTAAAGGGGCTGTAAAAACTGAAAGACATAGTTTTCAGACATTTTTGAGAATATGCTTGTGTTCTTTCTTGCTGAAATCTGTTTTAAGAGACAACAAAAGGCCGATCTCGCATGATAGTGAGATAATCAACCTGTAATAATGAAAGATGAAAGGTCATTATAGATTTTATCCCTGACATTAAGTTGCCGTGTTGAAAACACCCTCATATTAAATCACTAAGAAACAGAAAACGCAAAGGTTCGTCAAGATCCTGTGGATTGCTTTGAGGCTAAAACCATCTGACAGATCAGCGTGCTTCCTCTCTTATGAATCTCATTAAGTTGTTTTCTCCATATAAATTAACCCTTTATCAAGAGAAAACAAGCTTTGTTATCCTGAGACAGTGAAATAACTAACTCCACTGGCATTAAAGCATGGCTGTTGTCAATGTTCTCACCTAAAACTGTCAACGGAATAAGCTCCTTTCAAAAATGTCAAAATGTTTCTCTGAACTAGGAAACTGGATGCTTTAAAAAACAAGCAACCAAACAAAACAATTGTTCTGTCTGTATGAAATGTCAACAGTGTTCTAGAAGAAAAAGATTAAAAGTTGAATGAGGAGGAGAGAACAGGAGGAGGACAAGTAAAGTACCTTTTTACAAGAGGTTGAACACTGGGATAGAAAAAAAAGGCAAGAATTAATGACGGTTTGAGGGGAAGAAGGTCAGAAAAAGTGGGTTTTATTGTAAGAGGGATGCCACCACATTTACAGGTTCAAGTCAAAATTTCACACCAGCGATTGGGAGGGGTGAGGTATGGATAAAACTTGGGTTTGCAGGGTCGGGGTGGACACAGGGTTCAGGTTTTTACCCTGGTACAAGCGCTGCAGTGCTGATTCAGACTCCTGTAGGCTGAGCTGTTAGCAGGGATGTCGTTTACTTTCCGCAACGACTCAACACTCCCAGGCTGGCTGGCAAACACCTCCGTTGGACAGGAAGGTAGAAAAATTCAAATTATTGCTCTTTACTTTGTCTTTCATTTTCAAACAAGACAACAAGACAAGAGTTTTTCTCTAGTAAGGAAAAATTTACTTGGTCTCAAATTCTTTTTATTTTATTCTAATTCGTTTTGGCGGTGACTGAGGATTCCCTTCTTCCTGTCCTTTTTTCATTTAAAGTGAAACTAGACAACTTTTTTCATTATGATGTATAACCTGATCAAACAGTGTAATAGTGGTTGAAAAATGACACCATTCGCTGTTAAATTGGTCTCCAGTAAGCCCTGTTTATACCATGAGATTTTCTTTGCCACTGGGACGAGGGGTTCATCGACAAATGTTTTTCTGTACTCTCTGTCCTGATTGGCTGGTCTATGCTGCACTTCTTAGCAACGGGTGACGTTGGAACAGGCTGATAGGCGGTTTTGTGCCTGACGTTCTGACTCGCCTCTGCCGACAACAGAGTGTCTGCAGGCGACACCGTCAGTCGGCTCGAGCTCGAGCTGAGACGGAGCAGTTTCTTCCGCTGCAACTTTCCCTGCAACCGTTTGGTCTCAGTTCAACATGAACTTAAAAGAGAGAGAGACAACAAAGGAAATAAAACGTGAGCCGGAACAAAAACAGGGAGGGGAGAGGGCAGCCAAGTTGACTGCTTAGGAGTCTCATGCTACAGCTAGCTTGATTTCCAGACGTTACCTACAGCAGTTTTAAGATGCAAATTCAAATTTGAGGAACAAACTCGAGGAGATGTTTTCATGTATTTATTTAAAGAAGGCAGCATTAGTTTTATAATAAAGGACATTAACAACTGGAACCAACCCTGAAGACAAATAAAGGACCTCAAGGAGACAGTTCTAGTTGTTTCTGTAAAGACTCTAAATGGAACTTAATTTTTTCTTTCTAACTTTAAAGGCGGTGTAGATATGTTTAGTATTGCTGTTTAAATTGGAATACCTGAGATGTCAGACTCAAAGCAGGCAAAGTGCATCGATTAAAGCGGGTCAGTGTGGGATTTGTACTCAGATTTCCAACCTCTCTCTGGTTCAGCACATCGGTTCATGCGTCAATACCTCTCTGATGGATCGTTTGCGACCTCAAACTCCTCAGTGGAGTAATTGTGCAGCTGATGTGGACGAGGGGAGTTCGTTCCTCAGACTGTCATTTTCTCTGTCCTGTATCGATGCACGAGGGCAGCGTGCCCAGTAAATCTCCTGGAGCCCTCTGCCTTTTTCAGGAACTCTGCCATGAGTCTGCGATGCTGCCCAGCCTGTGAGCTGGTTAATGGGATTTTCAAGATGTTCCGTCTGTTTCTCTGGAGACAAACCTCTGTGTGTCGCTGAGGTCTCTCACCTCTCTGTAAACACTTTCATTTGTCAACTCACAAGCTGTTTGCCTTGATAATCCTTGTTCCAGATTTTGATCCAATTTAGGGGATGTGTCTCAATGACAAATGATGTCAAGATAATAAAGGAGGGATCCGTTTTATAGAGTTCAGTATCACAGATTTGCCTCGAGGGCTTTTGTGATCTGTACAACATGACGGCCTCAACAGAAAAAGCTCAGGTCAGGATGAAACAACATGCGCTAGAATATTTCATGCTTTATAGATCGATAATAACAGCTGTTTTTTTTTCCCTTTTCAGGCATGGATACATAACATTTCTGACTTGTTTTAAAGTCTTATTTTTTGTCATTCAGATTTCTTACAACTTAACTGAGACATGACGGCACAATCATGAAAAGAGGTGCATGCTGGCACAAGGTTTTGCCAGCTGGGGCGCAAAGAAGAGCAGAGTGTTAGGTTAAAAATGTAATTATAGTACAAAGGAGAGTTCTTTCACGGGCTGCATCGCTGATGAATTTCAAGGTTGTTGTAAAGTGATCGAATCCCCCATCAACACACAATGTTCTACCAAATTCAATCAAACCAAATTTTGAACAGTTTTGGTTATTTTACACACCAGATTTCTGTCAGTGATGTTGTGTTTGCTCTTCTCTGTCATTTGAGGTGGAACAGGCTCAGCAGGAAAAACTCAATGTCATTAACAACTGAGATTTTGCAGTGCTGGACTCAAATCTGAGTAGTGCAGCTTTTTGCTCACGTTACTGTCAAATCTGAATAATGTTTTTGGATAGTTGAGTTTTGATGGTCACTTTACTTAGCAAATGAACATTCAGTGTTACAAATAAAAATTCTACACTAACTGTTTAAGGCCTTAATATATGCCTTATTTACACCAAATGAGACATTTTTTGCAAAAACGCAAGTCTGTTTTAATGTAGGTAGTTTGATTAGGCTGCAGGCTGAACTTTCTGAGGAGCCCAACCCAACACTGCTGTGTCCAATCAGCTGACAGAGCAAGTAGAGCTGAACAACCCTGTTACCAGGGAGTATCGAGTGGCTAAGTCCTGTCCATTCCTGTGGACTACATGGGACCTTATTTCAGAAAAAAATATGAACCGTAAGAATAGAAAGAGACAAATTATTTTTTGATTTTTCAAGTCCGGAAAGTCTCAGTTCATCACACAACTGCTGAAGTAAAAGACAATATTGAGCAATATTGAAAATATGTATTTAGAAAGACGACAGTGACGTCTGAACAACAATCGGTGACAGAAGCGACTGACTCTGTTTGCTGAGCTGCAGCTCTCAACATGCTCATGCTGGAATGATTTTGACCTCTTTAATCCATTTTCAATTGTTCTGAAGGAACCAAAGAACCTGAGCTAAACTTACAGCCATGTTAGCGCTGGTGAACGGTATTGTGCGAGACGACAGACATGGTTCACTGAGTGATTTCACTAAAATGGTCGTTTTACTTTTCTGTTTGATGACAAAATACAACTTTCTTGACATTAAAAATTATCTTTCAAATTGCCAACCATTATATGTGTAAATCATGGCACACACCGATGGGACCAGAAAACAATTCCCTCTTGCCATAAGATCACATTCATTTTTTGTCTGAATTAATGTCTGATGGGGGGAAGTAGAGGGGCGGGACTTAGGCACCGTGTAAAGACTTTATTTACATTCGCAAACGGGGTGACACTCCCACTGCACAAATTTGGGGTGACTGTCAAAACCTCTAAATGTGTCTGAAAATGGTATGGACAAACACATTAATGTTCTTCCTGTGTCTGCGTAGGTTTCCTCTGGGCGAGGGTAGGTTGTCCCAGTGTGGCAGCGCGCTCAGTTGCGGTGGTTTAGGACTCTCCACTCCAGCCTTGCAATCTCATTGTACATTCATCACATAACAACGATAAAGCTGCTTTACTTTAACTTTAAAGAAAGACTGTACCAGTAAATTTGGGGCGCTATCTGAAGACAACAGAGCAGTCTGATCTGCACTTTCTAACTCCTCATATTAATTACCAAAAGGAGGATGCTGTTGTACAATTCAGTTGAAGTGTCTCATATCTAAACGCATCAGTAAAGCGGTGTACTGATACGACAAACACTACAGCTCACTCGTGCACATACTTGTATGGTGTATACAGCCCTTACCAGTCACCATTGCTCATTCTTTATCCGACCAAATTCTCAATTTTGTTGCACTTGCTCTTGGCTCTCTGTGTTTTTCTGTGTAAATACACTGACTGCAATGTAAAACCATATTTAATGTATCAGTGTTGCAGTTTGAATGCAGGGTTAGGGTGACAGACAGGTTGTTGCTCTGTTTAAAATGCAGTGACGTCATCGCGTAAACAAGCTGAACTGAAACGAGCTGTTCTTCCTCATGTAATATGACAGCCAGCTGTAGCGTGTTGATGTTGTCAGTTCCTGAATATACAGCGTCTCACAATAACAAGAGGCATAAGTCAATGTTACTGAGGCTGACAAGGGCTGCGTGTGTGTGTCTTGTATTTACTTTTTCAATTCTGCTACATTGTGAGACACAGTATGTAAGCATGCCTCAGCCTTTGTTGGCGTGTGTGTGTATGTGTGTGTGTGTGTGATTTACACTTACTATTCTTTGCTGCCGCTGCTTTTTCCTCAGCCTGATGAACTCCTTGTGTTGCCTCGAGACAAAGTTCACTGCTGCGTATTCCAGCAAGGCAGCAAACACAAACAGGAGGCACACGGCCATCCAAATGTCAATGGCCTTCACATAGGACACCTGGGGGCAGACAAGGTCACAGCCGTCAACAGCCAATCAATGATGCTAATGGATAACCCGTGGGTGCTTCACCATCTAACTATTACTCAGCTTCCTCTGGCACGTAATGACACACATGTTTGGGATTGCAAAGATTTCTAATGAGTCAGTGGGATGTGGGCCGTTGACACATAGCCATGAGACAGGTCACTGCTCGGACTCGAGGAGCACCCCAGCCGAGTCATTCTTGAGAGGAGAAGTGTCACAGCAAATCAGCAATGCCCACTGAGCAAGCTTTGTGCGGAAACTTCACTCAAGTGAGCAGCAGTTTGCTGACTGTTACAGATAAATACATACATGTGTGGCAACACATGAAGCAGCTCAGCCATGTTTTAATCCACACTTTGACTGAATTACAGCCTCAGAACTCCAGAAGTCCACACATTTTCACTGTTAATACACCACTTAACATCTGCCGATGAGCTTTTCTAATAACCTTTAGGGTATTACCAAAAGAAAAAAAAATCTGAAAGCAAACCTAACTTTTCATATTTCAAGACATTTTATTTTTGTGACTACAGTGTGCACTTTAAACCTGCTTCACTGTATTTTTTGTTTATTAATACTATTAAAGAGGAGGGTTCATTTGAAGGTTTTGATATCGTCTTGGGGCATCGATGAGAATGCAGAACAGCCAAGCAGCCAGGAGACTTTGAAGTTCTTTGTAGGAGCAATCCGTTAATTTATGTAAATCACAAACTTCATTAAACTTTCGTGGAAAATTAAAAAAACACACATGGGTTGAATATGGAAGAAAGCAAATACAATATTAGAACTTAAATTCAATAAATCAAATCTCACGTCCATCTAAAGAAATAAAGATAATTCCTAGTTAAAGATATTAAAGGCTAAATTAAGTATCAAACTAAACTAAATGGACGTGGCACAACGACAGAGACCAACTCCTTACCACAGCTGCTGCCCCGTGCAAAGGTGAAAAGGAAGAGTGAGAGGGAGTGCAGTCCTTAAATAGTCAGCGAGTGATCAGGAGTGATGTGGTGCAAATAATTAGGTCAATGAGGAGTGACAGAGTGAACCAAGAGAAGCAATGAGTGAGGCAAAAACAGGAAGTGAGGTAAAGGAAGTGAGGTAACGAAAGAGGAAAGTAAATAAATAAATCTTTGGTACAAATACAATGAATTGTATCAAAGCAACCTGACGCAAGGATTTATATGTTTTTGTGATTTGGTGCCCTTGCATATTGCATATAGCTGTATACATGCATTTGTTATGATGACATCACTCATGATCAAAAACTAGCAGGTCGACAACTTTGCTGACACATCTTTCATCAAGCATGTGTAGTAACAACAGAGATAACTGAGCATCCGCTAAATTACTTTTAGTCCAATAGCAAGAGGGCAAACTCTGTATCTGTCTTTTGAAATCACAACATCAAAGGGATGCACCAACTTCTTTTTTCTTTTTTTTTATTTGCCTCCCTCCTGAGTTCCAGACAAGAAGATAGATCCCATTCTTTGGACTGTGCGTGCAGTAACAAGGAAGAGACGGGCAGAGCTCACCCTTCCCACTGACTTCCAGTGTTTGAGCTAAGCTAATTAGCATTCTACCTTCTTGTCTGGAGCTCAGGAGGGAGACAAATAACAAAAAGGAAAAAAAGTTGACGTATTCCTTTAAGATGTGGAAACAACTGTGGTCAAAATTATAATGGTTACGAGCTTTGTCACCAAAATATAAACAGTTGTTGTTTGGTGTATTTTCAGATACAACATCAGGACGCTTTTCATAATTTTGCTCCCTCGAGTTTCCCTTCTTTGGCTTGTTTCTCTGCATCCTGTAACCTGATTCTGTTTTTGTGTCTGCCAGCCTCATCAACTCACCAATTCAGCTAACTGCAAGCTTGTTTTTGTCATTAAAGTCTCTTCACTTCCTCTGCCAGCTTCTCTTTGCTTCCTTTTCAGTCCATCCTGCTTTTCCAGCTAAAATTGGGACATTTACAACATGAGGTTGTATGGCAACAGTCTGTTGTTTCTTCATGCCACCACTCAAACAGTGAAATATATAACTGAATTGATAATCATCAGATAAACTTTCCAACAACTCTAAACAGTCCTGTGTGCTGTTATGACTTGTTTATTTACTATGTTATGTTATCTTAAACTCAGATTAGCACTTTATGTAGTACTTTATGTATTTCCTCTGCTGCTGTTTACTGGCGTGCATGTGCCCTGCTGTTAACTTCAGTAAGTATTTAAGACCAGCTGTTGTCTGTGGTTGCAAATGTGGGATTTCGCCGTCTCCTGGAGCACGTGGAGCCATGGTCGCCTTCTCAACACTTACCGACACAGCTCTGCTGGCCCTTCACAACAAGCTACGTGACCACCTGCTAGTCCGTTTAAAACACGCGTCTTCTTTTTTTTTGTTTACCACAGACACATGGAGTTCGTGTGTTTGTCCGATGTCACTGCTTAGCTTCACTGCACAGCGGGTCGACTCCAGTTTTAATTTACAATGTGTGACCTTGAACGCTCAGCACTTCCGTGAAT
>JAPQLA010000025.1:17306254-17330893 GCA_029822935.1 Naso vlamingii | reverse complement strand
CAGTGTTTGAGCTAAGCTAATTAGCGGTGGGCGAGCTCTGCCTGTCTCTTCCTTGTTACTGCACGCACAGTCAAAAGTATGGGATCCATCTTCTTGTCTGGAACTCAGGAGGGAGACAGATAACAAATCGAAAAAACAGTCTATCCATTAAACAAAAAAAAAAGTTTTTAATGCTGCAACACTGTGTAACACATAAACAGGGAATAAAAAAAGAGTCTCCACCTTCGTTACTTTTGGAAGTGTTGCAATTTTTGCCTCCAGTGTAAAGTATCATTAAAAGACTTCAAAGCACACATTTGCTGCTTTATATTTCCATCCATATTTTCCAAGCTTTCACCCATTTTTATATATTTGTGACCTGCCTTTGCCTGAGTGTGCACAAACATGCAGTAGAGGCTGTGTGATCGGCAGTTCAGCAATCTGCTGCAATTGTTGTCAAGAGGTCATGTATTGGTGGGATTTGTTTGAATTGCTTTCCTTTTCTTCACTTCAACTGGCAGAAATGAATCCAAACCTCCAAAATCACACAAACACATTTTCTGTTTATTATGGTCACCAAATTCATGTTGATCATGTAAATTAAAGTGCAACATATTTGATATTTGCATAGAAAACATTATGCTCATCATCTGAATATTAAAAATGCTGCTCATTGTCAGTAAAATTCAAAGCATTTTTCTAAATATGCATAAGTTTTCACTCCATGTAAATGAATTTATTTACCAGTAGCTTCTCAGAGTTACATCTGATTCTCTTAAAGCATGATGAATGAATGACAAACAGTTGATTCTGCAGCTCCATCAAGCCCCTGATGTCATTCTACAACTGGCCACCTTCATACTCTCATCTTGAAGTTTTGTGAATTCATTTTTGAGTACCTGATGCTGTACAGAACGCTGCCATCTTGGAAAATCCGTAGCAGCTTGTTATCAGTGGTAACCTCGTGGAAATTGGCTCCTTTCTCATTTGCAAAGAATAAATCTGGTTTCCAGATAGAGTCCAGCATGGATGGATCCAGATCCAGGGAGTCATCGGGGTATTCGCTGTACGCCAGGCGAGGATCATTCCATTTTTGCCGCAGAAATACATTGAGCCTGTAGTCCTGTGGAAGAGCTCAGGGTAGTTAATGGAAAATATGTCATCAGTGAAGGTTTTAGTGGAGATGGAGAGGTGAGAAGTTGATCATTCTGCAGTGGGCGTTCTGAGAATGATCTGTTACTGGTTACCTTTTCTGTGCTTTTTTAACATGCGTTCGCTGATTTTCCACAGTTTCTTTTGAATTCAGAAAATTGATTGATTCTTTTTTTTCTTTATTTCTTTTTCAGACAATAAGTGGTGTAATTGAAAACTGTTTCTGTAAATCACAGTAATGTTTACGTATCTCCCATTAAAATGACAGTTACTACAGCTGATCCGTCTTTGTAATGCTACAGCACCGGTTCCAGATAATAAAGGCATCGCTCTTGTTGAAATGCCGATTCTTCCTCAGATTTATCTGCTTTTCCTTCAGTAACTGATCAAATAAAATCGCATACTGTTGGTGCTGCCGGTGAACGGAGGGGTTGGCAATGCAGGCAAGGCCAAGGACGACTTCTGAGCACAACAGCAGAGCCCGCAGCCAGCTTATAATTAAATTAGAATTCTAATCCGTGCAATTAATTCAGAATTTATCTGTAGGCATGGTAGATTCTTCCCTTTTCTTGCTTGTTTACTTCATTTATCAGAATATAAAACACGCTTCACCAGTGTGTACAATGACATCATTAGCGCTGTCGTACTCTGGGCTGACCTGACTGGAGGTCCCACCCTCTGGGCCTCCCTGAAACAGTTCGCTGCAGTATTGTGCTGATACAGCAGCTACAATACTGTAAATGCAGACTTTAGGACAGACATTTCTCCCTGAGCCCCTTGTCCTCTCTCTCTCTCACACTCCTTTTCATTGACTTTCCCAATTTTTCATTTTAATTGCAGAGTGGACAGTTCATTATCAGCATGTCAGTGACCCGTTGGTCTCTGAAGGTTGCACTGTTATGCTCCGGGAAACAAAGAAATGAGGGAACAGCTTTGGCACTGAGTGGATTAGCAAAGACATTTGTGGGAAAGAGAGGATGGGGTGTTGCAGAGGGTCTTGAAGGTCTTCTTACCATCGTAGTTTCTGTGATGGACCCAAAGCTGTTAATGAAAATATTACAGGTGACATTCACAGGTGGACCTGAAGGGAAAAGAAACAAGACTGCAGTCAAACATCTTTCCCCCAACATTCATCAGATCACAATGCAAATAAGCTACTATGAAAAACATATATCTGATGTGGGTTTCTTCATCACTTTTCACATTTATTCTCCTTCACTATACTTTGAATCCTCAGACAGTTATTGTAACTGACAACGTTACCACAACTCAAGTCATGCCAGCTTCAGTTCTGCCTGTTGTTTAAAAGCACTCTAAGAAAGTCTGTGTCTTTCAGGCCTGCCACTTCAAGTGTAATTACAGCTCGCAAAATCTCATTTACTGAAACCAACCGAAAAAGTTTAAAGAGAAAAGACTGACGAAATGACAGAGTGTTGCAGTGCTAAAACAAAACTGCTAGGAAATTCACAGAGGTGAGTCTGGTCTTATTTTGATGTCAGAGTGCAATCCTTTTGAAAACTTATGTTGAAATTATGTTTAGATGCTTCTGCCCTGCGAGAACGAATGCATTCAGTGAAAAACATCATCTGACTGAAGTTTTTAGTCTCTATTTGTTTTCCCCACAATATCCTGGAATTAGCTCTCACAATACATTGATTCATTATCATCTCAGCATGGCAGTGATTGAGTTTAGGCACTCGAAGCTCCAATCAAGTTAGTTAAGATTGAAGTCTTGGCCTAATATTGAGAATCAGCAGTGACTTGAAATATGACAATGTACGTACTAACAAACAAGCTTTTCTTCACCCTGACCAAAGTGCCTTTGATGCCTTAAACCAGAGCTTTTCAAACTGTGAGGCAGAGATACTGCAGGTGTAAGTGACACTGGTGCGTGCTGGTGAAGTCAGTTTTTGTAGTTTGGCTCATTGATTTTGCCTCCTTATCAACATGGTCAGCAGACAGAGCAGCAGCAGCCGTGACACACAGCTCATGGAGACAATTAAGGCACTTAGAATATAACCATGTGAACATGATATAGATACTGTGAACCTGTCTAAGTTGCATTTTCTGAAGATATCCTCATCTGTGTTATCCATCACCAATAAACATCCATAAATCTGCTCAGATATTGTTAAAAAAACTCTCCTTATACTCCAGACCTTGCCTGAGAATCATCTTGTTTTAACATCAGCTGAAATCCAACCACGGTTTCTGACAGAACAACACAGAGCACAAACACATGAGACTGGTCAGCTGTTTAGCTTTCACAGCACAGATCTGTTGGTCTTTGTTGTGTTTGCTTGTGTTTGTACTTTCCACTGGATTTTCTTGAGGGGTACTGTGATGGTCTGCTTTGGCATCCACTGTACCTTTGAAGTTGGGTCTGATGCGAGCATCATATCCTGACGTCTTCCCCATGAGCTTGTCCAGGAAGTCAGAAGGCGACAGCTGTGGTCCTGCCCTGCCGGGGGGCTTTATCTCCTCCTTACAGGAGCTCAGTCTGACATTACCAAGGGAGCGAGGGAGGGAGAGCGGGAACAAATACAAAGAGAAAGGAAAAACAAAGATTTGGGTAACAGCAGAGCAGGGGATGTAGCAGTGGGGGTGTTGGGAGAAAATGAGAATCCATCAGAGTGAGAAGCCAACAGCCATCATGAAGTCATTCATCAGCAAAAAAAAAAAAAAGATGTGGGTGGGGAATAGAGGGTGAGAAATGATGACTGAATGGTCGCCTCAGTTGGCAACTAAAAGCTTATCTGTTTCGCATCATGTCTGAGGTTTGTCATGGTTGTTGGGACGAAACTACAAAGAGGCAAAACAGCCTCAGAGGTAAACTTGTCGCTCTCCTGTGCTTCCCTCTGCAGGGTAAAGCTTGACAGATTGATGGCTCAATTGTAACGCTGTGAATGTCACACCGGTGAGAGGAAGGAGTTCATACAAGCTCCAGAGAGCTTCAGGCAGCCACTGACAGGAATAACCAACAGGCCTGAGTGAAAGAGGAGAACGGAGAAAGAGAAAATTCTACAGAAAGAGCAAAGACAGAAGGACACAGACAAAATGCTTTTGAAGCCAGCATGGCCTAGCTCATAGTGGCTTTGATTTCCTGCTGACCCCCGCTGCAGTACAGCTGATTGCACCGCACGCTTCTGAGACAACTCTTAACAGTTCACGATCTGTCCTGAACTGAAACTCTGGCGTCTTCAGTCCCCTCCGAGGAACAGCTCTGCTGATGATCTGTGTTCTCATGAGTGTGAGGCCAGTCGCTGATCCACCAAGCTAACGGCCTTTCAGCTGCGTTTAAAGTCACATAAACTGCAGCGTCAGGGGCTGCAGGATCAAAGAGTTTGTGGAGGATATTTTTGGGGTTTCAAGCGTAAAGCTGAGCTGATCCAGAGAGATCTTACACTTCAACAGTGCAGGCACAATTATGAATCGTTCAGAAGTTATAGTGATGACCACCATTTCTCTGTGTTATAATCACAAAGTTACAAATAAATGTGCCAATGCATTATAAAGTGAAATATTAGCCCCTGCAACAGGAAATGCCATGCACGACAATCACTGCCTTATCAATGATCCAACTGTCCCTTTAATGTTACTCAAGTTGAGTATTTGTCCACAAAATATTTTAGAAACAGGACCTTTGAGAGGGTTTAAGTAAGAGTTCATTTAAATTATTCACTGTTTATTCTCCGTTATTGCTCTTTGACAGACCTACATGTAATGTGTCCTTGTTCATTCCTCAGTAAAGGTTCCCAGTCTTCAGTGTAAACCAGCATGTTGTCAATACATGATCTGAACTGACCGAATCTGTCGCTCCAAGTCTGAATCGGATGAATGCAGCCTTCTGTTTAAATCAATCAAAAAATAAGAGTTTTGTGTGTGCAAGAGTCATTTTTTCCTTTTTTGTTCTTTTCACAGCACAAAACAAACATCTTTAGTACTCTCAAACGTGCAGCATGATGAAACAAAATGATTTGTATGGTTAGGTATAACTACTTGGTAAACTATTTGATTAGGGGAAAAATATTTGACAGCAAGTTTTACTATTTACTTTAGGGGAGAATGTAACCATGTAGATTCCAAATGTGTAGTCAGTTTTTTTCTTTAAAGTTTTTGGGCTTGAGAAGAGAGGCCGTTCGCCAGGTGAATCCCGCCGCTCATCTCGCAGCAGCAGCTCGACCCCTGTGTCATCACCCCAGAGACAACCTCCCTCGCTAATTCAGTTTTTGGACCTTGGTATTTCTAAAACCCTGTGTATGGCTCTGGGCAGAGGCAGGCTAGCACTTCCCATTGACTACCAGTGTTTGAGCTAAGCTAATTAGCGGTGGGTGAGCTCTGCCCGTCTCTTCCTTGTTACTGCACACACAGTTGAAAGAATGGGATCTATCTTCTTGTCTGGAACTCAGGAGGGAGACAAGTAACAAAAAATAAAAAGTTCATGTATCCCTTTAAGAATTTGATATGGAAAAGTACCAATTTTTATCACTACCCATCCTATACTTTCCATCTCTGGAGCCATGCTGCTCGTACTGTATGGCTGAAACTAATACAAACACCCAGCACCTTTGTTGGTTTTTCCCAGTGGAGCTGTGCACATATCTCAGTCTTTCTTAACTCTCACTGGATCTCTGACTCCACACCACTGCTTCTGGCTAAAGTCCACTCTGTAGTGTTGCTGATTTTACAGTATAGTGGTACCCCTTTCATCCGTTTTCCTTCTCTTACACACACACACACACACACACGCAGGTACAAAGGGACATGGATTTATTATTAGACTGAGAGTAAGCCATTGATAACAAACTGCCTGTCTTAGGTTGGGCTTGTTTTACAGACCTAAACAAAACAATAAAATATCCCGCTGGGTCTCAAAGTGTGATTTTCTCCGACAGGTTGTCACAAGCGTTCAGAGACAAATGATTGTGACAATAAACTGTGTAGTTTTCAAGAACTATCGGTGCAAGAAGAATGAGGCTGTAACACAGCTGAATGTTCCAGCAGAGATTTGCTGAATGCATTTTGACACAGCCAGCTAACCAGAAAGAGGCTCACTGCAGTCAGGGCTCTCAGTCTCACCACGACTAACACACATCAGACAAGGTTCATTTCTTACTCATACATTTTATTTTCAGGAATACCTGAAATCAAAACTGTTAGCCAACATACATTTCTAGGGAAGGCTGGTCGAGTCTAAGAGAGCTGGATGTCTGAAACCTTGTGTGAGTCATTTTTTGCTTGTTGATGCTGATAAACAGCATGAAACAACAACAAAGAGTCCTCTTATTGCTATACATCGTGAACTCATCTAACTCAATGCTCTAGTTGTAGTAGCCTTTGCATTTACAATACAGGATGCGCTCTTAACTTACATTGAGGTCTTTGTCAGTGTTTCTTTCTCACTAATTGGACAATGTTCTCATGAACAATTATTGTCTACATATGCAGCATTTTTTTGTTGGTCTGGTAGCTAAATGATGCTCAAATTTTGGGCATAAAAATCCTTTAAAGGATTTATTGTAACATTTATATGTAGAGGAATACTTTTAAAAAAGAATACATCCACAGTTTTTAGAAAGGTGGGAAATAAATGCACTGAGTCTGATAGTCCACCTGCTGACACTCTGCAAGTCATCAGTAGATATTCAGCTGCCCGTCAACAGTGTGTCAGTTCATTTTTAACAAAAGTGTCTGTTGATTGTCAATGTTTTGTTGCAACAGGTTATAAATCAATAGTCAACTATCTATCTGTACATTGAGTCAACATAATCTGAGATGAAGTAGTTTGTGGTCATATGTTGTCTGATTCTTCAGATAGACCCTTCTCTGATCTGTAGACTGCTTGAAATACACCTTATATTCAAGTGGCAGTCGTCTGAATGCATATTACTCATCTGTTGAAAGAACTTTGTTGAATATTAACTGACACACTGTCAACATGCAATTACGTGCCAACAGACAGACTATCAAAATAAAGTATTACCATGTATTGCTGTTAACCTCAAAATTATTTTGTTTACCTCTGTCGAAGATGGCCAAAGATCTGTGAGTCAGTAGCATAATGAGGCTGGTACCACGTGGTCTCTGTGTCATCAGTGAACAAGATTCTCTGTGGTGATGGTGTGAAGTCGTCTGTAGGACTTTAAATTTTGAATTTGTTATTTGGAAGCACTGTGATGCGGAAGCCAAGGGCGGTCATGGTCACTACTTTTTTTTCACTTTGTTATCTTAAGATCATAAAATCATCATCTCATTATCACGGGATAACGACTTATGATCTCATAATGAAAGGATGGTCGACATCTTTGATTTTTACAAACACAATGTTTTCCTGATGATCATCACATTGCAGCTGTCTGCTCTACCTGCAGGAAACAAAACCACACATTTATACCTTTATTTCCTGTTCAGTTCTGAATCCTCCCGACAGTGGCAGAGATCTAAGGGACAAATCTGTGTGATCATGAACCAGATGCTCGCTTTCCATTTCTCCTAATTTTCCTGTGATCTCCGGATGAAGGCTCAGTATAATGTGATAACTAGATAAATTATCCCATTATCATGGGAAAACAAGCTGTTATCATGTGATAATGAGATGATTTCTTCCTGATCTTGAGATAACAGAATGAAAAATAATAGTAGCAACTATCGGTTTCCATACTGGGATGATGTGGTAATGATTTCTTTTGAAATATTTATTTCAATCACACACAAATGATGTAATTCAAGCATTAATTATCTGCTGCATCTTCGAGTACACATATTAGAGATGTCTGTTTCTCATTTATTCAGCATTTCTTATTGGGAACTTTAAGCACAGCAGATTATTTTTCTTGCCTTATGCTTGTCATAATCACGCTGGTTTGTAGAGTGTCTGCAGTGAGCTCTGCAGCTGAACTTCTCACCCTGAGCTGTGGGAGGAGCTGTGGCTCTCTGCTGTGCCTCGGGGCTCACATCACCTCTCCATCATCCTCATGCATTTCAAAGTGAGTGCCTCTCTGAGGTTCAGTATTAGGTTTCTTCTATCATGGGGCAGGTGAATGAAGAAAGAGCCCGAGTCCTTTTAGGAGCAAGTTAAAAGGCACAAACTCATTTAGGAATTTATGCCTGCAGTGATGGCTCTTATTTGAGGTGCAGCGAGGAAAAAAATGTGATGTCTTCATTGGCACACTGTTTAATTCAGCATCATGCAGTTGTATTTGAACGTTGAGTCTTTTGAGGTTAATGTTCTGTTAAACAGTAAAATCATATCTACAGTTTCTGGTGACTATAAAACTACAAGTGTAAGTGCACGTGGCTCCTCAGGACCCTTCAAAGTGAAATTTTGTGGCTCTCTGTCTGAATGATTCAATTATTAAGCTGCTCTTTGCTGACATTTAATGAGCCTGACCTTTTGCTTCCCACTACGTCCCTTTCATTTGAGCATCCGAGCCAGACTGCTGTCTGGAATACGAAACAACTCTTTCTTTCCCTCCTTTATAGAGAAAGGTTTGGGTGTCACTCTCTTGTTAGCAAGTGACTTTATTTGGCTGTGAAAGTGGAGCTGAATCAAAGCCAAAACACACTCTCATACACACACTTTTAGGTCATTCAAACAGCTGCTCGAAAACGATTGAGTCGTCTTTTGATATTTCAAGCCAGCAGGAACCACAGTGCATTTTGTGTGCAATAATTCACTTTTTATCCATCTCCCTCAGGAGACGCCTAAGTAAACATTGAACACTTCTTTTGATTTGGCTTCCTTTCCCCATACACACTGTACTTGCAAAGTGATAACACAGACTTAACGATTCAGTCCTTTTATTCTGGATGTTTTTTGTAATTTTATCCTCTTGTGCTCACACACACTCAGTCCAAGCAGTTTACAGCCATGAGAGGGAAACTCAGTAATGACCAACCACAGATCAATCATGAGAAGCTGCTGTATGTGCAACTCATTGAAAAGCTCCTCTGCATTTCGTTCTCGTTCCACCCCAACAGGCCAACAGCAAAAAATTTCAGTCAGCCATTAATTTTAATCAAAGCAGGTTTACACATGACCAACAGCTCAAGAAAACAGCATGTAGTCATTTTCTGCAAACATGGATGCATGAGCTCCACAGAAAAACACTCCTTAGAAAATATGCAGGTTTTTATCCATGGACATGGCAACCAACATGGTTTAGAATATATGTTTATCCAAAATAATGTATTTTTATTTTTATTTTATCAGGCAGTTTCTTGAGATTAAGATCTGAATTGTTCGCAAAACACATTAAACAGACAGAAACAACATGCACCAGGTGAATAACAAGAGGTTCTTAGAGAACATCAGTTAATAAGGCTTTAAAATCCCCAAGGGATGAAAGTGGAAATGTTCAGTTCATTCTGTTTTAAAGGTGCTTTAACTGAGGCCAGTGATGCCAACATCAGTGTGAACATGAAGGAAATCTCATGTGAAAAAGGTTCTTCATCATGCACTGAGCTTCTGTAATACAATACAACATAAAGCACATGCTTGTTAAGTTAACCCATCGTCAGGCAAGAAGTCAATGACAGTATGTAGTACTATATAATACTTCACTATATGTCCAACGTTTTAAAGATGTTTTGGTCTAAAATTTCTACACACCCCAACTAAGTGAAAATTTTGAAAAAAAAATCATGGTTATAGCAAATAAACACTTTTGAGGGATTAGAGAAGACTAGCTTTCATCCAGTAACAACAATAACATCAGTCGTCCCAGCAGGTCGCCCAAAACAACTTATTATCATGTGCGTGTGACACCGCCCTCTAGTGGTAGCAGTAAATATGGCAGGAGCAGAGGCAGAAGTGAAAAAATAAATAAATAAATAAAAAAAACAAAAAACACTTCTGACTTTAACATGGGGATCAATATCTGCTCTCCTTCTTCCGATCGACCAGGAACTTTTTTTTTATACTGACAACAATCTTCACCAAACCTTAACTAAATATTTATTGTAGCCACAACAATAAAGGTCCCATCCTTTAATCCACTGGTTCCCAAAGTGGGGGTTGGGACCCCCGGGGGGTCGCAAGATGCCTTCCAAAAAAAAAGAAAAAAATAATTAAAATAATTAATAATTGTTCTGATTATATACTTTCTTAAATTGCCTTTCTATAACATTATGGCCGTCAGGCTGTTGTTTTTGTGTTGTCTTAATGCCCATGTAGACCTAATAGTGTGTTTGCGTGGCTGTGCACAACGTTACATGCCACCTCCAGGCTCGATGGGGGTCCCCAGTCTCTGGCACCGTTATTTTGGAGGTTGTGGGCTGAAAAATTTGGGAACCCCTGCTTTAATCTAAATTACAAAGTTTCCCTAACCTTAATTACATACTGATAATGAACCAAACCAAAATCTCTCCAAAACTTAAAATAGTTTTTGTACCCCATCCTAAACAAACCTAAACCCACAGCATTTTTTGTTGTTTTATTTACAGGACTCGTGAGCTTCACACCCTGAATTTCAGGATTACAGCATAAAGAACACACGACTTCTTGCACTGAATGAAGAATTTCAACCGTACATGCAGAATCATCCAAATTCCTTTGGATGCAGCTGGTGTTTGAGATGCAAGTCACAAAGTGTATGATGATATGAGACATACTAAATCCCCTAATGATAATGATGAATTCTGGGACAAGACAGCTTAAACAAAGAAAAAAAGGCAACCAAACTGAAGGCATAGTATAATTTCCAGTGTAATGCATCATTTAGTTACAAGGAATAAATAACCATGTACAGAGAGAGAGCAGAAGCCAGAGCTGTCACTATGAGTGCAGCACATAAGGCTCATATGTGTGAGGACATAAATGCACTGTGGGGGGGCACAGGACTATGAAAGGCCAACATGTCTTTACATCTGCACAGTTCCCTGCTTCCTCTGTTCCTTTTTATCACTAATTAAAACGTCACTATACATTACACATATGGAAAATAGGACTGCAACTAACAATTATTTCCACAATCAATCAATCTGCCGTTCATTTCCCCGATTAACAGTTTATTTTTATGAAATATCAAAAGTGTTAAAAATGCTCATCTCAGTTTCTCAGAGTGTGACGTCTACAAATGGCTTCTTTCACCCAAACAACAGCCTAAAACAAAAAGCCTCTTCATTCTCATCATAAATGGAACAAAAAAAAGAGCAAATCCTCACATTTAAGAGGCTAAAGCAGACTTTCTTTTCATCTTTTTATTTAAAAAATGACTGAAAAGATTCATCGATTATCATAGTTGGCCATCAATTTTTTATCAAATAATTTGTTGCAGCTCTAATGAAGAGCCATAAATGTTAAATGCTTGCCTTTACATATACATAATATAAAGTTTATTCAATCCACAAAAGTGCTTTACAGGTTTTGAGTAGCAGCAAGATGAATTTTTGTCTGATCATAACTGATCAAATTGATCTCCAGTCCCAGTGGATGGGATGGGATTCAGTCCATGGAGTGGGAAACTATTCTGCTAACTGCTTTCGTTAAGAAGCTGGTGAACGGAAAAGATCACATCACAGTGTGACTGTTCACTGGTTTCCTACGAGGAAGCATTGATGGAGATCAGAACCATTGGACATCCATGTGTGAATATACTAACCTTTACTTGCCATCAGCAAAATGAGAACAGAACAAAACTGCCTGTTGAAACACATGGCTCTCATTTCCTACTTGTCCCATGACACCTGACATCCACCTGAGCCTTACTGCTCTCAGAGCCGAGCTCTCGCTGTGAGGTTGAACGCAGAGCTGCTGGACCATCAACACAACTTCCTGTCAGAATAAACCACTCAAACAGACTCGTCCCAGTGACAGGCTTTGATCAAAATACATTCAGCAGCACACTTTATGGTAATACACTGACATGTCACACTTCACACTGCTGTATATGTGATGGCCCATGGCTACTGCTGGCCCCTTTTGATCAATAGGCTCATTGGGGAATGGGATTTGGAGCACACTGCAATTTAGCCTTGCACATTTATCTTCAATGACGTGACCACTGCCACTCCTGCACAGTGACACCTCCAGGTATGGAAACACGGATAAAGACAGAGCTTCCTGCTGTAGAAACCTTCTCACCGCGCCCGGCTTACATGAGGCGTTTTTCATTATGCTCAGCTGTCTGCTGGCTTCCTTCACTCACGTCTCTCTCTTCATGTCTCCGTGAGGATGGAGCCAAAGCTGCCAAATGAGAAACCCTTGGTTCCACAGTGGCAGTCTTAAACGTTTGTTATTTATGATGTGGTGCACAGCTGTAATGTGAACACCTGTCACGTCACGATGGAAGATTTCAATGTGGGACACACCCGTGTTCCCTCACTCTCTCTGAGAAAAGTCCCTTCTTCCTGCTCCTCATCTCCTCAAGGTGCATTTACACACTCTGTGTCATTTCTTAAGACAATTAATTAAGACACTGAAAACTGAAGATGTTTGATTATTTTGGAAAAATTGTGGAATATTGGATTAATTGTACGAGTGCTGCGTGACCAGTGGCTTGTGGCCGTCCGGGCGGTGGGCGGCTTGGTGTCGGCGTTTCTCACCCGTCCTCCACAGCCCCTCTTCCGTTTGTTTTTGGTGGTAATTTTTGCATGCCCTTCACATATTTATAATTTATGTGTTTGTCTGTTTCTGTTGCTTTGCTGTGTGTGCATGTGTGCGCGTGCATGTGTGCGCATGTGCACAGAGTATGGCGAGTACTCTGGCCCTGTCCCCCCCAACACTGTGTGCGGCTGGGACCGCTCGTCCCTGGCACTCTGCTTCTCAGTCAACTCGTACAACAAGGCGACATTTTGTGAGCAGGTAGCTCTAATAAATTGTGGTATTTTATCTTTGTTATAGATGAAATAAAGCTTGTAATCTTGGGGGAAATGTTTTTGCCCTGTTGGCTTTGTTTAAGCGATCGGTTATAGTCTCTTGTATCGGAGTAAAGAATTCGTGGTCTAGCTGGTATTGAACAGTTATTTAAGAGGCAGTCCCTCCTAAAAAATCTTAAGTCCAGCTATTGCCGCAGCCCGGCCACAATACTAGGGAAAACAACCGATGCATTAAAACAAAATATAACACATTGTATATCAAATGCTTGTGCAACTTTATCTGGATCTACATGCATCAAAATATATGTTTGGATACAAGAAATGTCCAAGTGAAAGATCAGAGAAAGGAAAAAAGTTGGCAGATTAAACAAACTTGAAGCAGCAGCAGAGGACTAATTCCCATCAGACATTGTGTTGTTTACCGTCTTATTTCAAACTCCATCCCCCTCTTTGAACTATTTCTGTTCTCCTCAGTGTTATCTTTGATCTTTTGTTTGGTGGTAGAGCATAATTAGCTCAGCCATGAGCCACTCCTGATGCTAAAACCTACTTCTCGTTAAAGTATATTTAGCTGTCTCAATGCAAACCTCGGGGTTAAATGATTTTGATTAATTCATGCTAACCTTAGAGTTAATCGCAACTCTGTGCCATTGCTCATGCGTGCTAATTTGTAATTCAGTCTTTAATCTTGTGGGAGTGAGGCTTGACATCTTTGGAGGAGCCAGCAGAAATGATGTTTCTGGGCTTGTGCCACAGTAATGACGAGGGAACAATGAGCTGCGGCTTGATGGCAGATTAATGTTCTCTGTGGCCCGTTTCTTCTGCACTGAACTCCAGCCGCCACCCCAGGCTGTTCCCATGCAGCATTAAATAATCTCTGCTCTCTAATACATTCTTACTCAGTGACTTAAAATTCATACTTGTGTGAAACGTAATCTCCTCCCCTTCGTGATTTCACTGTTCTGTCTGCTGTTTGACCAATTGTTCATGATTAAGACAGAAGAAAACGATCCTGCACTTTCTCCAGCTTCTCATTGCTACGTCTGCTGTCAAAATGAAATGACTGAATGAACTGTTAAGCTCACACAGCTCATTCAGCAAATACTCTTTTTCTGAGCTCATCTCAGGAAATACTCCTATTCTTGAAGTGATACTTTACCAACAAAATACTGTTTTGTACATAAATTACTCACCCTTAGATATCTTGACTTGAAGATTTTTTTTTCCTTCCAGCATTCCTCCACGGTAAACATTTTTTTCCCCACTCACTTCATATGCTTTTGCTGTCAGTCTATGGAGATACAGTTTCAAAACATCCAAACCATCTAAAATCGTCCATCCAAAACTCTCAGCAGCATCATGTGGTTTAATCCAAGTCTTCTTTATCATGTCGTAGGCTCAATACTTCCAAAACACTTTGATTTCTGCTAAAAAGCTTCTAAATCCAACACATCTGATCCAATGTTTTCAGTTACTTGTTACGGTTATTCTAAATGTCGGCAAACTCCAGCTTGAATAAATATGGTTCTGCCTCTCTCTGCACTGGACATTTTTACTTGCTTATCCTTACATTCTTTTCTTTTCCCAAACTTGTGAGTGAAGAAAAAGGCTGGTGTAGAGAGAAGTGGAACCATATTTATTTGAGCTGGAGTTCACTGATGTTTAGAAGAACCATAACATGTGACTCAAACTGCTGGATCAGATGTGTTGGATTTAGTGACTGTCTAGCCAAAATCAAAGTGTTTTGGAAGTATTGAGCCTACAAGACGATACGATAAAGAAGACTTGGATTATACCACAGAAAGCTGTTGAGCATTTTGGATGGACGTTTTTAGTTGGTTTGGATGCTTTCAAGAGTGAACCGCCACTGACCACCAGCTCAAGCAGCAGAAGAGAGGGGCTCGCAATTTTGGAGAAAAAACTTTACCGTGGAGGAACGCTGAAGGAAAAAAAAAAATTTTCTTCACTTCAAGATATCTAAGGTGTGAGTGATTGATACACAAAACAGAATTTTGTGATAAAATGTCACTTTAATACTTGGAAATATGAGGATCTGAACATGCAGAAATATAAAAAAATAGAGTTCAACAGTTTACGCTTACTTAAGTTTGCACTGCATGGTAACTCTGAAATAACAGTATAGATTGTACAGTTCAATCTTAGTATTCAACCTATAAATTGGTCTTGTATTGTTACTGCACATTATTGATTTATTGTACTTCGGTCTTTGAAACCATGTAAATGCAGTGCTCACTAGTCAGATGTACTTCAGTGCTTGCTCATTGTGAATTTAAGCTTGAAAAAACATGCTGACTCCAGCAAACCCAGTCAAAAAACTCACAGCAGAGCGACGGGTTAAAAACATCCACCTAAAACAGAATCACAGTTGTCTCATAACTCTACAACCAAAATAGAGGAAAAGCTTATCATCATCATCAACAGCTCCCCAACTCTCCACAACAAAACTTCAACAAGAAAAGAAAAACGATGCTTGGAAAACATTTCCATTTCTCACAGACTTGTGCAGGTAGAGAATATATTTCTGTGTATTTGTGAGAGAGAAGTTGTGGTAACAGCGGTGAAAATGCTGTTAAATCTGCATTATCATGCTGTACAGGGTTTCAAGGATTGTGCATACGTGTAGCTAAAACTACAGTCACTGGTGACAACTGAATGAACAAAAAAGCAAAGGAATACACAAGGGATAAGCATCAAACTATGGAGGAAAAAATATGGATTAACTGCATGAAAAGTGTCATTGCTCCTTCAAGTTAAAACAGTTTGTTTCCAGCAGTGGTGGTTTAAAAAGTAATCTCAGTGATAAACCGGAGGAACTGACCTTTTCCTCCGAGGAAAACTGAATGGAGGCTGGAGCATCGTCCCACCCACCATCCTCCTCCAGATGTCTCTCCAAACCTCTCTGTATTCATGCCACCTTCCACGTCTACAATCTGATATCAGCACGGATTGCCTCCTGTCAGTCTCTGTGAAACAGAGCTAACAGGGTTTCTGATAGAGAGACGAGACGATACTGACTGCAGAAGATTGCTTTTGATGTGTCTGCTTAGAGGCTTGAGATGGACCGCAGCTTTATCCTCATACAGTAGTCGACTCCTCACTGCAGCTTTCGTTCATTTTGTCATGTTCCTCTGCGCTGTAAAGTTCTGAGATAATTGTTTATTTTGTTCTCTTGGATCAAACACATAATACAGCACTTATATATTCATGCAAATGGAATAAAGCCTATACTCTAAATATATAGGTATCTTATCATTTGCACATTCAACACTTGTTGTGTTTTCTGTGAGATATGGTATCTGTTGCCTGCATGTTGTGAACCGAGCTGTAAGTTCAACGCTTGTGTTCACATGCAGGGGGTACAAACACACAATCAAAGCAGAATGTTTCTTTCTCTCATCTTGTCCTCATGTTGTAGTTAAGGCAATGAAATCCACTGATTAGAGAAATAAGGTTGGATTTGTCAATGCCGCCTAACTGGGATGGTAACTGCATGATATAATGAAGCACTACACAGTGTGTGTGTATTTGTGTGTGTGTAAGCCTGTGCATTTCCAGCAGCTGTGTGTGTGCCTCCACAAGTTGCAACCCCCCCCCCCCCCCCTTTTCTATTTTACTTCTAAAGGCCATCTGCACTCTCTGCAGCTGGACTTGGACAACAGTGTGTGTTCAGTGAACATGTAATTAAAGGCCACAGACTGCTTGGATGCGATGATTAATGTCTTCCATTCGCAACATGCACTTATATGAATATGGATAAAGGTGTGAGGTCCCATCAGTGACAGAATAAATCAGATCCTCTGATGGCATATGCTTGTTTTCCTGTTACATGCAGGAAGTTTCCAGCTGCCATGATCTTTCTGCTGTTAGCCATAAGCTCGCTGCCATGAACGGCTCATGCAGTGATGTTTTTCCTTCTATACGTGGTAAAAGTCTTTGGTTAGCCTCTATAACTCTGACCTTCCTCCAGCTACTCCCTCACGGTTATTAACTGCTAACGCTTGCTACTTGTGGAGGAAGTAAGGCTCGGTTGCCTTCTCATTTTGCCCTGCAGGGGCCATAGCACCAGAGCAGTTACTGCATTAAAAGAGAGACATGAGAAAGCCGAGGGCCAGCGGGTGAGTCAGTGTGTGCTGTGCCCCAGTAATGGTCCACCTGTGCCTTAAACCAAAGAATAAAAGCTGCTGTGGTTTAGCTGTCAATCTGTGCAGTGAAGTGAGCTTTCAGCCCAGCCAGAGGTACAGCAGACAGTCACACAGGAAATGGTTTCCACAAAAACACACACACCAGGCACAAGGGACAGCCACTGCACCCGGCGTGACCCATATTTTGGACTTGACAGTGAGGAAAAAGGAGGATGAAGGCATCGCTGCTGGCCTGTTTCGCCTTATCAAGCTGCTGGCTGAAACCAACAGCGTCATGATGAGGCCACGATGGAGCTCGCTCCACCAGGGATTTTCTGAATCATGCACAGAAGAAGCCTCTTAACAACACTTTGTGATCTTCTCTTACTTCACTCTTGCTGCTATTTTACTTGCTGCTAAAGGTAGAGCTTGTTTTTTACCCTTTTAATGAGAATGTCGCAGTTTCGAATGCAATCGTGAAGTTTGTGACAGTAGTACTGATGTGAAGTTCACTTTATCCTTTATTTAAGACAGGTATTATTTTAACTGCGCAAAACAGAATCTCATAAGTTCTGCTCTGCCTCTTTTGTAAGTTTTACCACTTTAAAAATCCCATATCCTTGCTGAGCAGAACATGCATGTATTTACTTATTGACTCAAAAAGCAGAAATTTCTCCCCTAAAGAGAAGCACAGAATTTTACACACCATTTCAGAGAACAATGTGAGCGTCTTGTGGGGACGTTCAGACAAATGAGGGGAGTCTCAGTGGTCAACCACAAAGTGAGAGAAAGAGTCTCACTGCGTCTGTTCAATACGATAAAGAAATGTGTCTCCTGTCCTGTTACGAGTGGTCAGGAAGCTCTGAGACGGGTGTGTGTCCTGAGATAACTGTGAACAAAGTATGGCCATGCATGACTGATGGGCTGTGCGTCACCAGCTACAGAATCTGATAAAATCACATCTTTTGAACATCAAGCCTGACTTCAAGTTGTGTCCTTCGAGGAGACAGGATAAAATGTCAGAACACATTTTTTATGCCTGCAGTGTTTATATTTTGCTTCCAATGTCAGTGTGACTTTAGAATTTGACATCATTAAGGTTGGGCCATTGAAATTTTACCTGGATTACCTTGAACGGCTGTTTCAGTTTGTTCACACAAACAAAGGCTTCAGCTGAATTTTACTGCAAACTCCACACGCGCATGACCCTTTGAAATGTTTTTTGTAAACAGCAGTACGTTTCTGTTTCTTTCATATAAAGCAGTAATATGTCCGAAATCAGCTGAACACTACAACTGCTTTGTACTTGATTATCAATACAGTAAAGTGGAACTGACTTCTTATAGGGTATGAGGTAGATCAGTGAACTAAACAGTGCACACTTACTTATTAGTTATTAAATAGCAAACTGCCCTCTGCTGGACCAACTATGTGATTACACCATTTTAACTCAGGAGTTCGTGCATGTTTTACAGCCTTAAAAGCAATCTGATTCCAACAAATATTACAGAGCATGTACGTCGATACGTTATATCTGCGATTGGTCAATATTGGCTAATAACACTGGCAAACCGATATATCGGTCAGGCCTTAGGATGGGTTCTAAACATTAAGCACTCCGCTGCCATAATGCGATACTAAATGACAATTCAAATTAATTGTAAATATCACCAAAGGTAAGCTAAAAATAAAGCAAAGTCAAAAAAGGTGCCAAAAGCCAATCTTTCCATTTACCATTGCTAAGTCAAGGACCTACACTGGGGCCTGTTTTTGGCCGGACCCCAGAAGCCCTACAAACAAGTTTGTAACTGAGTGAGTGAGGCGACCAAATTTCAGGATTTATTAGACAGTCATTACTCTGTCCTCAATGGTTGTTGCCCTTTACAAAATTAATCTGCATGAACCGTCACCCTGGCAGGAGCTGACATGAAGTGTCCATAGAGAGAGACGGGTGGCGGCTACTTTCCACATATAAATTTAACCTTTTTTCAAACTCATATTAAAGACACCACATACTGACACATCACTTTTTTCGGTCCTGTAACGTGGCTTTGTAGGTTGAAATGTTAGATATTTCTCATCCATATTGAACACAAAGGTAAAGGTCCTTTATTGGTCACATATACAGTGCACAGTGAAATTTGGTCTCTGCATTTAATCCGTCCCTGAGGAGCAGTGGGCAGCCACAGCGCAGCACCCGGGGACCAACTCCAGATCTTAGTCAGTACCTCTGTCAAGGGTATTGACTGGAAATAGACCTACATGCATGTTTTGATGGTGGGAGAGACTGGAGCACCCAGAGAAAACCCACAAAAACACAGGGAGAACATGCAAACTCCACATAGAAAGGTCCTGCCCCAGCTGGGAATCAAACCCAGGACCTTCTTGCTATGAGGCAACAGTGCTAACCACTTGGCCCCCTCAAGTGGCTTGTCTTGTGCCAACTTGCTCATCAGAAACTCAAACACACACACACTAAAGAAAACGCCATTGGGAGCAGCTTGGGGTTCAGTATCTTGCTAAGGACACTTCAACATTCAGACCAGAGGAGCTGGGTATCAAACCACCGACCTTCTGATTGGTAAACGACCTGCTCTACCCTCTGAGCTACAGCCACCCCTTGGCATCTAACAATTGGCAAGAATCTGTTGTTTAATGGGGAGACAAATGCCTGGTAGGCCATTGATTGAATCAAGAAAAGGAGGAAGAGTTCATTAAGGCTCAGGATCTAACAGACTTGCAAGCTTAAATACATGACTCAGCTCAATTTACCAGCCTAAAACTTGACATTTGAGTCAAGCCTGCCATACTGGAATGTCTCCTCCTTTTTCTGTCCATTTAACTACAAGTTATGAAAAATAAGGATGTACGCTTTTGTGTTGAATCATTCATAAAAGGGCTACTGAATAACATCCACGACAGTATCAAGTACATTTGCTACAGAAAAGCCCAGCAGCAAGGACTCAATGTTGAACATTATCTTGTTTAAAATAACACAAACACCTCCTGACAAAATATTTGCTTTTCCTATGAATAAAATAAATTGGTTCAGTAAGATATGTATTTAATGGTCTTTGTCCAAACTGAGGCATACTTATCTCTTTCTCAGTTCTTCACAAAGACAGTGATTACCTGCTTCATTGACAGGTAGTAAAATAATAATCACACAGCAGTTTTACTGCTTGAAAACTGCAGCAACTATTATGAAGCTGAGCACAGATGTAACCCAGGATATGCCGGGGCTTAGCAGCAACACCTTTCAAAGCTCAAAGTGTTGTGTTTTCAAATGTCAAAAAATGGTTTGGCTTCTGTCTGGCTTATTTTTCTTTACCTGAGCACACTATGATATCATTTATACTGCATGTTACCTGTCAAGGGCAACCAGTCATCACATTAATGCGGGGAGAAAAGTGTGCCAGTGATCCACAGGTCAGAGCACGAAGGATTTGTGGAAGAACACGGTTGGTGGTGTTTTACCCTTGAAGCAGCTTTGCACTGTGAAGAAAAGAGTCTCCTGCAGGCCAGGTAATGGACAGAACGATGTCAAACCATCGATACAGAGCTATTTCTGCAGAAACGGAAATACTGTTACGCCGAGGACACACCGGAGGTGGAAGTGCTGCGAAGCGCTATTTCCCATCCAAGCAGGCACCTCGCTGTCCACACCAGAAGCGCATTTCTCTGCACCGGTCAACAAGCTCCTCTGCTCGTTTGCCCCTTTCTCGACAAATATCTAACTCTTTGTGTGTGTGTGTGTGTGTGTGTGTGGGTCTCTGTTAACTGACAGATACATATGTAGACAGGACAACCACACTATCATTAAACAAGGTGTTTTGTTTTGACATTTGTTTTATTTTGAAAATTGGCCGGATTCTCTGTGCCTTTTCTCTGTGTGACTTCCTGTCAAGTACGAGCTGCTCTGATCTGCTCTGTTCAGCTTGACAAATTCGCTCACGGCTCGCAGAAAAAATAGGACAGATGCCGAAACAATTGCTGCAGAGCACTCCGCGCCACGGTGCTCTGCGCTGCTGCAGCGGGCGGTATGGACAGTCAGATTGGATCACATGGGCACCGGACGGAAACTGGCTCCGCTCTGAGGCTCACAGCACGACCGCATCCAGTGTGTTTTAGCTGTTACAGTGCAAAGAGCCCAGAGTCAGGATGTTGAACATTTGACTTCCTCCTAAAAGCAACTCTTGGACAGCAATGCATGTGTTTACCTACAGGTGGTAAGACTGTGATAAGGGCTTGGACATGCAATTTGCTTCTTCCTATAGCGTGTGAGAGTTGTTTGCCATTAATTCATCCTTTGTATGGAGGAATTACACACACAGGACCACTCTCATTTCATGCTCCTGCAGAGCAGATACCTCTCTTACTGCCACTGTGTGGTTTTACCAACACAGCTGTAATCCCCCTCAAAGACCCTCTCCATCCCCTTTACTACCCGAAAAATGCTGCTTTGCTGGCCATGTATGACCTCGACTGGAATGAAACGGAGGAAGAGGAACAATTTGTTTGTTGTCGTTTGGCTTTTATTGTCCCCACAGCTGCGCCTCAGGTTCATGTACCAGCGACCGGGGTGTCACTGCGTGCCATTTCAGTGTGCACGAGCCACACAAAGGCTTTTTTAATCACTGAGCTGTTACATCACAGTGCTCCGTTAGACCTAATGTTGATAGCATGAACAAACATGCTCACGATTCCACCTTTTCTGCAATGTTTTTTTTTTTCCCTCACAACTTTCTTGGACAGGATACTTTGGAAGAGTTGCGTTGCTTGCAATACCTGTATCTAGAACTTCTCATAGTACTGTTAGGATAAAAAATTCTTTTATGAATAAACATGCAAAAGATAAAAAGATAACACTCTTGTCTTTTAGGTGATTGTACCAGTTCTTTCAAAAATAATGTGTACAGTAATGCAGGTACAATTCACAGCTGAGTAAACAAGCAAGTGCCAAGATTATGACGTCACTGTACCTTACACGTGCACGTCGAAACGTAAATGAGCACAAATGAACGGAAGTGGATTCTAATATCGTGGATGCTTCACACACGTCTTCAAACACAGCAGCACAGAAGATCTTTGCAATCTGTACAGTTTCACCATGTTCACCCAACATTAGCTCTGCAGCGAGGAGACATGAAACTAGAAATAAACAGTTTTAATTCAGGTGGACAGTGTCTTTTAACATGAATCCTCTCATAAACTGAACAGTCCTATATTAATTAATTCACAGTTCATTCTCTCCATTGTAGCACACTGGCAATTTCAGCCAAAATAACCAAAATTAGAGCCAATGGCTTTGCTGGAGGTGTAAATTGAACTCTGAGTTAATGATTAATAAGTGCAGTATGCTCTAATACTGTTAGCCTTAGACTGCAGTATTTGGCTGATAAATTACAGGCCTCTGTAATTACTGATTGATTGCAGCACGGTCATTCTTAATGGTTCAGTTAATGTAATTTTGATTCAGTTACGAAGCCGAGCTTCAGTTGGACTCACTTTCTTTTCTTCGAGGTCTGCTGTCTACAGGCCAGACTTCAGTGAAGTTTATTCAGCATGGACCATGTGCTCAGACATAATGACATGATGGAGGCTTCATTATGTTCCCCCACTTCATGTTCTTAATGGGAGAGAACATAATGAGCTACAGCAGAGAACCTCAGAGCCAAAGTGCTGCTCTAGTCAATAAGTGGCCATTTTAATCTGTCAGGGCCACAGAAACAGAGTGGAGAGGTCCACTCCATCGCATTATCTAACCACAGTGTCACATTTTCTGTCTCCCGGATAAAGACACTGACAAAGCATGCTGTGTTAGTTTGATCTGTGCACGGCATTTACGGTAAAAAGATGAGCGGCATAACACCTCCTCAAAAAGCAAAAACAAAACACCTGTTTCGTCACCTGGTGTGTGGCTGCAGTATAGGTCATAAATCCCTCTCCAGAGAGTTCAAACTAAATAATCAAAGTGCATGTCAAACAAATCTTCCCTGAAGGTGGTGTCCGTCATTTAAGTTCCTGTCATGTTTTCTTTTCACTGATGCTGTAAGTTTAGTTTTAAATGAATGTGTCGACTATAACTAGTACTGACAATAATCGTTGACATTTAAAAGTCAAATATCGGCATCATGTTAGAAATACATACAAAATGATAACATCTTTTCTGTAATCATTACTGTTCCTTTCCATTCACTTTGTCACAGTTTATGGCAGCGATGCAGCTTAAGGGCAAACTCACACTGAAAGTCTCATGAGCATCGGAAGCAGCCAGCAGTCACTCATTTTCACTGTATGCTCGTGATGAAGGGCGTCTGTTGCCTTGGCGGCAGCGAGCAGCACAATACCAAAGACCTGAGTGGTGATTTGAGGTTTTTATGCAAATGAGGAGCAACGAAACTGAAGCAGCATCCAATTGCAGATCAGGATGTGATTGTCTTTCCACAGCAAGAAAAGTTCCAAGAAACATCAGTTTCATCTGATTCTCCGCAATGGAAAAGAAACAAATAATTTTGGTCTTCTGTTTCGCGGAGCTGTATGATGTGTCACTGTTCATCCATGGTTCACAGATCCATGCAAACAAATGTCAACCATGTGCCGGTTCAGTTAGGTGAATCAAAAAGTTCACATTTTGCTTTTTGCAATGAATACAGTAGTTAAAATAAATAAATATGATGATCACAACCAAACGCGATATCTGCTGTACTGCTTGAATGTCCCGACAGCTGGAGGGCTGCCAGCGCGATGCCAGCGCTGACAGGCAATCATGAAGCTTCAGGTGCGAGTAGCAGCACCCCCCCCCACACACACACACACACACACACACACACACACACACACACTCAACTTCACATTCACCCCACACTCACATTCTGAATGTCATTAACTTGTCAAACAGGAGACAAAACACAGAATTAAAAAAATTAAATATCAATTTGCCTGCTAGCTTTTATGCTACCTATAATGTTTTTCAAATTTTCTACAGATATAATGCTAATATCATTATTGTGAAGGCCATGACAATAGCATTATGAAAATCTAGTTATTTAATGCAAAGAGGGGGTGTCACCTCATGATTGACAGCTAACCCATGACCGACTCGGATGGGTGAACGGTTCAACCCACCAATCACGACTGCACAGAAGCCAAATAATGTCACTAGCACAAGATAATGGTGTCTGTATCAGGGAAATTCTGGCCTCATTTTTGTCCAATGGGAAGAAGAACGCGGACGTTTTGGGAATCATTTTTTACCATAACTGGTGCACAGAGGGATGCTGCGGTCAGACTACAAGATGTTTTTGTCTGTTAAAATGTTCTCTGTTTCAGATTAGGCGATTAAAAAATTATACATTCTTGCCATGTTGTGGCTGAGAGACATGACATACTACAACCTGGATACTCAACTGGTGGCCCGCGGGCCAAATCCAGCCCGTGGGGAGCTTCCTTCTGGCCCCTGACAGTCGAGGTTTTACCTGGTTCTCATAGTGTTTAAGAATTATGCACTTAATCTTCAATAAATTGGAACATCAAAATTAATCCAAAC
>JAPQLA010000025.1:17274369-17306154 GCA_029822935.1 Naso vlamingii | reverse complement strand
TTAATATAATATTCAAAAAACAAAATCTTATTTTGAATGTGGTGCATTTTTATTGTGGTGTGTTTTATTAAAAGTAGTACATCAACTTCCAACAGTACATTTAAAATAATATTTCTTTATCTGAATATTATATTTAGCTTTCCAAATGACTTATACTCTCAGTCTTTTTTTCTGATGAGGTGTGGCCTCATAGATAACCCCAGCCCCAAAAAAACCACATGGCATATTTGTTCATTTTTGTTGTCACAGTCATGTGGCCCCCGACTTCAAATAATTTCATAGTTGTAGTCTCCTGCCTAATCTAGTTGAATCCCTCTGTACTACACGCTGCTCCCAACCAATCATCATTTGTAGTCTTTGATGATGTGCATCATGTCACCAGAAAGGAAGTCCTCATTAGTGACTTCCAAGGGAAGAATGTAAATAAACACGGCATCCGATGCAGTGTGTATGATGCTTGCTGTCTTTTGCTTGAAAAAGCCTAAAAAAAGACTCCAGCATCAATCTTCTTTCGCCTTGCCATGTTTCCAATAGCGTGCAGCCTCATCTCTTCCAGCAGAGCGCTGTCAGCTGTGCTCCTATTGGTAAACGTCACGGAAGCAACGTAAGCCATCTTGGGAGGTAAACAAAAAATCAAACATGCTAGTTTTTCTGTTTTCTGTTATGAGGTCATGAGGCGTTCGAAATGTGGCGTCGGTTGTCAGGCCATTATGACACACTACGCAAGATAAAATGAAGTATTGTTGCGCCAGATGCTCATTGATCGTTTCTGATCCTACCTGATGCCCCACCTCTCCTGGGCTGGGCTATTATCAAGCTGATGTCGTGCAGTCTGACCCCACGCCACCTGAGCCCTGCACATCTACAGCGCCTCCAGTTCAGCCTTCTGCCTGTCTTCCTCTAAGCGAAAGAAATTAAATTATTTTTGGACTAAACCTTTGATCACAGTAGGTGCAGAAAAACTGGCATTCAGCAGAGTTTGGCCTTTGTCAGTGTTATAACAGACAAGCCTGCAGCACAGACAGACAGACAGACAGACAGACAGACTTTGGCTTGGGACTTTTCCTACTTGCATTGCAATTTTCAGGCTAGAACAGTTTGTGTCCATGAGGTGATAAATTGACTCAATACTTTATTTGACCTCTGGTGTAACTTTTTATCCTGCATGTGTGTGTGGAGTGAGTGGTGTGCACGAAGCACAAAGGCACAGTCAGTTGAACCCTCGTGAATGCATGCCTGAAAGGTTTCTGTGGTTCCCTGCATGACCAACGGACAATGCTGCGTTCTAACGCTCTGCCAGCTTAGCAGTAGCTGGCTACATTTCTGCAGACATTAAAAGTTTTACCCTGAGCTGATGCTCATCAGTTCCACTCCATGATGCATTTATTATTATTCAGTGGCTCAGGGGTTTTGATGTTGGCTGGCAGCACAGAGACATCTCTAACACATGGGACAGCAAATACAGAGGGAAACATTCCAGGATGAAAAATAACATTTTTGAGAGATGTGAAGGACCGTAGCTTCAGCATTCATGGTGTGACTTTTCATTGGAGACAGATACACATCTTGTGGCCCTAACTGCTGTTTTTATCCTCCAGCATCAGCATCTCAGTGAACATTACTGTGTGTTACGGTGCAGTAAAGGAGGTGGTTATGCACATTTTGTATAAAAGAAGCAGAGAAAGGTCATATGCGGTTTGACTGAAATGGGCAGAAACCCATCAGTCATATCTCTCAGCCCGAGGTGTCAGTCTGACACTGAAGGTGTCGGCTTACTGCGAGAGACCATCAGTGAGCTGTCACCGCCACCATATATCCAAACACACATTTAATGCCCACCAAAGCACTGCAGAGATCCGTGTCAGTTTCAGCTTTCTTGTCAGGGATTTTCAGCTATGTTTCTTCACCAACTCCATTTTTGATTAAAAGTTGCTCACAACGAGTTCATTTCATAAATGAAGTGTTGTGACTTTTTCTGCTTGCAGTGACACTTAAAATGCAAAATTAAACCTGTTGTAAATCAACCAAATCCAAACATTCTTAAACGTGTCCTGGATGGAAATTAAAGCTTACAAGCCTAAAAAATTGAAACTCTCTGTTTATCTCCTGATGATTTCTCTTTGTGTTTCCACTCTTGATATTTCATTGATAAGTTTACCACTATGAAGGCTGTGGAGAGCAAACCATCTGCTCAACTCTTGTCTGCAGCTTGACTCTCATTTTTTAGTCATTAACTCACATAAACATCCCATCTGTCCTCTTTTCATGCTTCCTTTTCGTCAGCACTCGCCGCCGCTCTGGTCTGCATACAAGCAAAGAGTGTGGGGATTTCCTGTGTTTTCAGAAAGGATAACAGAGCCCTGAAAGTGTCGCTGAAAGTCTAAGTCAAGTGACATCGCTGTCATCCTTTTCTCACTTGCTGAGCAGAAATTAATAAAAAATTTACCCTGAATGTTGGTTGGGCTGGTTGGAAAGCTCAGTTATCAAATTCAAATTGTCTCAGCAAGCTTTTTTCTAAGGGACAAGCCTCATTTTCAACTCCTTCTGGGTCGTGAAACATTTTAAATGAAGGCGCACAATGTTTGCTTTCCTCTCTCCTCTGTTTACTTGCCTCAAGATATGACTTTGCCGTTGCTGATACTTCTTTACCAGCTGGGACTACCATCAGAATTTAATTAAAAGCTATCACAGAAAGATTGTGTCCTCGCCAAACAACTGAGCCTTTTTAAATTTGGATGGGCTAAATTGTGTTTACTTCTTTCATGAGTGTTTCCTGTGAAGTGATTTTTTGTTTTTTTGTTGTTGTTTTTTGCTTGACAGCTGTTTCTTAGAAAAAGGAAACAGCACATTTTGATACAAGTAAATTTAAAATGAACCCTTAAGAACCTTTTAGTCTTTATTCTCTTTACATTTAAATTGAAGTTTGTAATGCATTTATTTATCCTCAGCTTAAGTCTTTGATCAAAAATGTTTAGGCCAAAAAATATCAGAAAGAGGCACAGCGAACTTCATCTGGGTGTCTTCAAAAAGTCTGCGGTTACCATTAGCTTAGCATTACAGAGATTTAAAGCACAAGCAAACATTTGTGGGCGCACTCACACTAGGCGCACTGTGTCTGAGCACGTTTGACTCCCAAAGTCCAGTTTGTTTGACTAGTGTGAGCGCTCCGTTCCGTACTCAAGCACAGCACGCTTTGTCGGCCCTGGCAAGACTGGAAGAGGTGGACTTTGGTACTGTACGGATGCACATGCACGAACACAGGCATGGAGCGCTGACATCGCTGTGTGACCGAGGCTGGATAAAGAGCAGAAAAATCTGAGACTGTCTTTTAGATTGTGGATACCAGAGAACAATAAAAAAAAAAAAACCATTATTAAAAGATGAAAAAAATGACGGTAAACACACACACACACACACACACACACACACATTTCTAAGGACGTATTTGTGATCCACAGATTTTAGGGATTACTGAAAATTATTGGTTTTAAATTTGCAGTAGATAAGCTGTAGCATGAGACTCTTTGGGAAGCAAATCCACTGCAGCTCTTTGTTCCGGCTCGTGTTTTATTCCGTTTGTTGTCTCTCTCTCTTTAAGTCCAGTTTGAACTGAGTCCAAACGGTTGCAGGAAAAGTTGCAGTGGAGTAAACTGGTCCGTCTCAGCTCGAGCTGACTGATGGTGTGGCTCACAGACACTCTGTTGTTGGCAGAGGCGAGTCAGAGCACAGTGAGCTAATCGGCTCGTACTGACATCACCTGTCACTAAGAAGCACAGCGTAGACCGACCAATCAGGACAGAGGGTACAGAGAGGGTGAAGATGATTTTTCATTTTCTGCGAAACCCTCGTCCCAGTGGCAAAGAAAATCTCATGGTAAAAACAGGACTTATTGGAGATCAATTTAGCAGCAAATTGTTTCATTTTTCAACCACTGTTATACTATTTGATCAGGTTATACATCATAATGACAAAGTTAAGCCAAAAATGTTTGATAATTTCACTTTAAATTAAACTGACAAGGAAACTTTATACTTAACTGGTTATTGCAGGAGTTTTAATAAATACAGCCACTGTATGCGTTTTATACGACATTCGCATTCGATAACAAATGTTATTCCCCTGCGTGTATCACATCCTCAAACAGCCGTACACACAGTTACTGTTTTAAATATATCAACATCCAAATAAAAATGCAAAAACACAATTAAAGCGCTGTCACGAGCATGCCACAGCAACAACAACAGCAAACAGGCGATGACATAACCCTAACCATAAAGCCATTTTTGCCGACCAAAAGCCTGAAAAAATATTTCCACAAGGCTAACTAGAGGTCTAACCATCCGAAACTCTGGCATCAAACGTAAACGATCCCAGCTGGAAAACTTCTGTACAACAACCCTGTTTGTGAACACCTTCATCCTGCTCGCAGTTTTTAAAAATGTCCATTTCTCAGTGACCTAAAACTGTTTGCGGGCATGAAAGGCCAGAATAAAAACCCATGTTCCCAGACCTAAATCCGCAGCCATTTGCTCATCAGTGCTTAAAGATGAGAAGTTAGTGTTCAGAAAAAAGTTAACTTTGTTTCAGGGTGGTTGTCCTCAAGGCTCCAACATGCCTGGCTGACAGTCAGCGAGTGGAGCTTGAGAGAGTCAGTCTCTGGTCAGTGTGGTGTGAACAGCAGCGTTGGAACTGCTCCGCGCTTGTCGGAGGCTTTGTGGCCGATTCAACATGTAGAATTGGTGGTGACTCGAGAGAAGAGAGGGAAAGCCCCTTTAGCCTGACCTGACGCTGTAGTTTCCAGGGTTACATATATTTAGCTCAGCTCTTAACTCGTGCCATTTGTGACTTTTTATGAGACATGTTATCAATTAGCAGCGGCTTTATTTGTAAAGGTGGGTTCAAAAAATGTTGCTTCATCAGAACGATGGTTTGTATATCTGTGGAGAGGGATTTGTCGTGACGCTGGCACAGCACAGATGGGTCTGTTGCTCATTAGCTAGTGTCTTCACCATGTGAGCAGTGCTACTTTTTGACCCAACAGCGGCAGACAAAACACGACACGCAGCCGATCTTTGTCGCAGTTTGTTCTTTATGGGCAGTTTGCGTTGCAGTTTGTGTTAAAGCCTTAAGAGATGTCATTTGGAACAAAAAGTTTTCACCCATTTCTCTTCACACTTACTTGGCCAATTCCCAAACCCTCTTCTTCTTCTGACTTGTAATTTTTGTAGCTAAAAAAACAAAAAAACAAAAAACCTCTCTGGTTTGAAAATAATGCACTCTCAGCCTTGAGCTTTTTGGAGATGAAAACTGGAAAGTTCAGAAGCCTTTGTTCTCTGATTCTCAAGTTTGACATTTTCAAGTTGATCATTTAGCAAGCTGAACATTTTTCCGCACTCCAAATACTGCAGCAGCATATACATCATCTTAATTGGGCATCCATGGGGAAACAAGTAAACGGCCGCTAAACAACAAGACAGACCTTGAAATGCAAATGTGAAGTTGTTTTTTAACAAGGTTCTACTTTTAGGTTGGATTCTCTTGTTAGCCGTGGTGACAGCACATTAAAACAAGTCTGCACACGTCTCAGCAGTAAAGTGGAAAACAACTTGCTTCGTTATGCCGTTAACCGGATTGGAGCATTTCTGCAAGTGTTTGCTTCCAAAGATGAGAGTCACCAACTTGTTTATATCGATAATTCTGTTGCTGACACACTTAATGATGACTTCAGGTCAAGCAATTATCAGCTTGAATCAATTCAGTAGAGTTTGGTCCCCTTAAATCTACCACTCTCATTCACACACACACACACACACACACACAATCAAACATCCAGTAACCAGGATTATGAGGACCCCCTTCCGTCAGATGGTCTGACTCATAGTCTTTCACTGACTGGAGGCGAGGACGGCGGGGATCCTTGATGCGATTCTCTGCCCTTCACTCCACTTCGCTCACAATTTGACCATGAACAGACACACATCACATGACCAGAGGACGTGGATGCATTTGCACAATTTGTGTGACCGCTGTTCTGATCTTCGCATACTGGTGAAGTCTGTGTAATGGATGCAGTATCTCATAATACAGCGAACTAAAGTCTCTCTGTGTATCGGCTGCTTCTTAAAGCAGCTGTAGAAACAAGCTGCTGTTTCAGACCTCACTGTGAACAAATGCACATCGAGCGACTTGAGTTCTGCCTGTTAATGACACCTCACACCAAGCGACAGAGCCTGCAAATCAGCGACAGTAGTACGATACATCAAACTGAGAGATGAAACTTCCACTGAGGGCTCAAAACATTTTTTGGTTCAAATGAAAATGTGTCCGTCACATTAACTCAAAAACTTTTCAAAATAAAAGACCTTCATTTAGTCAAGTCTCTTGTATGGCTGATTGTGTTTGGGCAAATCAACGAACCAAAGGTCTTGCTGCAAATGTGTTTGTGTTGTGCCTGATAAAAGCTGTTTCCCAGGCAAAACATTCGACTTCTCAGAGTGGTAAAAAAAGTGCTGTCACTGATGTCAAAAGATCGGTAACAAATCTGCCATGTCAGAAATCAATTTTCTAAATATTAGGTAATAGAGCAGAGCAGCAATTCTCGGTAACAAAAGAAACCAGTTGACCAACAAACACTGCAGCAGAGAGTTAAAATAAGCCTCAAAAACTTTGCGACAGTCCGCGTCTTGTTCATGATGGAGCTAACGCTGCAGTGGAGAGGCTGATGTCCACAGCTGGAGACGTATTAGAGCCCAGCACTGACACTCATTTTGTAAAAATCTTCTCTTAACTTCTGACAAGATGGTTCTTTACCTGCAAACATTAACCTGAACACATGACTTCTCGTTGCAGTTGCAGGGTTGCAGTTCGATTCATAGCACAGTGTTGTAGTTTATATATGATTCTGCCTTAATGCCAGCCAAACACAACAAGTCAGTATAAAGGTGCCTACTATACTGCTGTGTAATAGTGAGTGTCACCAATATAACCACACATACCAAAAGAAAACAACAGTCTTATTGGCTCCAATACGGTGATAACATTTGACATATCAGAGCTTTGACTGCTGTTGCCAACATGAATGATGGTTTCATAGAAAAATATACTTCCTTCTTTATGCATTTTTATAGTATAATGGTTTATTTTTACTTCAGCATCCAGCTTCAAACTACCTCACCTTGGAAAACAGAGGGGGGTGCAGCGTAAACCAAGGAGGTAACCCATAAACATGCAGCCCAACGACACACACAAAAAATGCAAATCTGGAACAAAATTGTAAGAAGCTGCAGGTAAACTAGAGTAAACTAAAACAATTTTTTTTTTTTTTATCACAAATCAGTGAGCACAGCAATGATGAAAGCCAATGCAACATATCATATTGGCCAGAAATGACACTTTTGCTGATGAAATGCTCAAATGTTGATCAAATATTTTGTAATAATGCTTTTTCTTCCTCAATGAAACATGCTGCGAAAAATCACATGCAACTCAGGAGGGAGGCAGAAATGTTCCGAAAATCAGACGGTGGGTTTCCTTTCACGCTCAAACCAACCTGAAGGGTTGCAACAAAACAAGATGCAATGCTCAGCACACACACACACACACACACACACACACACACACACAGATCCATCAGCCTCTCAGACTGCGATATGAACTTTGTTATTTATTACACCTTTGGTTCCTGTTTCTCATTTCCTCCTGTCGACGACCATCCAGTCCCAAACCTATCACGCCGCAGCAGCTTGTGCACTATTTTACATGACAATCTCTTTTTCAAATCTCTTAGAAAACTTCCTGCCTCCTGTCCCCTCTCTCTCTCCATCTCATCTGCTCTGTCCTATCTGAACCATTTCTCTCCAACTCTCAGCCCCGTCCTCCTCTTTACTAATCTCCCCGCCGCCTCCAGCTGAATGAATCACTCTTTCAACTTCTTGTTCGTGCTTCTCCTCATCCCAGTTTGCTTCATTCCCATTTTCATCCTCCACACCTCCATCAGATTCAGACCCTGCCTTTTCCCTCTCGCACCCTCCCTTCCCGGTGAGCAGACAGGCTGGTAGCAGAGCATATAATTTCTCAGAGAGGTGCTGTCAGTTGACTGCTCTCCAGGCTAAGAGCTGTTCTCCTCGCCCCTGGGTTCATGGAGTCATGGCTCTGTTCCGCTCCAGGATTATGCAGATCTTAATTCCCTTCTACTCACACCTGAAGTTGGCAGGGCATGAAATAAGGAAAGTGTTCGCTGCAAATAAAAGTTTTTGCCACCAAGAAGGGGAGAGAGGAGGAAGGAGGAGAGGAAGGAAAACAGGGGGAGAGAGAAGGGAGCTTGGATACTGGCAGATGTTCACACTGAGTGCGGGAGGAAAGAGGGACATGAGGACAAGCTGAGCAAATAAAGAAGGAGCAGACAGAGGGAGGTGTTTTTTGTTGTTGTTGTTTGTCTATCCCCAGACAAACTGAACAAACACTGACTGGAGCTCGTCCTCTTTTTCTTACTGGAGCTTTTCCCGTTTTCCTTACAACATCCGATCGACTCACACATGCAAACACTTTTCCCGCTGTGCGCAAATGCAGATTCTTAGTATGCACGCATGTCATCGCTCAGCGATTCATTTGATGTTTCCCAATGAGCTGTTTGTTCACGTTATTGGTAAATTGTTAATTACGTCATGAATATCGCATCACACACTTGCGTTAACGTTACGCTTAAACCCTCCTTAAAGCCGACAATCAATCCCGCGACACAAGCGGGAATTCCACAGGTAGTTTGGACCAGGACAGTTTTTCTCTCTCTTTCTCTCTGAGATGAAACTATTAATAATCTGATGCATATGCAATAGTAACTAGTTTGCAGGCAGCCTTACTTATTTTGCATTTGCAAACTGAATCACAGACGGCGATTGTCGGAGTTGGGGAGGAGAGATCCCAGTTTGCTCCGTGCGTAAAATGCTGGATTGTTTATCGTAAAAACACGATCCGTTCGCGTGGACAGCTTCATAACTGGGGTTTTCTCCTTTAATTCCATTTTATCAAACAGCAGCAACACCGGAAAAATGTTAAAGGCAACTAAACCAATTAAAAAAACACGCAATGACATCAAACGAGCTGCATCCAAATCAAGCCAAAAGTGCCTAAAATGACAGATTTGATGAAGACGAATTACTGAAAATAACTCATTCGTGCGCCTCACCTGATAAAGCCTCCTTGGAAAAAGCAAAAAGACAGGACATACAGAATCCGAATGACCTGTGGGAGCATCCTCTGGCTCAAAATCTCTCCTCAGTCCCGGTGAATAACTTGCGGAAAATTAATTTCGGAAATCAGCAAATCCACGGAGCAGCTCGTGAGAGTGGGCTACAGGAGGAAGGCATCGTCTCTCTCAGCGATCCGGGCGCGTCTTTGGGGAAACTTCTCCCCCTCCCACCAAGTCCACGGGGCTGCACACATCCACGCAGTGGGCTCGCTCTCCGCTTCAGGCGGCTGGACAGCAGCGGCCAGTCGGTCACTCAGTGTGCGCGCGCGCGCGTGTTTTTGAAAGGGGAGCGTCGGTTCGCGTGTCAGTGTGTGTTTAGTGTGACAATCCGTTTTTGTTTCCTCATGTATTTCCTCCCTCTCCCTCCAAAAGATTAAAACGAGGTGAAAATTTAAAGGAACCGCAGCTTTTGTTTTGATTGCTGCCTCGTGCGTAATTAGGCTTAATTAGGACGGTGGGCGTGGCGGCTGTGATAATGAGCTGAATATTTATTGGAGATGGTCAGTGTGGAGAAAGGGGGTGAAAATGCTGCTGAAGGGTTTTTTGTGTTTTGATGTTTTTCCTTTTTTTTTTTTTTTTGAACATTTTTGTTGTTGATTGAGTTCACACAGAATCTCTAAATGAATCTAACCTTCAAGATTTGGGCGATTCTTCTGTAATCTGTTATTTTAATAATCTCTATAAGCCCAACCAGCCACCTTAAAAGAGTTTGTGAAGGCATGCATTGGGCTTTAAAGCCACACTTATCAATATTTCAAATGAAATATAGATGAAATGACAATAGGTGTAATGGAAAAGCATTCACTTAATGACAAATGCACGCATCATCACCCAACTTTGCATTTCCCCTCAAATCCACAGAGGGATTCATGGTCAAGATCTAAAGTAAAAATAGAAAACAAAAGAAAAAGCCACAATTTTTCATGGCCTGTGAATCTAGAAACAAGCTGCTGAAAATCAGATTTTAGAGGAGTTGGTTGAGACCAAAAGTAGAGTGAAAACTGCTCTTACGTTCAGAAACGTGACTAAACAAATGCTTATGTTGCTTCATGTCTGCTGCATGTGTAAATAAGCTTTTGGTTACATCCCACTCGTCATATCACCTTTAGAAGGTGAATGATGTGTTCTTGTTTTACTGCCTCCCAGTAGTGGAAAAAATAAATCTGCTAGCAAAGCCTTGACTACAGAAGCTAAAAGCAGCCGTGGTTGCTGCTATCTTTTCTTCATTCTGTTATCATGAGATCACAAAATAATCATCTCATTATCACGGGATAACAGTTTGTTATATAATTATGACAGGATAAATTAATGCTTCATCATGAGATAACAAAACTTGTTTTTCCGTTATAACAGGATTATTTATGTGGTTATCACACAACAAAGAGCCTTCATCTTGAGATCATGGGATAACTATGGAGAAATGAAAGTGAGTGTGTGCTTCATGATCACACAGATTTGGCCCTTCAAAATCTCTGCCACTGTCGGGGAGGATTCATGACGGAACAGGAAATAAAGGTATAAATGTATGGTTTTGTTTCCTGCAGTTAGAGCATACAGCTACAATGTGACGATCATCAGGAAAACATCATGTCTGTGATAATCAGAAATGTCGACCTACTCCCATCTCTGCATCAGCCAGCAGCTGCTCAAATAAAGACCTTACTGTTAGAATGGCACAGATAAAGTCATTATTAAGGCCATGAGACTTCAATGACTTTTGTTATCTTGTGATAACGCATTAATTAATCCCGTTATCATGAGATAACAAGCTGTTATCTTGTGATAATGAAATGAATATTTTGTGATTTTGAGATAATAGAATAAAAAAGACAGCAGAGACCATGGCCGTTCTCGGCTTTTGTACTTCATTATCTCTCTCTCTCTCTCTCTCTCTCTCTTTTTTTTAACATTTATAAAGTTGTTGAGAGATAGTAGGTATTCATTATTTATTTACTGTTTATTTTATGAATAATATCATTTCTATCTCAAAAACTTCAGAACCTATTTTTGGCAGAATATAGACTTTGTGTCTTTATACTCTTATCATCAAAAAAGTCTGACTTTCTCAGATCCTGTGGGGTTTTAAGCTGTGGCAACCAAAATCACTTGGTACTTGGTGTGTAGTCAATAACTTTTTTTTAGTATTTACAAGTAGTTATTAGGCCTTAATGAGCAAATATTTTGTTTCTCATCACTGTACTGTAACACAAATGGGTTCCATCAGAGAATAAATCTGTTTTGGCCATGCCTCGTCACAGGTTATAGATCAGTGTAACTGCACTTTGAGGATCCATTAAAGTCTCTCTGTGTTGGAGATCAGGGGGCAGCTGCACAATGTGACCCATCATTCACTGGGTCTGACCATCAAATTGCTTCTGTTGCTGTCATTCATCTCCTAAGTGGATTCTCTCCAGCAGATCCAGTGTTTCTGATGCAGGCAGAGGTGTCACTCTCTTCAGTTCTCTTTATGTGGGAGAACACAACAGATTAACCTTTACCTTTTACAATTATTCAATCTCCTTGTTCCTCCTTCACTGAAGCGAGGCTATTAAAGATGCATTGGCTTTCTCTGTACTTATGAAGGACTGAAATATCATAACCCTCTCTGGCTTCTCTTTATTCATTTGCAGCAACATTCTCCTGTGTTTGGATCTATATGAGCAGGCAGGCACACTCTAGTATAAGTCAAGACAGATGAAATACTATATTTATTGAAACAGCACACGGTGTCTTGTGGTAAAAGTGTACTCTGACCCCGGTGTAACCTACTGCTTATTCCCCACTGTCATGCATTTCTTTTTATTTTCTGCCAGCTGCAGAAACTTGAGAGGCCCGAGGAGAGATGCCAGCATGTGAAGATCAGGAAGGAGAAGATGTGGTGAGTAGATGTGTGGGTGATGGTGGAGAAACAGAGGAAATTAAAAGATGAGGGTTTCTGTTGGAGGGGAGCTCGAACATGAGGGCATACATGCCCACTGAAGGGTACAGCTCAGTTCAGTTCAGTGCATTACAGTTTGGAACCATAAACCCTGATGTGGCTTACATTACCACTGCTCTTGGGACCAGATCAGTATGCTTGGTATCCCAACAAAAGGGTGCCAAAGAGTAGGACGGTACGGATTGGAAACTCCAGACCGTTGAAATGCAAATAACTGTGTGCTGCACCAAACCGAACCAAACTGTGGCGCTCAGTAAAAATGGGACTGCAAGCCGTTGCGTTTGACCGCTGTCACCCAACAGACATATATACTGTGTGACGCAGGGGTAGCCTAGGACACACACACACACACACACACACACACAACAAATGACCTCCTCTACAATGCTCCCAAACCACTGAAAGCACCTTTAACTTTAACACCGACATCACCTAAATCTGTTACTGTAATGCATCACATAATCCTTGTAATGCCACTTCAGCTCAACAACAGTAAGAATATCGAGAGGACCTAAACTGAAATTACGTTCATTAACTACAGACTGGACTTGATGTAATTCTGGACACTCACAAAAGAAGTGAACTAGTTATAAATCCAGGACGAAATCACATATTTTTCCGCAGCCATAGCTTGGAGAAACTCATAGATAGGTCTGTTGGATTTGTAGCGAAATTCTGATGTAAATTTTAAAAAAAATGAAGTGTCTCGGTGCTACGGATGTGACGATAGCGACAGGGATGCAGATGCTCTCAGTCAAGTCATATCGGGAGATTAATTAACGTTAGAGGTAACTAATGTTAACGTTAAGAGTTATCAATCGGGAGGCGTGGCCAATGTCAAATCATAGAGAGAAGAATATGACACTGTTGCTGGCTCTGAATCAGATTTATACTGATTAACTTTATACAACACAATGCTTCAGGCTAAAAAAGGCTGAAAGCCTTAAAGCCACCAGCTCAAATCATTGTGTGCATGCACCTCTCTTTGAAAAGAACTTTGTGAGCAGTTGTTTCCCCTCATTCTGCTTTCTTTCTCTTTCTTTCCTTTCTTTTTTCTTTTGGGCCCCTGATTTAACCTTTTTTGTTGAAGCCTGAGACAGCATCACTTCTCCAATTCACAGTCACCTTTCTCAGCAAGTCTCCTCACCGCCAGGCTCCGCTGTCCCCCATAGCACGAGCGTGTCAGGGCAGGGCTCGCTCAGGGTCAGACTATACCATTTGCACATTTTTTAAGGGGGGAGACAGGGCCCCCCAGTATTTTACTTTACTCTATTTGATACAAATTTCAGTCTGTCGACTAATTCATTTAGTCGTTTTTGATTTAATAATGACACTAATTTCTTTACTAAGAAAAAAGACAATGAAAACAAACTTTTCATTCCAGGCTTCTCAAGCCCCCCCCCGCAGTGGGCCTGGGTAATTAGTACCCTTTTTCCCCCCGTGCCACGCCCATGGTGTGACGGAAAATACTTGTAGCAAAAATAAGGATTGACTCAAGGCAACTGCATCATGTAGGAACGCCTCTATGCTAGTTACTCCGTTTTAATATGGAAACAATCGAGGCTTCTCCTGTTTGTAGAATTAAATCTTCAGGTTTGTATTTACCCAGGCATTTGTTAATAATAAGCGCATTTTTTTGTTGTTAGTTTATTACTAAATGCCGGCTATACTGTTATTTGCACTTGTGCATTTTTTAATTTACAATTAAGAAAACAGGAAATAGGAGCCAAAGTGGTATGTATGTATAGTGAATGCTAAAAATGTCAACCCTTTTATCTTGTCTGTCACTGCGTAACCTCTCACCCTGCCCCAGTCTCAGCATTAATGAGTGGCTCGCCAAAGGTCAGATTCCAGCTGTGGTTGTCTCTCCGGCCTTTTTCCCTGTCACCCATACAGCAGAGCAGAAAATGTTCTTTGATCAATCCCTCCTTAATAAAAGCAAAAGCCGTGCTTCTGTTTTATTCGTGGACACATACTGAACTCGACCTTCACACAGTAACACAAGCAGACGGCGTTTGAAAAGACATGACATCTACTTTCATCACTTGGGTAAACTTGTGTCTTTAAAGAATGAAAGAATCTCTTGAGACAATGATGTAGACTAAAAACACATACCCAAAGAGTGAAAAGGTGCAAATTTGTATGAATAATTTGGCATCTGTTGGTTATTCATCATGTTGCAATCATGTCCAGGATTCTTGCATTTGTTCTAAAAGTGCCTCAAAGTGATTTAACCCCCCTTTGGTTCCCAAGGAACAGCTGCTCAGGCTGGCACGAAATCCCAACCTGAAGCCCTTCGAGGAATCGACCTGTGGCTGGAGTCGCCTGTTTGTGGTCAAACATCTTCCTCATCCTCAGTTGCAGAGTAATTAATGTTATGTTCGGCTGTTAGTGTGGGTAAACACAGGAAGCTTTGTGCAGCAGTCCGTGCTGCTTATGGCCTGAGGATGAAATGTCCTTAAAAATGAAAATGTTCTGAAACTTACATGGAGTCGAGGTTTAGGTGCCATCCTTCATGGCTGTATCTCATGTGTTAGGATTTGATAAGACTTTGTTAACAGATGTACTCTTCGTCCAATGTGTCAAATGTTTCCTGTCATGTGACATCATGTTGGTAGTCTTGATGAAGCACAGAGAGGATCACATTTGCTTCTTGTCCATAAATTTTTGTAAATCAGTGACTGGATTCAAATTAGACCACAGACTCCATCTGATTTGGGGGGTTTTAGAGGTTAGATGTGTTAAATCCAGGGCTCAAAATAGCCGTACATTTTGTCACTGAGGTAGTTATAACGGAATTGTGATCAAAATAAATCATTCCATTTTTGCTTGGGACCTCCTAGAACCGCATCAAGGACCCCTGGATTTCTGTAGACCATAATTTGACATTGATGTCAAGATTGCAACTTTAATTCTTAGTATGACTCTTATTATTCACTATAATAATCACTATGGCGGTCACAGCATATTTAAAGACATGTTTAATTTCCTCAATACAAACAGATAAACAAAAGGATAATTTCAAATTAATAAGAGTGGAGAGTCCGGTCGATAAATCATCAGTTAATCACTTTCCTTTCTTTCTTTGCAGTTCTTTTTACCCGTTGATGCATTTCTATATGCTTTACTCTTGTTCGATACCATCTTCATGTCATGCAGTCTTATTATGTCAGTCAGATGTTAATGTGAGTAATTCTGTGTGGAATTGTCCTTGCAGTGTTAGATAACTGTTGTGATTATCTGCCAACAAATTGTAACTGAAAAACTTCTTGATAAGGTATTCTAAAAGGTACAGGGATAAACCTATTTGAGAACTACCTACCTTTCAATGAAGAACGTGCTTGCTCATATCTAACCTCCTCATACATAAATATGGGACTGAACCCATTTCAGCCTAATCCTCATGGCCTTTGCTGTTTGCTCAATCATGTTTTTAGCTTCAAAAACTTGGCTTTGGGCAACTTTTATTTAGAGGAAAAGCTTATACTTTATGTCATTCAAAAATTTGATTACATGTATGACATACATTGGGCTGAATTCTACCTGTGGACACACATAAATTCGTGGAGATAAGACTCCCCAGGTTTTCAGACATATAAAGGAATAATCCAGACAGACATGACCATCAGTCTGCATGCATAAAGCTTTCATTCAATTTGTACATCTAACCCAAGTAGACAGCAAATCCAAAAGAAGGCTGATAGGCTTTGACAGACAGACATGGTCACCACGAAGGAAACGACAAGGCAGAGTCAGTCAGCCACATCATTGAAAGATTACAATGTCAAAGTAAGTTCAACACAACATGGGCTCCACATGTATTCATATCAGTGGTGGTGAAAGACATTTTTATGATTCCTGAGCACGTAGTCCACTGCAGCGGCGCAGCCCTCCATTCACAAGCAATCTGACTCCAAAAACTTATAAGAGAGAAAAACTGCATAAAATGAACTTCTCATGGAATTATCTTCAGTTAAAGGTTTCAGCAAATAACATCAGTTGCAAATATGAAACTTTTGTGCATCTTTCATTTAGTCAAAAGTTTGCTGTCTAATAGGTTCTACTCCACTTCAGGCATGTTTGTGTATCCTCTTGCTGAGAAAAAGACAGCATAGCATTGATGTATGACTCCGTGTTTCCTGTCGATGTGAGTTGAGCATGCACAAAAAGGTCCATCATCTTGGACAGCTGGCTACGGCTACACCACTTGGACAAGCAACAAGCTACACATCACGAACTTAGTTTGACAGTCAAAATCAGGTTTAATGTTTTAAAACCACATCATAACTGATCTATCCCACACAGAATTCAAACTTGAATAGAAATGCAAGCTATTTTACCTGCGCTGCAAAATAAAGCTTGCTAGCAAGGATGCTAGCACTAGCCAGCTAACAGGGCTGCTCAGGCTAACATCATCACTAGCTTGGATAGAGTTATTGCTGGCTTTGTGGCTGGCAGGAGCCAGAGCCATTTAACAGCCATTTAAAAAGCTATGGCACTAGCAATGGCCTGTGTAATAATTTCAGCTTGTGGTGGCTAGCTAGCACTGAGCAAAGACACTAGCATAACATTAACTGCTAAAACCTACTTCAGTCAATTTAACTGGCAAAAAATAAATAAAAAAACCTCTAACACTTTACATCCAGTTTACAACAAACCATGCCTTTTCCATTAACTCTACTAGTACCTATTACATAAATATGAAGTTGGTAATAGAAGAAAATTAGTCAAATACATTTAGTATTAGCGTTTACAACCACATGTGGTTTGTCCAAGCGGTGTACCTATAGCTAGCTGTTCAAGATGGCTGACATTTTCACACATGCATGACTCACACCGATGCAGTGGTGCCAGAATGAGTTTTGAGGTGGGGGAACAGTTTTGAAAGACAGCTATAGTGAACTTTTTCCACATTATCTTTCATTCAATCTCAGCCTTGCCTACTGTTTTTGTACAACTAATATAAGAAAATGCAGTCCCTCTTCTCGATAGGATATTCCAGATCAAAATGGGAGCAGCTTTTTTCTGTAGCAGTGGTCTGCCACCAAGCGGCAAAAAGAGTCTGACTTATTAAGCGTCTTTAACTTTAACTTTTTTATTTTGCACCTTTTAGAGGATACAATAAATACAGAGAATGACAGAGAATACAGTGCAGGGAGAGGCAAAAAGCCAAACAGGCTTATATGAAGCCTCCACCTCAAAATGAAACATTACATTGGATATAAAAAGAAATAGTAAAAAATAAAAAATATTCTATAACATTATTGGAAATAATGCACATAGGCATCATAAAAATCATAATAAAACTGAGCATGCATGATATAAGCAAAGACAAAAGTGCATGAGAAAATGAGTTATGAGACAGCAGTTAAATGATCCTTTAAGCATCTTTTAAAACTTTTTCTAGTAACACATTTTTTAGCCAGATGGGAATTGTTATTCCATATTTTAGAATTATTATATCGTAGAAAATTGTCCTTGGCTGGTTAAAAATTGAGGAAGGTGAAGATCTGCAGATTGCAGAGTTGCATAAGAATGAACCTGTGAATTTGCTTTAAAGTAGCACATAAAATGCTCAGGAATGTTCCTTGTACTTGAATATATCTCATAAATAAAAACACAGATTTGAAAAATATTGTCATAAAAAATTTTAAAATATTATCATAGATGGTGAGGACTTGCAGTTTTTTAAATAAAGGAGTTGATGCAGCATATGATTCGGATCAGGTTGCAATTCTAACAAAGCGTTTCTGAATTTTGTGAAGGGTAGTAGGAAAGGTTGCCCAAACTATGTTCCAATATGAAAGATAAGGATAAATTAAACTGTAGTAAAGAGTAAGGGGGCAATTTCTGGAGACTAGATGGCTAACCCTCCTTATTATCCCAATTGATTTGTTCACTTTTGTACTAAGCCAGTCTGCTTGTTCTCTCCAGCTTAAGTTTTCATCAACAATGATTCCTAAGAATCTAGTAGATGTTACTCGAGGCATCTCAGTAGACTAAATTTTATTTTGCATACATCTTTTGGATATATCTTTTTACCTCCAAAAATCCTAAAATTGGATTTTTTAACATTCAAAAATAATTTATTTAATTTAAACCATGTGGTATAGACAGCTAAGCCAGTGTTAGCCTCCTTCATCAGAACACTGAAATTTGAATGAGAAAGAATTATTTAAAAAAGGGTTGTATCATCTGCAAACATAATTGGAGAAAGGACATTTGAAACACTAGACAAATCATTAATATAAATGAGAAATAATAATGGTCCAAGACCAGAACTCTGTGGAACCCCACGAAGCAGTCCAGCCATGTTAGAATTGCATTCCTTAATACAGACAAACTGCCTTCAATCAGAGATATAATTCCTTAACCACTTGTATCTGAGATCATGAAAGCCATATTTAAACAATTTTTCCAATAAAATATAATGGTTAACTGTATGGAACACCTTGAACAGATCTAAAAAGATACTACGAGTAAATTCATTATTATTTTGTGCAGAGGTAAGCTCGTCTATCAAATGTAGACGCACCATATAAGTAGAATGATTTTTGCAAAAACCATATTGGTGTTTGCAGAGAATTGCATTAGAGTCCAAATGTAAAACAATCCTTTTCTAAACAATTTTTTCCAATATTTTTGAGAAACATGGCTAAATTGTTATGGGTCTATAATTATTAAACAGCATGGGTTATCTGCTTTAAACAAAGTTAATAGTTAATAATAGAATCTAAATTCATCATTACATCCCTTTCCAGAAAACCTAAATAAAAACGTAAGGTAGGCTGACTGTTCAGGCAAAACAGTAGTGAATAACCAACTGATTTAACAAGCATAAAACAATAAACTTACTGAACTCAGTTGTTACATATGCCCTCTGACAGACATCACTGCAGAAAAAATTATATGAGAAAAAAAAAAACAGAAACAAGTCTGAACAAATGCTTTCTTTTTGCAGCTGGCCTGTGGGTAAAAACCGTGTAGCTGCTATAAAGCCAATGGCTCATCATAGCCAAAGTGGAAAACAAGGCTACCTCTGCTCAGCGTGTCTGAGGGTGACTGCTGTACCAAGAAGTAAGTAATGTGAACAATGCCAGTCAGTAGAATACATTCATGCGCTGTCCACCATATCTCTCTCCATTTCTCTCTCACACACATTCACACTCACTCACACTCCCTTGCACCGGAATGCACACACTGCGCACAGAGAGACACATTCTTATACTGTAATTACAGCCGCCAAAAAAAGAAAAATAAAATAAAAAATCTTTGGCTGGCATAAAAGTGAACCACAGAAAAAGTAAACAATGTAAACAATGTTGGCCTATCATTCTCATCTATAGGAACCAGACTATCACTGCTGAGAGAAGCCTTATGTTAAGGATTTTTTTTAAGTAGCCCCATTAGTGGCCCTATTCCCCTTATTTTCCAAAGTACTCTGTGTGCTTATCATGCACAAAACAAAAGCAATCTACAACTTCACACAGGTTGATGTTATCAGTCAGGTCCTTGTGAATGTGCAGGAAAAGCGGGTTGTTGAGCCGTTTCTCCGTCAATGTGGATCGTCTCTCTTTCTCTCTCTTCTAGCTCTCCTAGCTTTTTGCTAGGCTAAGCTAATTGTTTTCGGGCTCCAACATCATATTTAGCTGACGGACATGAGAGTGCTATCAATTTTTACATCTAACTGTTTTTGCAATAAAGCAAATTGGCATATTTTCCTTAATGTTGAATTATACCAAAAAGGAAGCTTTAGCTGCATTTTATCTTTGTACATAAGGTCATCTTAACATATAGCATTCTTAATTTTAGCTTACAGATACACAAATCTAAGGATCATATAATCTGTCTTATATCAATTTTAAGAATAGGCTTTTCATGTGAAATCACCACATTGATGATCAAAAAAGCTTTCAATTGAGTCCCCATTCATCCAAATTATCTGATTTTTTTTTTATTCTGAGGTTAAATCAAAGGTCTTAAGGTTCCATCTCATTGTTATATTCCACACGTTCTGGTGTAGTTCATGCTTTGCAGGGCTGCCCTGTGATTCAACTTTGGTCCAGTTTTCTTCCCCAAGTTTTACTCTGTAATCCTTCACATGGGAGTGCTGTGTGCACTCTGTGGTAAAGCTATGTTTAGCATTACCATCATGTCCATGTAGGCCTTTACTTCCTTGAAGCCAGGGAGTAAATAATAATAAATAATAATAATAAGAAGAATACTAGTAAGACCCAAGACGGAAGCCTTTGCACATGAGAAAAACTAATTGTCACAGTTCAGATTACCTCTCTGGGTCAGACTCAAGCTCTCATTAAGGAAGACAGCCTTTCCCACTTGACTGACATGACTATTCGAGGAAGGCACGGTATCTCCTCATACAGCCAAACGACGGCGCATGCCGAGGCAGCTCAGAGCTGGACAGGGTTCCTGTAATGCTTAACAGAAGCATAAATAGCTCTACAGACTTAAATGGAAAGAAAAGGTCAAGCTTTTATGATGGATGTGAATAAGGTGACATGTTGAGGAGAGGTCGTCAGTGAATGTGTTAGAGTTCGGATTAAAGATAGTTTGTATCATCTTTCAGTGTTCTGCATGCCCTTCTTGTCCATCTTGCACGCAGCAGAATGTATTTGCAAGTGATGATTTGTTTTATCTTTGCTGTGTCTGCGCTCAACACGGCCTGCTGTTTGATAAAACCATTTCCTCCCAACAGCATTGCAACTTCTTTGTGTGACTTCCTGCAGTCGAACAGACGCTGGTGCTTTGGTCTTGCATGCAGTTGTGAAGTGAACGTATTGCTCAGTTCCAGATAAGAGCTTCAAATCCAAACAGCAACGTTTTATACACTCACAATCTTACTTCCAGCTGTTTTTGCTCGCAGCCACATGTAAGGCCTAAGTAAATGACAAACTCACAAAACCCCTGAAACCTGCATTTGCATTCCTTCCAAACCACTCACCACCTACATCACTCTTTTTTCTTGTGAATGGGAGGAAGTTAGGACTAGATAGCCAGATTTTGTGGTTTTGTACGATGTTTCCCCCTAAAACCCCTTTCACCTCCTAACTCCTGTTTTAAACAAAAAGCCCACACATGGTCACAAATGCAGTTTAAAGGCACCATCTGTGATCCAAATGTGAAGAAAAACTTGCACTAAATATCCAAATTCATGGCTCAGCCCAGCTGATTGTGTGGTGACAAAAACATTCTCATCCCTGTTCGTCAGATATTGCCCCTTTGTCACCTCATACTAACACAGAAAGGTATTGTGTCGATGTCTGACACACAAAGCCTCCCTGCCACGAAGCCTCTCTAAACACGTGATTTGTGTTCTATTGAAACAAGAGATTTATGTTGTGAAATGGGCACATTGGTTTATATGGTTTCGGCAGCAAAAGTACTTGGTCAGGTTTTGGGAAAACCTTTTTGGGCCTTAAGGGGAAACTGTTCTCTAAAAAAAACCTCTCTGATTCTGTCAATAAACTGAACACACACACACGAATGAATAAAACTGAGGAGTGTTTGCGGAGACCAAGAAGAAACAACATGCTCGTGTCTGTGTGTTCGATACCCACTCTGTTTATTCCACACACACAACATTCCCACCGTTCTCCACAGATCAATTGTAATGATTTGCACACTGAGCGGATTGGCAGCAGTTTGCTTTGAGTCATGTTACAACTATGATGCAGAGGGTTTTAATTGCTGCATACTTTATGATGCAGGAGCCAGTGTATCAAAGGGTTGTGAGTGTGAAACAGAACTCGAGCTGTGCTGATGTGAATGTGCAGCTGCGAGCAGCTTTTATGAGGCAGAAACACACAGCAGCCATAAATATGGAGCTTCATGCTGCTTTTGTTCTCCTTTTAACCTGCCAGAGCAAAATGTACTTAATTGGCTGTGGAAAACATTTCTTAGGGAAACATTTAAACCATTTTTTAATTTAATTTGAGACAGCACATAAAAGAAGTTTTTGAAGATTGTAGTTTAGCACAGCGCCTGTGTGACTCATTCCTGTTGAAGTGGATTGTGAAGGAGCAGTCAATGGCTGTCCTATTTTCCGTGTTTCGTGTGACACTCGCAGGGCTTAAAACGGTGAGAGACAACAATACTTTGCCCTGTGGCTCCTTGCTGTTGAGAGTGTGTGATGGAAAAAAATATAATGCAAAGCAGTGTGGTTTGGCATTAAATTTTAACTGACTTAGAAATCTGCCTCTTGGTTGTAGTTTTTCCTTTGCACCGAGGAATCTTTTGTCGTATGGAAGCGCCTCACCATTGTGTTCTGTGGATGTTCTTCACAGTTGTGCTGAAACTGTTTTTGCATTTTTTAAATAATGGATTTATAATCAGTCATGAAGGCTTTAAAGTTCACAAAGTCACTTAGTGATGATTGATAAGTCAGACAGATATCCATATATAAGAAAAGGTTTTAGATATGTGTGCTGTAAACTACAGTACATTTGAAATTGTAAAAATACACTTTGGAACTCACATGATGCCGGTTTGACCTTTGCATGTCTCTCTCTCTCTCTCTCTCTCTCTCTCTTCCATCCCATGTTTCCCATCTCTCTATGATATTGAATTTCAAAAAGATTTTTCAGATTTTTAAGTTCACGATCCTGTACTGACTATTTTTGTTTTTCAACACTTCATGTCATGGAGCTTTACTGCTTGGTTTCTGACACTCCAGTAAAGTCAAATAAAAAAAGAAGAAGTTCTTCTGGTTTGTGGTTAAAAAAAAATAACAATTTTAGAAGCACAACAGGTAATACATGCCACTAGGGGTCTCTCTCTCAAATAAATAAATAAATAAATAAAAACAAAGAATAATTTGTAAACAAAGATCAAGTTGCTTTTGGACATTTGAATGTAAAAATATTACATATTGTAACAGTTTCCAAAAAGTTCTGCAAATCGAATGACTCAATATGTTTTGTCATTTGTAACTGCCCTCCACAATGACACATGACAGTTTCTGGGCTGACATCATCATCACATCTGACCATTGGTAGGATTTAGGCACGAAAATGACTTAGTTAAGGTTAGGGAAGCTTTGCAGTCATGGTTATGAGAAGCCGACATTGATTGTAGGATACGGGAATGAACAGTGGTCGTGTTGCTGACATATTTAACCTCTCTGACGTCCTTCCTCTGCAAACTATGTGCCGCACCTTTCCTGTCCACATGGAGGAGTCATAATTCCTGACGTTATGGCCTTCGTCAGCTGTCTGTTGGATGTAAATGTTTGTTGCTATCAAACGTGTGCTTTAGTGACTGGTACAGGTTCAGTCTCAGAATTTTCCTTGGTACTCAGGCTGTCTATATGGTTATATATCAACTGAACAATGTAGCACAGTGTGATTGAGTTGTGGGCTGTTTCAACATGACTAACAGTCCGACTCGTCCATGTAAACCTGCACAGATGAGCACCATGTGGCATTTGGGTAAATGAACCTTAAATTGGTTTAGCTGCAAACATAGACAGAAACTCAAAGACGAACAAGAGCCACTCGGCGGGGAGATCTTTCTTTCACTCTGACTGGAGCACAATAACAGACTAACAGCAGCATTTGAAATGAACACGTCTCCTTAAATGTAAATTATTAATTGGAATTCACAGTGAATGGGCTCATTTTATTCGTATTCTGCCACAGCTGAAGGTTCATTCGAGTGCATGCATTCTGAAAATGTTTTTATAATTGATCAGTGACTCCAAGTTGCAATACAAATTAGGTGGGAAATGAGTGTATGTGAAAACAGAGCCAATAAACACACAGCTGATTGACCCCTTTGTGGTCTGGATGCTCATGAATCTCAGCAGGTTAATTTGTCTGCCCTCCACTGATGCGCTGGATTCAGAAAATGTTTTTCTCAGTTAATGGGTCTAACAGGGATTCAAGTTACGTTGCATAAAGTAAACAAGGCAGAAACTCCTCTCAGCTGCCAACGCTGCCTCAACCGAGAGGTGATAACCTGCAGAGTTCAACAAGATATTCTCTCACACAGCTATGATGAAACCAGGTGCAACAGCAGCTTATCTTTTTAGAAAGGAAAGGTCGACATTGTAGTCTTCCACTTTTCCCAGAAAGCCTTTTCTTTGCACAGTATGTACCAGCTGCTCCAGGGTAAAGCAGATTTTCAGGAAAGCTAAATAATGATGTTCATTTAAGAAAAGTCAGAGTGAAGAGGGGATAACCAAGAGCTCGCAACAAGAGAGCAAGAAACAAGGTGCAGTAGACGGGGAGAGGATGATTCATGGTGCAGTATCAGGAAAGTGCTTACGTGAGGCGGCAGGGGACGTACCGGACCCCGTCTGAAGGTTGCACAAATATTGAAAAGGTGTTTTACAGCATTCAGATGATCTGTTGTGTTTTAGCTGGTCATCTGTGAGGTCATTTCAGTTTTAATGTATGATTGCAGAAGAAAATTTAGAAGTTTTCCTCACAGGACATAAACCAGCACACTCATTTACCCCCATGTGTGGTGTGCATGTTAAATTTCTCACATTAACCATCAGTGAATGTATCAGTCATGTTTATCTCATCTCATTATCTCTCCCAGAGCAAAGCTAGTCTGTACCTGCTGATGGCTGAAAACATGATAATCTTAAAAAGGAAATAGCTTTGCGTTTTTCACAGAGTGCTAGAGAATAAGATAAGGATCTCTTAAGAGCAACAGGAAATATTTCATTGTGATAAAGTTCTTGATTTTTTGTGGAAATGCAATAACCAACGGGTACCACCACAGTTTTAGTGTTTTTTTTCCCCCCTTATTTATTCCTTACAACTAAGCATAAAATACAAATAAATAAATACACCCTGGCTTTCTTATTCAGAGGACTCAAGGCTTACGTTTCTGTATGAATGTAGGAAACAAAAACTTTAAATGTGTTTTTTAAAGGTCAATGTGAAACTCTACGCAAACTAAAGATACTTCAAAGACAAGTTAAAGAAAAAAAAATAATTTTCCCCTGGGTGCTTGGAAAACAGCGATAAGACGATGAGCAGCCACAAACATTTCTTAAATATTTTAGAGTACTGAAGGGCCTGACCTTCATCATCCTCAGCTGCGTGTCACTGTTCTCACACTGGCATCGAAATAAGCCCACAGCTGGAAAACTGCAGGAGATTCAACAGCACTGTAAACAACACAAGTTTGAGCTCTTTAACACTCATGACCTCTGGTGTTTTACAAAAGTAAAAAAAAAAACCTCTAGAAGAACTCTGGAGCTGATCGACCAGCGTTCACTGCTGCTCAATCGCAAGAGTCTGTGTTCATGTTTGTATCAGGAAGTAAACTTTCACAGACGTACTGTAGCAGAACATAATGAGCCTTATGGGATCAAATTTATACATTTTTATGCACCTTTTGTTATTAAGTGGCTTCAGATGCTAAATGTCATACCTGTATAATCACAGACAGCAGAAAACCTTTTAGCTGTGTGTAAGTTTTTGCTGGTGTCAGCATCGTTTATCCAGCTTTAATATTAAATGTGTAATCAGAATTGTGTGTTCTCATTCTGCAAAATCAATAGATAAAATCAATAGATAAAGTTACTTTGAATAGCTTCAACAGCTCATTCGAGCTCCTATTATCAAACGAAACTGGCTGTTTTTACAGGTGGGAAGCCAGTGAGGGATCACAGTGACTCCTAGTCTGGGTTTCAATGCCTGTAGACACCAGATGCACGATGAATAAACAACACCAAAATGCAAATTGTTTGGATTGAAACTAGTCACTCCAGTAGCGACATAAATTTGTGACAGAAACACAGAAAAATGAATTTGCAGTATTGACAGCTCACTTCACTTCAGCGGAGCTTCCTGCCTCTCACTGGTGAGGACAGACGCTGTCCCCCGGCAGGAGCTGCACGAAGCATCGGTATAGACACACAGGTGGAGGCTATTTTTCCACAAGCTGTTAAATAATCACATGATGTTGTTATTCTGTGTTGTGATTTAGAGATTCAGCCATTGTTGATGTTGTTGGAGGAGACGGACATGAATCTGTTAAATAAAACCATCGTGATTGGTTGATGTCTTTGTTCACAGTTTGAAAGCTCAGAAAAATCAACCTCAAAGCAAAACATGAAGGGATCGCTTTTTTGCAGGGTGACATTCCCTTTCTGTCAAAACACTTACATGATGTCAGAGAAAATCAATTTATTGTGTTAGTTCGACTAAAACTGGACTTTTAAATGCATTTAAACATGTTAGTCCAACTGAAATCGAACTGAATCGAACTTCTCAAAGCCGCACTAACACACCCAGATAATGCGATTGAGAGTCGAATTATGCATGTATACGCCTCAACTGGACCCATTCTGGCCTAAGCAACTGCACATGATCGATAGTCCTCACAGCGTCTTTGACCCAGAACTCAAGCAGCATAAATTTGTAAAATAAAGCCAGAAAGAAAACAAGAATCCTGTAAGCACGAGGGGAAGCATGCATCCAAATTGTACCAAAAGTAAAGAGTGGAAGCACACAGCGCTGTGAAGTTGTCCATGTTTCATGGTACAACATGGATTTCGCCAGCCGCTTGCTGACTTATTTGTAGCTTGTCTGCCTAACCGGAAGAAGGTCCAATAGCAAGCAGCTGAACGGGGCATATCGCCACCTACTGTAGCGGAGTCAGATAATAAATCGATTCTCCGTGGGACAAGGACAGCAGTTAAGTTACATCAATTACATAATCGAGCTTTAACTGCAGCTCGACTTAACTGTGCATGTAAACGCACTGTGAGTGAAAGTACTCATCACCAATCTGCAGTTTGAAAAATACAATTGGCCTTCATCGTGGATCTGTAGGGGGGCTGTGATCACACTGACCAGGTGAAGCCTGCAACCACAAGTCAAACTGAGGATAAAAGGAAGCACACTTGATGTTTTTAATAGTGTGTTTGAAAAATGTAACTAGCAAAGCAACTTTAGTGTCTCTAACTGTGCGAACTACAAGGTATCGTACAGATTTTTTTTTTCTGAGAGTGTGTTTGATTCTGTGCTCTGCTCATCAGTTTCCCTCTCTACCTGGTTCTGAATATTTAAGAGAGTTTCAGACCAACAGCCGGGGGCACGAGTGGAAAGAGGAGGAGAAGGAGTGAATCGCAAAGTTACAGTCTGGGACAATGGGAGGCGAGTTTAAGAGGCTGGGGGTGAACAGTGAGAGAGTCAAAGTGGGATTTTTTCTGTAAGCAGCAGACAGATATTCAAAAGAAGCAGAGAACCAGCCTAATACGCTGTAATGTTTCTTTTTCTCCTTATGATTGAAAATCTAATTCTGAGAAAAAGTGGATTTATGAAGAACCAGACTAAAGGTGGATTTCTATTGTTTCAAGGTACTTCGGTATGTAAGTAAACAGATGTGCTGATCACATGTTCAAGTTTATTCTCCTCAGTTTTAGATTTTTTTTCCTTCACAACAACACAACTTAGCTCTATATGTCTAACACACAAACATCTAACTGTTTTGGTTTGCAAGTGCTAATCAACTAAAAAGCTGAACAAAACCCTTTAAATAACATGTTTGCCTTCTTGTAAACATATTTTTAGAATATTGTGCTTTTATCAGAGAGTTCAAATAAGGGAAATAACAGGAAATCAGGAGAAAGACAGAGGAGAGTCGAGTTTTAGTCCTTTTTTTTTTTAGTTTACAGCCAATTGGACTAAAGGGTTTGAAATTCTATGTTGAGGAAATTTTCCCACAAGCTCGTCACAGCACCAGTGTAACAGATTACACCAGAGCAGATGAGCTGCGGGTCCATGCAGGCAGCCTCGCTCTTGTTGAAGGTTTGTGTGTCGATCAGCGCTGCTGCCACCTTCATCAGACAGAACTCACAGACCGCCTAGTTGATATTATTTTGTTCTGAATTAGTGATTGTAAATATTGCCAAATATTTAGCTTTAGCTTTTGCTTTTTGCTTTGATTCAAACCCTCAGTCATCTTATCGGTCATCTGTGCTTACTCACATGATGACTGAAATCTGACTCGTACGACTTTGTGCTGATACTTTTCTGCTTTTCCTGCAGTACAAGGCAGAAAACAGTCCATTGTCTGATTACGTTTGACAACATTCTCATTATTTCACAATTTAGAATTGATTTTGTGTGATAAAGAAGGAGCACTGACACACAAAATTTAACTGTTTGTTTTTTTACAAAACAAAAGCAAATCGATGGTGTGAAAGTAATGTAGCTGAATACTTGTTAAAAAACGCAGGTGACACTGAGCACCACAGCAAGCCATTTGTGCACCTGAGCAACAAAAAGGCAAATATATCCACCTTTAGAGCCCTGCACACTCACTGATAGGGACAAAAACAACAGCTCTGTGTTCTTGATATAAAAGGTAGATGAAATAATTTGTCACGAAAACAGTTTTTTGTTCTAAGACAAACATCACATCAGTGTTCCTGCTCCTCTTAGTCTGAATGAATGAATGAATGAATTTATTTTATTTTCACACACACACAGCATGGAAAATTAGTGATCTTACAGTGCATTATTAGATTGTGTGTGCAAAAAAGGGGTCACCCCAAGGAAGCTATTCAAAGCTTTTGACAGGGGGCCCTATCCGACACAGACATGCCTAACACAACAGACATTAAACACTACAAACACTACAAGACAACACACTACAGACATATGACAAACAAACATTCCCAGTACTCAATGCAGCTCTTGTCGTGGAAAAGAAAATAAATAAATGAAAATAATGGAAGTGGAAAAAAAAAGAAGGAAATAAGGAAGAAGAGGCGAGTTTAGTCGAGCATATTGCCACCGACGAACTGCCTAAACAACTGGAAATCACTTCCCTCTGCACAATGATTTGATAACCTCCACCACCTGCATCTTTGTGCCACAGCAGCTTCGACTGCAGCAGCTCTGAAATCCTGTGAGCAGCCACTTCTGTTTCTCCCTCGCATGGAGCCGGGAGCTGGAGGGTGTGGAGAGAAATTGGTTTGACTGGAGGTTCAGCCGTGTTTTCCAGTGGCGCTAACCACATCTCTCTCTTGCAACTCCATCATCATACATCACTGAGTCAAATTTGAATAATTCATAATTCATCGGCATGTTGTGGGTTTATTTTGTCAAAGCATGCCCCGACGTGATGGAAGGCAGCGTTCGGATGTGGGAGGAAATGGAAGCGGCAAACTCTCAGGGAATAATCAACACAGTTATTAGTTCTTGTCAGAAAATTGTCTAACATCCATCATGAGTAATTAGGTTTATGACACGCAAAGGCACAACATCATATTTAGAAAATTAATGGGCAGGCGAGCGAAATGCAGAGCAACTTCTGGAAATGAGAACTGGGAGCCTGACACTCCAAAATTATCTCAGTCTCACATTTCAGAATCTTTTTTGAGTTATTTTGGTTGCTGTCGCTCAGTTGTACAATTCACCCTGTTGTTTAATATGCTGATAGGATTCACTGGTATTCATGGATAAAATAAGATGCTAACTTATATGTATGCATCCCTCTAATCACCAAGGTCACTTCTCGATGGCTTTTCTGCCCTTCAGCAGCTGTGTTCATCATGGAATCCACCGCAAATCTCTCCTTTTTTTTGTTTAGTTTGTGATCTTTTGTGCGTCCTGACATAAATGTCTTTGATCATGAACATAACAACCCCCAAGTTGCTTGTGTTTTTTTCATTTTGTTTGCATCTTCATCACAATTATAATTTGCCTCCTTTCAAGTCTGTGATCAGTGGTTTTCATGGTTCAAACGAACCTTTATGGGTTTTTTATATCACATAAATGACAGCCATCCTCTGGGACTTGTCTCACTGCAGCCTTTTATCAAATTTGCAAAACACGTCCAAGAAGCTGCATCTTTAAATCTGTCTCTGCCTGCGATGAGGATGATGATCCTTTTCTGGCTGATTTGATGTAAAAGCAGTCTACTATTTTTAATTTCACACTCCTTTTTTTCTTTTAGAAACTTTGATGTCAGCTCCAGTTTTTTGTTTTGGGGTTTTTTTTTTTGCTCGCCTGCACTTTCCTTTTAGCCTGCAGCGTTGCATGAAGCCTCACCAAGACACAACTTGCTTGCAGGTTTTTTGCTGGTTTGTGCTCAGCTGTCTCAGAGCCCGTCTTTAAACTATGTCCTGCTGAGACACCTGTGGGATCTTCTTTTCAGAGAGGCTGACATTCAGTCGTGTCTCAGGCTTGTGGCTGGCTCTCCAGGGAAGCTGAGGAGACAAAAGCCCAATGTGGCATGGATCCTGACTAAACCAGCTGCTGTAGATTGGCTCTGGCTTCCCTGCTGAGATGCATCGATAAGACCATGCAGCCAACTGAGAGTGTTCATTTTCTTACAAGGAAGTGTGGAACTTCTTCTTTGCTCCTTTGTCCATGTTGCAGGAAATGAAAAAATGAAGATATGTATGCAGATGGGAGGAGTTTAAATGACAAATCCCTGTGTTCTTTTGACACATACAGTTAATGTAAATTCTTAAATATGATGTTTGTCAATTTAAAAGATAATTTTACAAATCAATAAGGTGGCAGTCTGTGTTGAAGATGGTTAAGAACCACTTAGTTTTTGTGAAACCGCTCAGTGAACCATGTCTCTCATCTTGCACAATATCTGTCACCAACGCTCACATGGCTGTAACTTTAGCTCAGTTTCTTTGGTTCCTTCACAACGAGGGAAAATGGGTTAAAAGAGGTCCAAATCATTCCAAGCATGGGCATGTTGAGAGCTGCAGCTCAGCAAACACAGAGTCAGTCGCTTCTGTCACAGATTGTTGTTCAGACGTCACTTACGCCTCAATCAGGAGTGTCGTCTTTCCAAATTTTCAGTCTGATACTTCAGCAGTTGTGTGATAAACTGAGACTTTCTTTTTTTTATACTTAATTTTAAGGTTTTCAAGTAAGCATGAACAGCAAGACCTATTCCCTCCAAAGAGAACAAAACAAACAAACAAACAAACAAAACTCAATATAAAGACACATCTCACAAAAACAGTGAGCCAAAGGGAAAACCCAAACTATATGTACAAAACAAATAATGGTACAAATATTGAAATAGATTAATCAATTAATGAAAAATAAAATAAAATGAATTAATTAAAATAAAGTTACATATCTATTTGTGATGCTTTTGTCATCAAGATATCTCAACCATTGTACCTGGACGTTGGTATTAGCTTACAGTGGAGCCAGTTCAGAGATTACAGTGAATCCACAGTTGACTAAGATAATGGGCCCTATTTTGACAGTCTAAGGCGCAAGGCGCATTAGGGCGTGTCCAAGTTGACTTTTGCTGTTTTGACGGCAGAAAAACGGTCACTGCGCCGGGCGCGAGGTCTAAAAGGGTTGGACTTACTCTCTGAATTAGTCATGGGTGTGTTATGGGTGTATCATTCAATAAGCCAATCAGAGTGTCGCGTCCCACTCCCTTTAAAAGCCAGGCGCGCTTTGCGTTTTGGTGGGTTGCTATTATGATGGCGGATTTTCCAAGTGCCAAGAAAGAACGCTTCACCGGAGAAGAAACTGATCTGCTCATGTGCGAGGTCAAAGCGCGCGAGCAGAAGATATATGGAGACAATAAAGCACACGTTCAAATGAGAGGCAGAACACTGCCTATA